>PPIY02000009.1:0-347050 GCA_003707405.2 Dujonia schatavii | reverse complement strand
CCGTAACATGGCTGAACTCTTACACTTCTACAACATCCATCTACAATCCAAGTGGTACTGGTACTGTCGAGATTGAGGTTCCTACCCCAACCACTACTGTCACTTACACTTGGAGTGGTACCGAAATAGCTACAACTACTCACAGTGCCACACCAGGTGGCACAGTAACTGTTGAGGTGGATATTCCAGAATCGTACGTCACTGATACCGTAACATGGCTGAACTCTTACACTTCTACAACATCCATCTACAATCCAAGTGGCACTGGTACTGTCGAGATTGAGGTTCCTACCCCAACCACTACTCTCACTTACACTTGGAGTGGTACCGAAATAGCTACAACTACTCACAGTGCCACACCAGGCGGTACGGTAACTGTTGAGGTGGACATTCCAGAATCGTACACCACTGACACTACAACGTGGCTGAACTCTTACACTTCTACAACATCCATCTACAACCCAAGTGGCACTGGTACTGTCGAGATTGAAGTTCCTACCCCAACCACTACTGTCACTTACACTTGGAGTGGTACTGTCATCACGACTACCACTCATACTGCCCCACTAGGTGGTACGGTAACTGTTGAGGTGGATATTCCAGAATCGTACATCACTGATACCACAACGTGGCTGAACTCTTACACTTCAACAACTTCGATATTCAACCCAAGTGGCACTGGTACTGTCGAGATTGAGGTTCCTACCCCAACCACTACTGTCACTTACACTTGGAGCGGTACCGAAATAGCTACAACTACTCACAGTGCCACACCAGGTGGTACGGTAACTGTTGAGGTGGATATTCCAGAATCGTACACCACTGATACCGTAACGTGGCTGAACTCTTACACTTCTACAACATCGATCTACAATCCAAGTGGCACTGGTACTGTCGAGATTGAAGTTCCTACCCCAACCACTACTGTCACTTACACTTGGAGCGGTACCGAAATAGCTACAACTACTCACAGTGCCACACCAGGTGGCACAGTAACTGTTGAGGTGGATATTCCAGAATCGTACGTCACTGATACCGTAACATGGCTGAACTCTTACACTTCTACAACTTCGATCTACAATCCAAGTGGTACTGGTACTGTCGAGATTGAAGTTCCTACCCCAACCACCACAGTTACTTCCACTTGGACCGGCACTGTCACCACGACTACCACTCACACTGCCCCACCAGGAGGGACCATTACCGTGGAAGTCGATGTTCCTGGCTCGACATCCTCCAGCTCTGAGGCTTCATCATCTTCTTACTCATCGTCCACGATCGTCGTGGCACCATCTTCCAGCTCCGAGGCACCATCATCTTCTTACTCATCGTCCGTGATCGTCGTGGCACCATCGTCTTCCAAGGTTTACTGGAACTCATCCTCAACCGCTCCTCCATCATCGAGTATCCCTGCTACTACCACGCTTCCAAGCACTGTAATTACTACTGATATTCACACAACTGTTCCCACTGGCAATTCATGCTCGGATCAAAATTGCACAGAGACTGTGACACCATCTGCACCAAACACTGAAACTGTCACTCCAGCTGCTCCAGGAACTGAAACTGCCACTCCAGCTTCACCAAACACTGAAACTGTCACTCCAGCTGCTCCAGGAACTGAAACTGTCACTCTAGCTGCTCCAGCAACCCCAGCTACTGTTACTCCAGCAGCCCCAGCATATCCAGCAGCACCCAACACAGTCTCACAAGTTAACCCTGCCAACTTAGTTCTGACTACCGAGACAGCTCCTGCTGCTCCTATCAAGACTCCTTCACAGGCACCTCCTGCAAAGGAATCACCTGCTGCACCAGTCATTTCTGTGGAGACTACACCACTTGTGGTCCCAACTGGGTCTCCTGCTAGCCCTGCTCCAACAGTTCCACAAGCTAATAGTGGGTCGAAACCAAGCATCTCAGTCTTATCTTTATTGGGTCTTATTCCAATCTACTTCTTGTAAGTAGCACAATGACGTGAGTTGTTTCCTTTCTCTTTTTCTTCTTGCCTTCCATTCCTAAACGAAAATTATGAGAGCTTCATTGACTCTGTGATTTTTTTATTGAAAAATGATACCCAATTATTGCAAGTCAGCGAACTTGTGTTGGATACGAAGGCTTCAATTACAATTTTTCCATTCGAAATTCGTTATTCTTTTCTTTTCCTAATATTATGACTTTTCTTTTGTTTCTTCTATAAAGGGGTAATAACAAAGAACTACTGCGTGCAACTAACAGTGGTTGCCGAGTCGTCTTTTCTTTCCTACTTTTTGTTTAGCTCATTTTGCAGCACGTAATGCTATATGCGTTATAGTCTACTTTCAATATATGGTAAATTCCCGAGCCAGAATGCACGTACACGATAAGGAGCCAAGTTCAGCTGAAGTGTCTTTTTCATCAGCCACTACAGTCTTGATGACTCGTGATTCTAATAGAGTTGTAGTATACTTTTACGTTATATAGCACGAATACAAACCTTCCAGGCAACGTATGAGCACTGGAATTAGCACTGGACTTGTCATTGGACTTGTCATTGTCGCGGAAGTAGTTTTCGGAAATTTCTCTGTGTCAAAGCTGGTACTTACATTGAAGGAATCGACAGTCCAAAAAAATTCTTTGCGGTTTATTATTAACAAAAGTAAAACTCTCTTCAGAATATCTTTTACCTTCAATCTACAAAATTGCATCAAGGACATTATCAATCTGTTGTACTATTTAATCTCTCAATGAAGGAGAAACTGTCGGTAGTATCGTTGACGCTTACGGCCTCGGCACTTACGAAGTCGGCAAGGAGCACGGCAACCACAAAGTATTGGTAGTCTTAACTGATATTTATGGCAACACTTTGATAAAAGTTCAATGGACTGCTGATGGATTCGCCAAGCAAGGGTACCACGTTTTGATTCCTGATATTTTGAAATACAACATCTACGAAGGTGGTGATTTGCAAACTTGGCTTAAGGACCACACTCCAGAAATTACCAGTCCTATCGTCAAAAAGTATGTGACTAAAGTAAAGTCTGAACTGAAGCCAAAGCTTTTGGTGAGTATCGGTTATTGCGTTGGGGCTAAGTATGCCATCAAGTTGAGTGGTGACGATTCAGTCCTCGATGTGGCTGCAATTGCTCACCCATCGTTTGTCTCTATAAAAGAGGTTGAGGCAAACACTAACCCGATACTCATTTCTGCTGCCGAGATTGACCCTATCTTCACAACGGAATTGAGACACAAGACTGAACAAATCTTAGCTGCAGGTAATAAGAGCTACTAGATTGATCTGTTCTCCGGTGTTGGGCATGGTTTTGCTGTTAGATGGGACCTCAGCCAGCCAGATGTCGTCTACGCTAAGGATAGAGCCTTCAAAGATCGATTACCTTGGTTTGCTTGCTTCTCTTGGACTTCCTATAGAGCGTAAGACTTTTGATAGCTAACTGTGTTTATTCAAAAGAGACTCTTAAAGTAGACACTAGATACGTGCAACATGATGTACAGGTCAGCAGATAACCAGGGAGCTATGCAGCTTATCGCAACGTGAAAACTCAACCAGAAATTGGCGTAGGTCAACTGTTACTTTGGGGTTACTACATGAAATTTCTCGCTGCTACCTGCAAAGTTCGGAATTTGCCACGCCCGCTATTCCTGTAAACACTGCTTTCCATATTTGAGTCGCGACGCTTGAAGCTGAAGTTTGCAAAGAGATATTGTTTCGAGAAAAAGTCTTTTCGGCTTACGTACTGCTACATCTCAGAAAAAACAAAGAGACTAAGAATGAGGCTGCAAGCTGCGGAAATGCATTCTGCAGCAGTGCAAGATCGGCGCGTGGCACTTCCAAATAGTGCTGGTATTTTTTGCATCTAGCTGCTGGTACAGTGTGGGTGAAGGGATGAATAAGGAGAAAAAAAAAAGAAAAAAGGTAAAAAAAAAAACCACCAGAAAATATGGGCCCAGATACACCTTTACGGTAAGCCGCGAAGGGCAACAATAGATCTGGCTATACATCTTCTATGCTTCAACTCCGTTGCATAGCCGTGGAGAATGGGAGTTCAAGGATCTGGCATGACACTATCAGGCTTTGGCTGGCGGTTGGTCGCTGTGAGCAGCAGGCAGGGGAGTGTGGAGGCGTGTGTGCGAGGAGGACGAGGGTGTCAAGATTAGCGAGGACTGTGGGGTAGTCCACCGCTTGAGATGACATCACTGCCGCTGCGGCAACGCACTGCCCGCGATGCGAAACGTTGGCGGCAAAGGTCGAGGGACGAAGGAGTGCCGAGCTCCATACAGGAGTGCTTACGGCAAACTTAGTCATTTTCCCTTTTGATGCATGGAACTCGAGAAACTGACCGATCAGACCAATCAAGTCTTCGTATTTCAGTCGAGAACTTGGCAATCACAATGCGCATCATTCCACGAAGGCTCGCCAAGACCATACAGAGCTTAGAAAAAGGCGTGCTTGAGCGCCAGATTGTTCCTTCTGTTTTTTCTTTGTTCAGCTTATTTATTTCCATGCTCGTTTGACATGCAAGTGTCGTTTGACCCCAGCGCCACCTGGATGCACGACTTTACTATTACGGCGAACACTGTTCATTTCACGCACTCTCAGGACGTACCTCGTCGGTGATTAGATCTGTACCTTAGTAAAAAGTGTGACTACGATACCCTCTTACAATACTGCTTGCAAAACTATCCCCTCATGCTAGGCTGCGCCTTGTCCTAACTTAGCGTAATCATCACCATCTTGTGGCATCGCTTTAGCAGTGTGCACACAATCTCGTTTGCGTCAAAAAGCTCGTATCTCTGCCAGAACAAGTAAGGTTTTAGATTTTTTTTCTTTTTTCTTTTCCTTCTCTTTTTTTTTTTTTCTTTTATAATTATCTTTATTTTCTATGCACCACTTTTTCAGTATACATTCGCTTGCTAACGTTGAGGCTACGTTGAGACTAATGAAATAACCGTTTACTCGGAAGCTAGACGCCAACGTGTACCGAGAAACGGTAACAAGGACAGAGAGGATGAGGAGAAAGAGTATCTTACATCATGATTGTTTTGCGGGGGAGCTCGAGCCCGAAAATATGTAATGAAGAGATTGACATCGCATGCGCATATACGGATTTTAGAGCAATCAGTGCCGAGGATGCTAGTCATCAGAGCATTAGCGAAAGTATCCCTTAAACACACATAGCCACCTTGCGTGGTCAAGCGTAAATGGTTGCTGATACGACCGAGAGAAGAATGGTGCGATACAGAGGTACTGTTGCAATCGAGTGGTACCCTCGAGAGAGTGGAGTCTCCACGTACCATGCGAATAGAGCGCTTGGATCGCAGTACAGGCAAACACCGCGGCAACTGACGGTGTTGCCACGGGATCCCATTTTATAGTAGTAGCGCATAAGGCATGTGGGGGAAGTATACTCGGTCAACATTTAAGAAGCAGCTTTTTTTGACCGTCAGGTATGGAACAATCGAATGGTGGACATATTTCATTTTTGGAGCGCTGCATCGTATATTCTCACTATTGTTCGCTAAAAGGTGACATTCGGCTTCTCCAGAAGCTGCAAAAACCTTATTAGAGCGAGCAACGCATGTCCAAGTATATTTGTGATCGCGCATATACCGCTCCCTCGTGTATCTTTCTTTTTTAATTTAATTTATTTGTTTGCATGAAGGGGGAGACTCTTTTTTTATTTCTCTTCTGTCGCATTCTAGTTATATTTTTGAATTTACCTTCTAGCGAGAGAGCAGCCGTAAAATATCGGTTCTCCCAATTTCGGTCAAAATAGTCCCCCTTTCCAGCACTGGAACTCTCTCCGTTAGCACTACTAGTGCTTAGCTGGAGTCGGCGTTTCAACTGACAGGGCTTTCCATGTATCTAACTCGCGCACTGTGGTCCTTAAACTTCCGATTAAAATATCCCTTTCCGGAATAGCAGTTTCACTCCAGTCAACGACGAACGACTTTTGCACCTCAATTTCGTCACCCAAGTGTTGTTTCCTCTGTTTCAATTTTAGATTTTCATCAGAAACCTTTCTCTGGCTCTTTAAAAGAGAAACCATATCAGCTTTGTATTTTTCGGTGAACTTGTGGGCCTCATTTTGTAGGACTTATATAGTATTACCCAAATGCTTACATGCCTTACGGAGACTCTCTATTGTCAAGTTTATTCTTGTATTCCGCTGCCTGATCATGTAGGTCAGCTTCTCTTTGAACTCTATTCATCTTGAATTTTAGTTTGGTATATTGGAACTTGTGCAGCTGTTGCATATAATTTGAAAATCCAATTCATTCTTCATCTATAGCAACTCTCTTTCGTAGAAGCTGATAGCATTCCCCTCCTGGTTGAGTGATTGGTGAGACCCCTGATAATGATTGGATGGAGAGGGCAAAACTTCACTTAATATTGTCAGGCTGTGATTTACTATCGTCGTAGGCTGTGTTGTATGCAACGACCTCTTTGTAATACTAGGGGAAACACCTGCAGCCCCAAGACCTGAAACTGATCCAGAAAACGACCCACCGCCAAACATTATCCCTGACTTAGTGGCCGACAGGTATAACTTTTCGTGTACAGAGAGTTCGCTTAGCGCTTCGGTCGATTTGTCATCTACGATTGATGTCGTTGCAGCACTTTCGCTCCACGTAGTTTGTGCTGCTCGCATTACTGTAGTTGAGGACAACTGAAGTAGTTGGGGTAGTCTTCGCATTATGTTAACCTCCTTAACCCAAATGTCATGGCAATCACCACTGACGTGTCTTCTGACTTCGTTCCCAGAAGCATTGCTATTACGTGAGCGAGTGTCCACCAAAACACTTGGAACCAACGATACTCTGCGAGAAAAACACTGATATTTGCTCTACATTGATCTTAACTGTGTCTGTACCAAGCAAGCTGGTGGCGAATTCGCCTGCTTTATCTGGGTTGACTCTGACCAAGTTTTGGATCAAGTTTGTGAAGCTAGGTTGATAGCCAACTTTTTCGCAGTAAGGAAAGATTTTGTCGAATTTACCCATTTTTGCGAAACAAGACACAACCTTGATGTTCAAATTGGCACGGGATGTACACTGCGAGAACAAGTGCTGGGTCATTGTACGACTTGACAATGTCACCCAATTCCTCGGAACTGGTAAATTTGTCTTCCTTGAGCCATTTCTCAAAGAGAGGTTTCCGGTCTTGTTGCAACACCGGATTGCTAATTCTTTGAGCTCGTACGATGGCCCACTGCTACACACTAATTTAATGATTATATATGCATTACTGGTCTATACATAGACACCTTTTCTCCCTGTTGCTAGTCAAAATGTGCTCATCCAACCAGTACTTACTCATGAATCTAATGCCACAGGGACACATTCCTGGGTGGTTCAACTTGTCGCTGAGGTTGTGCATTTTCTTGATCTTCGGGTTGTCAAACTTGAAGTGTCTATTTAATAAATGTTTTTTAAAGTCGTATGGGCGGTTGAATTTCCCCAGTTTGTGGTTACATTGCAGCTTTGGAAATGCACACTGAAACCGGGGTTGTATCTGGTGTGTTCTCACATGCCTGGACATGCCTGTGGTTATGCGTTTTTGGCACACAGGGCAAATCTTGTGATCCACAAATACGCTATCCACCATTGGCACCACCAAGTTGGAGTTGGAGTTCACTAATGTTGTCATGTCTGGGTACTTTTTTAAGCTTAGCACCGGTGATTTTTCGCCTGTTGCTTGTCTTTGTGTTTGTGAAGGTGTGCTTTGCATCGGTGTCAGGTGAGCTGAAATAGACCGGGTTTGCTGTGGTGCTGGCGCCTCAAATTGGTGTCTTTGATTTATTGGAGTGTTTTGTTGCTGCTGCTGAGGAGGTGGGGCCACCATTTGCTGTTGCACGGGAGTGTTTGAACGGTGCGACAAAGGCGTATGGTGGAGCTGCGTCTGCTGCTGGCTATTGCACATTAACGAGGGCAGGTTGTTTGTGCTAGACTCGTTGTTTTGTAAGATTCTTACCTTCATTGTGGCCTCGTCCTCCAAAAGACGAGACGACATGCCTGCAGTTGCCCTCGCAAAGTCTTCGGCAGACGACTGATAGTGAAGCTGGTGGTGGTGGTGCAGTTGCATAGTCGAGTAAGCACCCTGTGGGTGATTATGAGGATGTTGGTGGATTGGCTGCAACAGAGGTCGGAATTGCTGCACGGCAGAGTAGTCCATGTTTTGAGGAGTGGCAGTACCAGCACCAGCACCAGCGTCAACGGCAAACGAGTTGTAGTCATAACCAACAACCAGCTTCGTACCATAGTCATGTTCAGTGTCATTGATATAACTCAGATCACTATCAGATGCTTTTGAGATGAAGAATTTGCTCATAATGTGGTACTCAGGCGAACTCTTCAAATTGAAAGTTGCGTTGTCCAGGTAATCTAATAATTCCATTAAGATACGTGTAGTCTAACCAGATATAACAGGAGTTTCGAAAAGACTGAAAAAAAAAGTGATAAAATTTGAGTCCAATCAAGTTTGGTGGTATGCGGTATTGTTGGCAACAATTTACGCTTAATACACAACAGGAGATACTGCAGTACACACAAGAAGGTAATGGAAAGTGGGGTATGTTCGTTGGCGAATTATTGTTGCAAATGAGACAAGGATAACTCGGCTTGCTTTATATGTCTGCGGATATTTGCTCTAGCAACCAGAAAGATTGTTACGGTTCAAACGCTTCCCCAAAAACACTCCATTCAAGAGTATTTATCTATTATATACATCTGGTTAGAAGCGAGCTGTGTTATGCATGCATAGGAGGTAAATCTCGGCAAGGAAGGGCTCTTAAAAGTTTGTATCTGTAAGACAGATTTGTGAACAAAGAAAGCCAAAGATACGTACAGATAAAAAATATTGTTTTTTTTTTTCAAGACAGAGCTATCGAAATTTTTACGACGAATTATTTTTTCAAGCAACTAAACCGTCATCGTGGATACATATGGTATAGCTTGGAAAGAAGCTACTAGCTATATTGGGAAGGACAGTCACTGTCTTTATCGTAAGCCGTAAAAAACGTATCCTTAAAATTCGTTAAGTGCTTCTTCTTAAAATTCCGTATGTTTTAGATATTGTATGTATCATGTAAAACTAAAGTCAGACAATCTAGTTCAGCTACAATGAAAATGAGTAGAAGAATCAACTATTGATTCCTCACAAGGCTCTTAAAGTTAAGCTTTTAGTAACAAGATAAGAATTTCTTGAATTGGCGAAGGGCTAATTTGTATGGAGATGATAATTTTAGCGCCAGAAGCATTGTATTCATATGCAGAAGTCGCCTGAATGTACTGTAGTGCATTCATGGAAAAGTGTGTAAAACACCCAGAAATATAGGAATAAGTGAACCGCTTCTAAGTTTATTATTTCGTCTACCTAGCGCTCATTTTTTCTGCTTATGCATATGTAGGTAGATCAGCAGGTAAATAGGAGAAGTTCTCAGAATCTAGTGTACGAAGCCTTTCCGTGTTTGGCATTCAAACCTGGCGCAAGTAAGGCGTTTGACTTCCTTGTAACTTTACTTACACTATTCATGCTTCAAGTATTAACACTAGGATGGTATATATAATACCCCCTGTACAAAGTGTGATATATTCAGCATTTGAACCTGCCTGAATTATCTTTACATCGACTTGATCCCTTCGGTTGAGCAAACCTCTCTCATACGATGAGTTCCAAATTGATATTCGAAGACTCATATGGAGTTTAACAGAAGCTACAGATCCCAAAGCTTCTATGAGGATGCCAATGTTGCCATATTTCAATCCATTGTACTTATATAGCAACACGAGTGGATGTGTCCAAAATATTGAGGAGTCAATGAGTGAAATGTTTGATGTCAACTTTTACCTAGACCGCCAAACATTTTCTCTATTGCAAATCACACTCTCCATCCATCATCTTGTATTTAGAGAATATAGAAGTGCTTAAATAAAGTCTATGATACAATTTTTAGTTAAGCGAAGAGTAAAAAGGTGTAACCGAGATGGTATTTTTAATAATTAAAACATTGTGCGACTCGAGAGCCACGACATACAAAACAAGCGCTTACGCTGAAGATTTGCGGCATATTCTCAGATACATCGCAACTCTGAAAGCTTTCAACTCTCAGTTGTATTACATGCAATTGCCTCCGTGTACACCAAAAGCGTTGCTAATATCAGAAGGATGCTCGATGTTGGTTCAGTGTCACGTTACTCGCAGGACATCTCCGCTATTTCTGGAGCCTATTGTTGGACATTCCAGGCTCGGGCTATGAATCCTTCCAAACTTTGTTTCCTCACACTCCCTCCGCCCTCCGCCCCTCCTTAACAACTATGCACATCGCGGGCTTACAACTGCACGGGATTGTATGTATCATCGAACCTCATTTCTAGAGCACACTCTCTGGCTGCGGTGCGTCAAAAAGAGGAGGAAATATTTTTTTTTCGTACTCTCCACAAAAAACTTAGTATATTTCTTTTCTATTCACTGCAGGTATGAATCCTGACGTGATAGTTTGGATAAGGACAATTCGTAAAGGACAAAGCGGGAGGGCTGGAGACACCCGTAGTGGGCGTTCGTGATCAATAACGCTTTTTTTGCACAATAAAGTGTCCATTTCGGACTTCTACCAGGTGTGGGGGTGTCTAAGCTCTGTATTTTATAATTATTTACGAATTAAAGTTGAACGTCGCGCACGGCGTTTAGGGTATCGCCTGCAACGAGCATTGTAAGGTCATCTGGGCTTTGAACTTTCGAAAATTGAAAAAAAATAAAGACAATAGAAAGATAAAAAATAAAACCAAACTTTCAAAAAATATGCTAAAAATAATTGCACGATGCATGGCTTATATTTTCCTAGATACATACTGATGATGCTGCTCTCGCCGGATTCAAGCCATGACTGTCACCAACTATGTACAGGTATAATCATGCTGCGACAAGGCAAGTCAATTTACGTAATAATAATATTTATGTAGGCTTAACGTAGAGATACTTATACGGTAAGCTTAGTAGAGCTACTAGACGTGTTCTAGTAGTGAAAAAGAGATAACAATTGGTGAGATGTGCGAAAGTAGGTCATTACCTGTGTGTATGTCTGTGTGTGTATAGACTTCGGTGGACATCCGCAGTAAGGTTTCGTGTAACTGGTGACTGATCGCAGTACTTTCTGTAGTCTTTATTGAAGGTGCTTTTTTAGCAGAGATAGGTAGACGGCGATTGAATCCTTGTCATTTACATATTAGCCAGCCATGAAGAAGGCAGGCCAGCAATTTGGCTCCTCTTCCGTAGGTTCACTTACTTAATGTAAAGTTTCTATGGAATGTTGTGCAGCAGTAAGGTATAGGATCTTGCATCCAATAGTTGCAGATAGTGTGCCGGAGCACAGTCTTGGATCCTGTACCCAGTACAAGGTTATTATGCAGGTATTATTTTAAAGTTTGTGGTCTAGAAGAGCATTTTCGATATCTTTTTCATTTTGCTCTTTCATTACTTAAAGGTCACACTTCCGTTAACATCGAAGCACTGTAGTGAACGTATCAAGGTAGCACGAGAACCGGTCAAGTATTTGGGTAGACAGATGGGGTACGCTGGCGCTTTAGTTTTCGTTACAATAAGTTTGTCAGTCTTGTTCCACGCATGATTTGACAGCTCAAATGCTGCACAGATGCAATAGCTTGATGCAAGATAAGCAGCAAAAATCTTTCATGACAGATAAAATTTTTTTATTTTTGCAGTGGATAGTGTGTGCATTCAGAAACGTACTACAATACGCTTGAAGCTTTCTCGAACGAAGGCTACGAGTGCTTTGTTTTTGATCAACGTGGCTCAGGAAATACATCTGTGGGGAAATATAAAGGCCGAATCAATAGAAACAAATCCAAAATTTACATCGACTTGCACAAGATGATCGAAGTTGCTTGGTTTAGTCACTGCGAGAAGAACCACCAGCAGTCAAAGCAAGACCCACTTTTTGTTTTGAAAGGACACTCTATGTAAGGGGGTATCGTGTTGAACTACGCGGTACATGGCAAGTATAGAGACGAGATATCGCACATTGTTACCACGACCCCAAGATCCAAATGCACGAGTCTCTCGTGCCCTCATCCTGGGTATACTACCTTTTGACAACAGCGACTAGTTGGTTTCCTAACTGAATGTATCTGACATTGGATGGCTCAGCCACTGTAACCTCGTCAGAACCTTGGAAAAAGTATGTCGACTCCGAAGTATTATGACAGGGAATAGGGACTTTGGGACAACTTAGTGATATGATTGCCAGAGGCACTGACCTACTTTTTGGAGATATCTCAACAATGAACCCCCAAAGTAAAGATCTTAATATTGAATGCAGACAACGATAACCATACGAGCATAACGGCTCTGGAAAGATTTATCAATCGAGTCGATTTACCTGCCAGCAAAAAAAAGTTCATCAAGACAAAAAATTCTTGTCATTCGGCGACCGCATGGTGGCAAAACTACGCGTAGCACAAGAAGGACTGAAGGGGAAAGACGACACAAACATGAAGGTGAAGATATACGCCACGCCAGAAAGAAAATACTCCACGTGGATCGGCGGGTCCATCCTCGCGGGGTTGTCCACGTTCAAGAGGATGTGGGTCTCGTCGCTGGAGTACCACGAAATCCGGACATCGTGCACAAGCGCTTCCTCTAGCGCAGGCACCAGAGCGGCTGGACAGCCTGAACGGAGCGATGCGCGTGACCCCGGCAGGGCAGCCACAGTAAGCCTGGACCCGTAGTGCCTCCGGCGGCGCCCCCGCGGGGCAACTCCGTTGGGGAGCCTCCCTTCGGGAGAACAGCACCACGCAGTGACCTCCACCGAGTGGCCCGAGCAGAGAGGACGTGCGTGCCCCCGGCAGAACCACCAGAAAGAGCCTCAACCCGTAGTGCCTACGGCGGCGCTCCCGCGGGGCGATTATTCTAGGAGCCTCCATTTGGGAGAGCAATTGGCAGTGGCACCACACGGGTGGAGCAAATCCAGACCCGCGCCATGAGCCCTTCTTGGGGTGTAGGGCTTTGGGTGAGAGTCACACAGTTGCAAATGACCCTAAATCGTCTGCGTAACTAATAACCCTAAGCAGAGATTGTATCTGGAACTACACTGCTCCTGTCCTTCGTAAATTAAAACCCGGCATTCTTTGTGTTGCTGCCATAAGTGGGGTGGTCATTTCCAAAGTACCATTATTGGATAAATGGGGGCAGCAGTATGATTTATACCTTAACAAGCTGTATAAATTGTATCACAGTTGCCACGATCACCACACAGCTACAAAAGTACAACGGGCTATCTCTTCAAGTTTTGCAGCCATGTCATGTGACTATGTTTCCCCTAATCGAAGAGAGAGATTCGTTATTTATTTAAGTTGCATAACTCTTCTATCCATCGTATTTCTATCATCTATGCATGGCTGTTCCTTATCACCTGTCAGTTGTGTCTAGTCTCCTGTCGTTCTACTCATCTCTCACTTTGTTTTGCATGATCACGTGACGTTATCTATGATCACCCTTGGTAGCCACATGAACCGTCCCAACGAACCTGCTTCAAAAGCACAAGTATAGAGCTCTGTTTGGACAAATGGATCCATGTATCTCACTAGGTTTCGCAAAACCTCTAAATCTCGCTTTGTTGCACTGGTTTTGAATTCTGTTCACTTCTCACCCTCCAAGCACGTGGAACCAGGTAATAAATTGCAGTATAGTTTTATGCTGGGTGTGTGTGAGTTTAGCTATTTACTCGGAATTTGGCAAGGTAGGCTGTGTTCACCATTGTACTATATAAGTTCTCTTTTTTTGGTAATCTAATATTGGGCTTTCTGTTTTCCTCTCCCTACGCTCTCATTTCTCGGTATGGTGTCTATATCCAAGCTAATACACAATGGCTTTATATTAGCTACCCAGCAGATCTATTCTTCAGTTTCTTCTCCTGAACAGGCTGCTGTGGAACAGTATAACATAATTCGGTATTTGGGAGGCTCAGCTCCCTATATTCAGAATACTGGTTTTGGTATCTCCACCGAGATCCCTCCCCAATGCACTTTGGAACAGGTGCAGTTGATGTCTAGACACGGCGAGCGATACCCTTCACAAGGCGATGGGGCCGCATTTAATTCTATTCTCGAGAAGTTTGACGCTTACAACAAAACTTTTAAGGGTGATTTGAGCTTCTTGAACTACTACACCTATTTTGTTTCTGATCCATACTGGTACGAGAAAGAAACTACGTCTGCCAATTCCAATACGCCATTTTCAGGATCTAGTGATGCGTTGAAGCATGGAGCAGCTTTCAGAGCCAAGTACAACGCCTTGTTCGATACCAAAGAAAAATTGCCCGTGTTCACTTCCAACTCCGGGAGATGCTACCAAACGTCAAATTACTTTGCTCGTGGGTTCTTGGGCGACAACTACACCAGCGACGCTGTGGATTATGTAGTTGTGAGTGAATCAGCAGACCAGGGTGCAAACTCCTTAACCCCCAGATATGCGTGCACCAGCTACGACGGTTCAGACAACGCGGAGGTGACTTCTTATAGCAAGCAATATTTGAAAGATATCTTACAGCGAATCGATGGCACAAACCCAGGGTTGAACTTGACCACAAATGACGTACAGCAACTATTCTCATGGGTAGCTTTTGAAATCAACGTAAGGGGATACTCTCCATTTGCAGATCTCTTTACCAACGACGAGTACGTCAAATATTCGTATTCGCAGGATTTGGCCAACTACTATGGCAATGGACCGGGAAATAGTCACGGCAAGGTAATTGGTTCAGTTCTCTTAAATGCATCGCTAGCGTTGTTAAGGGACACAACTGCCGAAAACAAAGTGTGGTTATCATTCTCCCACGATACAGACTGGGAGCTTTTCAACGCTGCAGTTGGTTTAATCGAGCCATACTCGCCATTGAAAGGAGACCAAATTCCATTCCCTAATGGGTACATACATTCAGAATTGGTGCCACAGGGTGCCAGAATCTACACCGAGAAGTACGCCTGTGGTAACGAGTCATATGTTCGGTATATTGTGAACGATGCAGTGATCCCATTGAAAAATTGCTCGAGCGGACCTGGATTCTCATGCAAATTCAGCGACTACGAGAACTATGTCGCTGACAGATTGAACGGAGTGAACTTTGTGGAGCAGTGTGATATGCTTAAAAACGTTCCACACACTCTTTCGTTCTACTGGGACTATAATGTGACAAAGTATAATGCGTCGTTGATAAATCAGTAGCTCTAAAATGAAGAATAATCGAACAAGCACTGTACGGTCTGAGAGGACAGAAACACTATAAACTAGATGAATCAAACACTGCAGACCAGAGTGAGTACAAGGTATAACTCGCCCATCCAGACTCGCCCATCCGTCCCAAATCTCTAGGCCCCTTCCGTAGCCATCTCTCATACTCCAACGCTTGTTACTTTCGCAGCCATATATGCAACCATCTAGGTGCAGGTTCACTTCATACCAAAATCAGCCATAAACCACACGTATCACACCAAACTTGCCCACCACCTCTCTCAAGCCCCTATCCCCTCTGAATAAACAAACTGTATCCAAGGAGCGGCAACTCACACCTCTTCTCGTCGCTTGTCCTGCTCCTACCCCCATGGCCAGTCGCTACCTCCTACGGAATCACGTGACCGCGCTTCCGCCAATCAGCGCGCCTCGTCAACACCCAAAAGCATTTTTCTACTGCTCCGCAACACACTCCTCCCACAACACCAAGCAATGGCATTCCAAACCCCCGAACCCCTCGACATTGTCAAGTACTCGCTCTTCGGTACGCTCGTCAGAGCCGTGCAGTTGTCGATTGTCGGCAGAGACGGCAACCCGTTCAGATACAAGCCCATGGGCTACGTGTACTCGATCGGGTTCTCCATAGCTCTCTTCACCGCCATAAGCCAGTACACACACAGAAACGAGCAGCTCTTGGAGCGCAGAATACGCGCCTTGGCTGAGCAGAGACTGCAGAGAGCAGCTCTCTTTGGTGACGAAAAGCCCGAGAGACCCCAGTACCAGGGTATCAAGAGAGGCAAGTTCTTCGAGTGGATGGACGAGTACTCCAAGCCTTCCCAGTAGGGTCTACGCATGCATGGGGTGATTATGTAGGGCTGTGGCATAGCTAAATATACAAATAGAGACAAAAATGTAGCACGTGCGACTGCTGTGTACAGCCGAACGAGGGGAGCCCCAAGAGCAGGCGTGCGGCCACTCTGCCTGGGTAACCCAGTGGGGACGACTTCTTGTGTTCTCCCGAAAGGAGACCCCTCGACGGAGTCGCCCCGCGGGAGCGCCGCCGGACGCACCAGTAATGGCCCGCCGGGGGCACGCGCATCCGCTCCGCTCGGGCCACTCCGTGGGAGCCACTGCGTGGGGTGTCCTCCCGGAGGGAGCCACCTCGACGGAGTCGTCCCGCGGAAGCGCCGCCGGAGGCACCCACACAGAGAGACTATCCAAGTGCTGATGGCCCGCCGGGGGCACGCGCATCCGCTCCGCTCGGGCCACTCCGTGGGGGCCACTGCGTGGGGCTGTTCTCCCGAAGGGAGCCATCTCGATGGTGTCGCCCCGCGGGAGCGCCGCCGGAGGCAACACACACAGCCTGGACGAGTGCTGATGGCCCTGCCGGGGGCATGGCATCCGCTCCGCTCGGGCCACTCCGTGGAGGCCACTGCGTGGGGCTGTTCTCCTGAAGGAGAGCGCCTCGCGGGAGTTGTAGAGCAGCCTACTCTTTTTTGATCTCTGTGTCATCGTCTTCTTCGTCGCTCTCCTCCTCGCCGCTTACACTGTCCAAGTCACTGTCGTCGGTGCCGCTGTCGCTGTCAGAGTCTGTTTCCGAGCCGCTTCCGCTTTCAGCGTTGTCTTCTTCCACGCCCACTTGGTACGTACCGTCTTCGTCTTCGTCGTCGCTCTCTGCCACGTCGTTGCCGCCTACGAGTGCGCTGAGTCCGGCGCCGTCGCTGGTGGCGTCTTCTTCTTCATTCCCGTCGCTGTCGCCAGTGTCTGCGTCCTTGCGCTTCACCTTTTCCCGCAACTCGTCGTCAAACGAGTTGTCGTTGATCTTCTGGCTCTTGATGAACAGGTCGAGCACCAGGTAGTGCTGCTGGTCGATCATGCCGAGCTCGAGGGTTTCTTCAGTGCCCTCGGCCCGCGCAATCGTCACGAGAATGCTGAAGGTCAACCGCGTAATGTTGGTGTACGACACGTGCTTGATCTGCGAGAGCTCGAACACGAGAATGGGCTTCTTGAACCCAAATATGAGGTATGGCTGAGCGCCCGTCACACGGTCGCCCGCAACGAGCACTAGCGAGCCCTCTTTGGACCCGCGATACGCCTCCACCATTACAAGCGTGTTGGCACTCAGGTCCGCGCCGTTCGCAATCGCAATGCCCGAGTCCGTGTGAAGGGTCAACTCGTTCTTGTTGGCCGAGGCAAGCGACGACGAAGGCACAAAGTTCAAGAGGTTGATGCCGCAGAGCTGGAACTGCCGCTGTAAAAAGTCGATGATGGCGTCGTGGATCGAGTTATCTTCCTCCTCCTCGCTCGATGATGACGACGAGCTCTCGGAGTCTGATCCGCCAGAACCACCACCAGCGCCGCCGCCGTTTCCTGCTCGCTTGGCCTTCTTCTTCGCCCGTAGTTTTGGGGGCGGCGGTGCAGCCTCGGGCGGGATTTTGCCCGCCTCAATTAATTGGCCCTTGACCAACTCGAAGTTCACCTGGCACACTATCGGATCCCGATCGTAGAGCCACACACAAAGCAAAGCCACCTTTTTCTTCAGGTTGACGGCAGATCCCAATATTGGAAGAAGCATGCTCAACCGCACTGCCAGCCGAAGGTTACTCACAGAAACCTCCGGCACGTTTGTGGCTGGAGTCACAATCGAAAGAATCGGCTCCGGAGCCCCAGTCGCGTCCAAGTGCAAGTGGAACACGAGGTTGAGCCGTTTGCGCACCGGCGACTGGAAGGATATCGAGCTGAGCTGGAAGATCACCTCCGATGGCTGAATCGCGCTCCTACTTACTTGCCCTCCCGGGCCAGTCTGTGCACCATTTTGATGCTTCTGCTGCTTCTGCTGCTGCTTCTGCTGCTGCTTACTCTGTGCCGCGGGTGCACTCGCACGTGCAGGCTGCGGAGCTTGTGCTACTGACACTACTGGCGGCTCTGGTGCCGCCGCGACTACTGGGACCGGCTGAATCGACGGCAACGGGGGCTCTGGCGGCACAGGCGGCCCTGGTGGAGCCACAGACGCCTCCGCGAGCTTTCTGCGCTTACTATCGCCTGCAAAATACCCCACCACCTGCTCAAACACAGGCTGGGTCTCGGGATACCTACTCACTGCGGCCGCAACCTCCTGCTGCAAGGACGGCGGGAGCTCACTGAACCACGACATGATTTGCGCTCTATCTACTATTTGTTCCTTCTCCTTCGCCTCTCTGTCCAGCCGGCGTTCTTCTTGCTGCTGCCAGCCAGCGGCTCTTGATGCTACACTATATGCAGGCACCGTGCGCGATGGGTGCAGCGATAAGCACACATGCCGCAGTTGCTACACACCGCACTTACCACCGGCACTCTACCGGCTCAACTGACTACAGGCACTCCCCTTCGGAGGAACAGCACCACGCAGTGGTCCCCACGGAGTGGCCTGAGCGGAGCGGATGCGCGTGCCCCCGGCAGGGCCATCAGCACTCGGCTAGTCTCTCTGTGTTGTTGCCTCCGGCGGCGCTCCCGCGGGGCAACTCCGTTGAGGAGCCTCCCTTCGGGAGAACAGCTCCACGCAGTGGCCTCCACGGAGTGACCCGAGCGGAGCGGATGGACGTACCCCCGGCAGGGCCATCAGCACTCGGCTAGTTTCTCTGTGTGGGTGCCTCCGGCGGCGCTTCCGCGGGACGACTCCGTCGAGGTGGCTCCCTCCGGGAGGACGGCCCCACGCAGTGGCCTCCACGGAGTGGCCCGAGCGGAGCGGACGACAGCCTCGTGTGCGCTTTGTAGGCACCCGGGCGCGTTTTTCGCAGCCAAATGCGGCTTCGCGATGGCGATGCAACCTCCCGTGCACACGACCGCGCACGCCCGTTCTCCCTGCAACGAGCTCTTGTCAACCGCTGTGCGTGGTGTTTCCCTCTCTCGTCTCCACCTGTCTTTCGGCTCTCGCCATATTTCGCTCTCTCTCCCCCCTCGTATCTTTCGGCCTCCTCCTGGCACATCCACGCGCCGACACTCCCCTGCCCGAGCTCATCGCTTCTGCCGTCTGACTCGCGCGCTATCTTCATACACTCCGCATCGATCGGCGCCACACCCAAAAGGCCCGCGCAAAAAAACGTTTTGAGTCACCTGCTGCTGCTTAAGCTCTCTTCCACTCTCGCCGCTCCAGCTATTCGCACACGTCTCCTCTTGCCCGCTCACCCATAGAGCACAGCTAGTTGTATCTGTCTCCGTATTTTCGTACTTGATAGCGGCTGCGAACCCCCTCGAAAACAGTCTCGTGCCGCAACCAAATCGACTCCGGAGCCGTCCCAAATATCCGCTCTCTACACAGCGTCCCACACACAAGGGCCCGTGAATTTCACTGGTTTGTGCTCCAATTTGCTCCCAGCCGCCTGCAACCAGCTTGTGCTCCACCCTTGCAAGCTTTCGCACGCTGAAACCGCTCCAGTGAGCCACACTTCGTCGCTTCTCGTAACCCACACTCGCGGCAGCTGGCAGCACGCAATCGGCCACTCACCCACGCCAAAGCAGAGCCACCCACTCACGCACCCCACCCACCCGCTGTGCCATGAGTATCACCAAATATATCGCGCTCTTCACCGCAAAGGACCCGACCCCAGACCAAAAATGGGTGCTTGGGCTCATCAACCTCACGTCGGTCGTCCTCTTCTGGGTGCTATCGTCGTTCCTCGTCAACGACCTCTTCGAGACAGACGTGTACCGTAAGCCCTTTTTCATCACCTACATCAACACCGCTTGCTTCGCCTTCTATCTCCTCCCGTACTTGTACCATGAGGAGATCTCTATGCGTGAGTTTATCCGTAGAGTTCGCCACAGCTACAGAGACCACAGGCGTGGCTGGACCCCTGTGCTGTACATCCGTTTGAAAACAAGCCGTGGGCGTCTCAGTGACTTGGCTGTTGATGCCTCGGCTGCTTCTTACGGTTCCAGCGATAATCTCCTGGCGCTTGAGCTGCAGGCTCCCCCGTCTCTAGTGTCTCAGTTGGGGTCCTCGGTTTCGGGAAGAGCCGCATTCGAGTGCTTGGGCTCCGATACGCCCTCAGGTGTTTCGACCCCTGTCGACTCCTCCTCTCCTCCCACATCCAGCTTGGCCCTTGGCTCGGCTACTCAATCAAAACAGAGTACGGGCCCCACCAAGGGCTCGGCCACAGCCACAGCCACAGCTGCAACTGCAGCCGCGTGCTCAGCCACGGGCTCCGACGAGTCGTCTGACGTACCAACGGTGGCTGCTGCCACCGCTATAGCTGCTGCCACCGCTCCGATCTCTGCAACCGCGTCTGCGCTTGCCTCGTCAGCTACACCGCCGCAGGCACCCGCTGCCAGCAACGCGCCGGTCGACGAGATCCCGCTCTACGAAACGATCCTCCTCTCGCTCCAGTTCTCGATTCTCTGGTTCTCGGCCAACCTCGTCACCAACGCGTCCCTTTCGTACACGTCTGTCGCGTCACAGACCATTCTCTCGCTGTCGTCGTCGTTTTTCACCCTCATCATCGGCTACCTCTGCTCGGTGGGCACAATCAACGGCAACAAGGTGATCGGGCTCGTCCTCTCGTTTGTCGGCGTCATTGTCGTCACCGAGACAGACTCCAGCGACCCGCCGCCCTCAGCGGGCGGCTCGTCACCGCTCAGAACCCTCGCGGGCAACCTGCTCGCGCTCTCGGGCGCATTCTTCTACGGAATCTACACAATCTTGCTCAAATTCAAAGTGATGATACGCGGCTCCACCCGCGAACGCAACCTCAACACCCACTTGTTCTTTGCGTTTGTGGGAATGTTCCTGGCAGTGACCCTCTGGCCATTGCTCTTTGTGTTGCACTGGCTGGGACACGAAAAGTTCGAGCTTCCACCGCTGCAGTACGTGTGGGGGTTGCTTTTGATCAACGCCGTGATCACCTTTGTACTGGACTTGTGCTGGTGCAAGGCCGTGCTCTTGACACTGCCGCTCACGGTGACTGTGGGGCTCCTGATGACAATCCCGCTCGCAATGGTGGGCGACTGGCTCGTCAGGGGATTCCTGGTCAACTTTGTGTACTTGATGGGTGCTGCCGTGGTGACCATAGGCTTCTTGATCATCAACAAAGACGAAGAAGACGACTTTGTGGCTCACAGAGATGAGTAAGTGCTTACCGCACCAAACTATCACTGGCCGGCAGTCCCCCTGTGGGCTCATCTCATCACAAGCCACTTGCAGCGCTGACAGGTTGTCCAGGCCACCTGCAATGAGAGCCTCAGCAAAGACCACCTACTGGAATGTGGGTGCCTCCGGCGGCGCTCCCGCGGGGCGACTCCGTCGAGGAGCCTCCCTTCGGGAGAACAGCCCCACGCAGTGGCCTCCACGGAGTGGCCTGAGCGGAGCGGATGCGCGTGCCCCCGGCAGCAGGGCCATCAGCTCTGGCAAGCCCTCCTCGGCTGGTGCCCGGCGGCGCTCCCGCGGGGCGACTCCGTCGAGGGTGCCTCTTTCGGAGAAAAACCCACGCAATAGACGCCACGGAATGGACCTGCAAAACGGACGCAGGCATCGCGATGTCACCCATCTTCGGTGAGGCGTGTACAGCCGCGTTCCCTCCAGTACCGTTCCCGCGGGGCAACTCTGCACATCTCCTCATAGCTGGCCGTCGTGCCGGCTGTATTATACTGTATACATAGACGAATAGATAGCATATGCGACACATACCTCATGCTTGGCAGGCTCACTTGCTGTAGCGCAAGTGCTACAAGTCCTCATTGGCCTACTAGTGAGTCCAGCGAGCCCAGCGCCAGGTCTTTACTAAGTACAAGAGAGTGGTGCCCCAGCGGCCACAAGACCGCTCCTGTAGCTCTCAACAGCTTTCATGTCGGCTGGCCAGTGGCATACCCCCACCTACGAAGCTACAACTCAGCCAAGAGGGCATTACCCGGTCGTGGATGGCCCGGCCGGAAGTACGCCCACTCGCCGCGCTCGGGACACTCCGTTAAGACCACTGCGGGAGCACCGCCGGAGGCACGCACATCCGCTCCGCTCAGGCCACTCCGTGGAGGCCCCTGCGTGGGGCTGTTCTCCCGAAGGGAGGCTCCTCAACGGAGTTGCCCCGCGGGAGCGCCGCCGGAGGCACCAGCAGAGGAGGGCTTGCTCGGTGCGCGATGGCTGCGAAAGTTGCACCCGTTTTTGTTTTGTGCGCGCCCGCGTTGCAGCCCGCTGGGTGCCCAGCAAAAGCGGTGCTCTCCTTCTGCTGCCATTGAGAGTCACCAGCACGCATGCGTTTCTACTTTGTTTTTGCCTTCATTGCGGCCGTGCTCTCGGCTCGCAGCTCGTCGCCTCTTGCCCTCAGTTTGCGGGAGCAGTCGCTTGCTGCTGACCGCCAGGTGCTCGAGGTGCACAACGCAGACCTCTCGTTTGTGTTTGGCAGCGCCGACTTCACGCTCGAGCGGGACTTCTGGACGCTTTTCACCATCACATCAACGCACCCTGAGCACGGGTGTGTTGCGTGTGCGGACTTGCAGCGTGTGCTTGGCCGCGTGGCGTCGTCGTATTTTGCGGACTACGCCGACCACAACACGCTCTTCTTTGTCAATGTAGATATCGTGGACCCGACGAATTTGCGCATCATCCAGGAGCTTGGCCTCAACACCGTGCCCCACGTCTGGTTAGTGCCGCCGTCCAAGGGCTTCAGCGCCCGCGAAAATGACGAGCACGACGAGGACAACGAGGACGACGAGGATATTGATGATGCCCTCCTGAGCACGGGATACGGTAAAGCGCGGTCGCTGCAAACGCCATTTTCGCTCGCAGCACTCCCGCGCCATACGTTCCAGCTCCCAGACTCGTCAGTAGACGAACAAGCGCTTGGACTTGCCAACTTTATCTCACATAACCTTCAGAAATCCATTCTTCTTCGCCAGGAAAAACCGATCGAGTCGTTCATAAAGGTGTTTGGATGTACGCTTGCGGTGCTCCTTCTTCTTAAGAAACGAGGGCCCAAGGTGATCACGAATTTGGGCAAAGGCGGTGCGTACCGGTTCTTGAGTGTGGTGCTCATTTTGGCGTTTGTGAGCGGGTACTCGTTCTCCACGATCCAGCGCGTGCCCTTTGTGGCGCGAAACGACGCCGGCGGCTTGGTGTACGTGAGCGGCGGCAGCCTGTACCAATTTGGAATCGAAATCTTGGTGGTGGGCGCAAACTACTTGGCGCTCGCCGCCACCGTGGTGAGCATGATCCGCTTTGGCTCCTACAATGTTCGTCTGGGGTCCGCCATCACAAGCGAACAAACAAAGGCCGCCATCCTCGTGGCCCACGCCCTCGCTGTCTACCTCTTGTACCTGGCACTCACCAGCTTGGTGTTGCGCAAGGACAGAGACTACCCGTACCCCTTGGCCAGGCTTTTCTAGCTCCGCTACACCGGAAAGTGCTACGCGCGCAATGCCCTCGGGCAAGTTCTACAAGCAGTAGGTCCCTGCGGGGGCGCTCCTGCTGGGCGACTCCGTCGAGGGTGCCTCCTTCGGAGAACAGCCCCACGCAGTGGCCCCCACGGAGTGGCCTGAGCGGAGCGGAAGCGCATGCCCCCGGCAGGGCCATCAGCACTCAGCAAGCCTCTCTGTGTCGATGCCTCCGGCGGCGCTCCCGCGGGGCAACTCCGTTGAAGAGCCTCCCTTCGGGAGAACAGCCCCACGCAGTGGCCCAAGCGGAGCGGATATAGCCTGGGGCCCGGTACGCCCGGGAACTCACAGCGTATATAAAATGTACAGTATAGAGCCAGTAGCTGCAAAAAACGCGTAAAATGTGCTGCGAAAAAACGACACCGCTGCGATGTTGCTGCTCTCTTCAGCACCATGCCTGCTGAAAAACGCTCCAGTAGCGCTGATGTCGCGCCCAGAAAGCGCTTGATTACCGACTTTTTCAAGGGTGCCGGTCCCAGCAAGCCGCGCGCTGTCAATGCCCAGCGCGACGCGTCTACCGATAGTTTGGCTTCGGACGCGTCACATGCCTCCAAACAAGAGGGCAAGCCGCTAGTCAAAGCGCCTCTCCCCACCAATGCCTCTCCTAACGAACAGAAAGGGTCACTGGAAGGCGTTACCCTCTCCAGGGAGTCAGTTCCCGTGGGCTCTGATGATTTTAGCCCCGATACTGCTGCCATTACTGCTGCTTCAGACACTATCAAAGACAGTGTGAGGGAAACCGGTGCTACTGACGGCTCGACTGCCAACAAATACGACGAGTTCTGCGCTGCCCTCAACTTCTCACTCCCGGAGTGGCTCGCGTCGCTCACAACCGAGCAGCGTGAGCTTCTCGCGCTCGAAATACGCACTCTCCACATAACTTGGCTTGCCGCTCTCCACGAAACGCTCACACAGCCGTACTTTCTCCAGCTCAAGCGGTTTCTCGCAGCAGAACAGGCTCGCAAGACCATTTTCCCGCCTAACGATGCCATCTACTCGTGGTCGCAGCTCACTCCTTTGCCGGAGATCACCTGCCTTGTCATGGGCCAGGACCCCTACCATAACTACAACCAGGCGCATGGGCTCGCATTCTCTGTGCTCGAGCCCACGCGCCCGCCGCCGTCGCTCGTAAACATCTACAAGACTCTCAAGACAGACTTCCCGGAATTCGCTATCCCGGACTACACTGCATTATCCCGAGCTGGGCGTGCTGGCGGTGGCAACCTCACTCCGTGGGCCCGCCAAGGAGTGCTCATGCTCAACGCGTGTCTTACAGTAGAGGCGCACAAGGCCAACAGCCACGCCAATCGCGGTTGGGAACAGTTTACGGAACAGGTGCTCCGCGCAGCCCTCGACTACCACGGGCGCCGCGATGGGTTTGTGGTGATGGGATGGGGCACCCCCGCGCAAAAGCGGATCCAGAAGATCGGCTTCACAGACCCGAAGTACGCCCACAACTTTCTCATTCTCCGGACAGTGCACCCGCTGCCGCTCCTGGCACACCGCGGCTTCTTCACGTCCGAAGTGTTCCGCAAGTGCAACGCCTGGTTGAGCGA
This sequence comes from Dujonia schatavii, assembly GCA_003707405.2. Taxonomy (NCBI): domain Eukaryota; kingdom Fungi; phylum Ascomycota; class Pichiomycetes; order Serinales; family Debaryomycetaceae; genus Dujonia; species Dujonia schatavii. The sequence goes on along the minus strand of PPIY02000009.1, from coordinate 321,853 downwards.
GCACCGCGGCAAGAAAATAAACTGGGGCGTGCTCGAGGGCAACCTGGCGGGTACAGACTAGCCCGGTTGAACTACAGTATTGGGCCCAGGTCAACCATTCGCAAAAGCTGCTGCACTTAGACTAGGTAAGTGCTGCGGTGTCCACCCGGAAGCGACTCCGCTAGGGTGCTTCCTTCGGAGAACAGCCCCACGCAGTGGCCTCCACGGAGTGGCCCGAGCGGAGCAGATGCGCGTGCCCACGACATCAGCATTTGGCCAGTCTGTGTCGTTGCCTCCGGCGGCGCTCCCGCGGGGCGACTCCTTCGAGGGAGGCTCCCTTCGGGAGAACAGCCCCACGCAGTGGTCTCCGCGGAGTGACTTAGCGGATACGCGCACCAGGCATTCCGTTAGTCCAGCGGGCTCATGGTGACTCTGGTTTCTACGGGGAAACTCTGATGAGGGATGAGGTGGCTGGAACAAACTGCCTCGCGTGGACTGGCGAGTGTGCTAATGCCCCTGCGCTCCAAAAGACTCGAAACGAACACTTCTGCTAGCTACATAATTAATTTAACTTCAAGAGTATATACATCGGCTCGTGGCCATAAGCTCGTAGTTTCTACGGTGGAGCCCCCAGCGCTGTCGCTATCCTACAACAGTTTCCGAAGAGGTATGCTGTTGTGTCCGGTTGCCGTTAGTGTTCAATCTGCTGCACTTGGCTCCGCGAAACTTCCTTTGCGTAGTACGTCTTGTGCCTTTTCCTAACCTGGGAAAGCGAGGTTGCTACAACTGTCAAATTCACCACCAACACACGTGGAGTGTGGAATTCTTCTGCAACAGTAGGCTGAAAGCACTCGACTGCTCATTCTTTCTTTTACTCGTTATGGCGGTCTCTTCCACTCAATCCAGGCTCATCTCCTGCACCATCCGCCGTATCTCTGTAGAAATTGGTCGCACGCATCACGTCTTGTGCACGAACAGTACATCGTTTTGAACCCTTACTTCTAAGGGCTGCGTATAAAAGTCATTATATCCCTACTACCACTCAATCTATCACGGCTCTGGTGCGTGAGTTAGTACAATTGGTGCTGTTGGTCTTCCAGTACTGCACGGCCGGTTTCAACGACCGGCCCAGGAATTTCGGCTCTGACCGTTTTTGGCCGCGCTATCGCTGCATACTTTGCAGCCTGTCAGACGGATACGGTTTTGTTTTTCTTTTTCTTTTGATTTTTTTTTATTTTTCCCAATCCTTATTTTTCACCCACATTGTATCAGTTTTAGTGTCGTTCTCTGTTCTTCCTCTACTCTCCCTCCACCCCACTCACACCTACATTGCAAATGACGGCAGATCGTGTGTCTCGTTTCCTCTTGGACACGGACCCCAAGACTGCTAAAGCTAACGATGTGGACGACTCCACTAAACGATTCAAGTACTTGCTTGGTCTCACCGATCTCTTCCGCTACTTCATAGATATAAATGCTTCCAAGGACGCTCAATTCAAAAAACTCATAAAACAGGTCGATGCGCAGGTTTCCTTTGCTGGAGCCGGTCGCGGGCGCGCAGCAGCCAAGGGTGGGCGCGCGAACGGTTCTGCCAGCGGCAGTTCCAAACTGGGCAAGAAGGGCCGCCGGAAGACGGAGAAGGAAGAGGACGCCGAGCTTCTCGAGGAGGAGGAGCATGTAGGAGACGCGGAGACACAGCGCACCGTGCTCACGGAGTCTCCGTCGTTTGTACAAGAGGGGACACTCCGAGAGTATCAGGTCCAAGGTCTCAACTGGCTCATATCGTTGTACGAGAACCGGCTCAGTGGTATTTTGGCCGATGAAATGGGACTCGGAAAAACCCTTCAGACAATATCCTTCTTGGGATACCTCCGGTACATCAAGGGCATCGATGGACCGTTCATAGTGATTGTCCCCAAGAGCACACTCGATAACTGGCGCAGAGAGTTCGCAAAATGGACTCCAGACGTTAACGTGGTGGTGCTCCAGGGAAACAAAGAAGACAGACACGAAATCATTCAAAACCGCTTACTCACTGCAGATTTTGATGTGCTAATCACCTCTTTCGAAATGGTTATCCGTGAAAAGCTGCAGCTTAAAAAGTTCCGCTGGGAATACTTGATAGTAGACGAAGCACACAGAATCAAAAACGAGGACTCGAGCTTGAGTCAGATCATCCGTTTGTTTTATCTGAAGAACCGGTTGTTGATCACAGGGACCCCATTGCAAAATAATTTACATGAGTTGTGGGCGTTGTTGAATTTCTTGTTGCCCGACGTGTTTGGAGATGCCGAGGTTTTCGACGAGTGGTTTGAGTCGCAACGGGTGGATGACCACCAAGAAGAACAAAATGCTGACGCAGAACCTGAAACTAACGATACTCCTTCGCGTCGTGGCCGTGGCCGCAAACCAAGCACTCAAAGCGACGAATCAGAGGGAGAGCATGTGTCCAAGACCAACAAAGAATCCGGAGGCGACAGAGTTGTCCAGCAGCTCCACCAGGTTCTCTCGCCATTTCTTCTTCGTCGGGTGAAAGCTGACGTTGAAAAATCCCTTCTCCCGAAAATCGAAACAAACGTCTACATAGGCATGTCCGATATGCAATTGGATTGGTACCGAAAGCTTCTCGAAAAAGATATTGACGCCGTTAATGGAGTCGTTGGCAAACGTGAGGGTAAAACACGTCTTTTAAACATCGTGATGCAGCTCCGTAAGTGCTGTAATCATCCTTACTTATTTGACGGAGCTGAACCGGGTCCCCCATTCACCACAGATGAACATTTGGTGTTCAACTCGGGGAAAATGATAATTCTCGATAAGATGCTCAAGAAATTCAAGGCAGACGGATCTCGTGTGTTGATCTTTTCACAAATGAGTCGTTTGCTCGATATCTTGGAAGACTACTGCTTTTTCCGAGAGTACGAGTACTGTCGGATCGATGGACTGACAAGCCACGAAGATAGAATTGATGCTATCGACCAGTACAACGAGCCGGATCTGGACAAATTCATCTTTTTGCTCACCACGCGTGCTGGTGGATTGGGGATCAATTTGACCAGTGCAGATATTGTGATTCTTTACGACTCCGACTGGAACCCCCAAGCAGATCTTCAGGCAATGGACCGGGCCCACAGAATTGGTCAGAAAAAGCAAGTTAAGGTGTACAGATTCGTCACCGAGAATGCCATTGAGGAGAAGGTGTTGGAGCGTGCTGCACAAAAGCTTCGCTTGGACCAGCTTGTCATCCAACAGGGAAGACAACAAACGCAAGGTGGAGCTCTGTCTACGTCAATTGGGAACACCAAGGAAGATTTACTTGGTATGATCCAACACGGAGCCAAAGAAGTGTTTGGCCATGGCCCTGGAGGTAAGAAGGGCGCAGGAGGTACAGAATCGCTTCTCGATGCAGACATTGACGCAATTTTGGCCAAGGGTGTAGAAAAGACGGCTAGCCTCAATGCCAAATTCAATAAATTGGGACTCGACGACTTGCACAATTTCACCCTGGACCTGTCAACGTACGAATGGAACGGACAAAATTTTGCAAAGAAAGAGACTGAGCTGTTCAGTTGGATAAATCCAACTAAACGTGAGCGCAAGGAACAAACATATCTGGTGGATAACTACTATAAGGATATGCTCAAGGCCGCTGCTGCAAACGGTAAGGCCATCAGTCCTAACGCACTTGGTGGATCAGGTAGCGGAGCAGAGTCCAAGGCCCAAGCTCGGCCAAAAGCTCCAAAGGTATACACGATCCAAGACCACCAATTCTTCCCTGAAGGCTTAAAAGAGTTGCTCGAGCGCGAACAGCTCGCATACAAAAAACTCATCGGGTACAAGTATACTGTGGATGAGTTTGGCGATAGTGACGACGAGTTTTTCACGGAAGAGTACAAGCAAGCCACAGCAAGATCTTCGGCTTCTACCACCACAGGCACTGCAGAAGCTGACGGTGCTGAACTTACACGCGAAGAGCGCCGGCAGCTCCAGCAACAAAAGGTGAATGAAGTGGTACCGCTCACCGAAGAGGAGATTGAGCTCAAAGACAAACTACTCGCAGAATCATTCCACTCATGGCTGCGCCGTGACTTTACAAATTATATCCATGGGGCAGCCAAGTACGGAAGACACAACTACGAACTAATCCTGTCGCAGGCTATGGGCGGCAACAAGTCGGTGGAAGAAGTTGAACGTTACAGCCTCAAGTTCTGGTCAAACTACAGACAAATCGAGGGCCACGAAAAGTACATTTCACAAATTGAGAGCAGTGAAAGGAAACTTGCAAAGCTTGAAAACCAACAAAAACTTTTGGCTCACAAAATGGAGTCACTCAAACACCCACTTGAGGACCTCAAAATTCAATATCCACCCAACAACTCTAAGAGAGTGTACCTGAAAGTTGAGGACCGTTTCATCCTCCACTGCGTATACAAATATGGACTCTTCAGCGAAAACCTTATGGAGCGCATCAAAGAGGATATCGTAGCGTCAGATTTGTTCAAGTTTGACTGGTTCATACTCTCACGGACACCACAAGAACTCTCGCGTAGAGTAAACACGCTTTTATTGGCCATTACAAGAGAATTGGACGGGCCAGCAGCAAAGAAAAAGTTCAAGCAGGCTAGCTCCTCAAACACAAGCACAAGGCAAGGGTCACCGACAGCGGAAAAGAGAGCTGGCGACCTAGGACCAGCAGAAAAGAAAAAGAAGATTGACGCTTAGTTCGTAATCAAAATTTGTTTCTGAGCAGTATGGAGCTGTTATACGAAGAAGAGAAAATTGGAGCCGCTGCGAGGGTTTAAAGGGTACAAAAAGGTGCATTTATAATACATATAATTAATACATACGATACACAGTTTATATGCAAGGGGCGGCTATGAGCAAGAAGTACGTTTGTCGCCACGCTATAAATACTCCTCGCATATAGTCTCCTGTACTGTTGAGATGTAGTATGGGACTTTGTTAGCTGTCCAACTCACTGACAAAAAGTCGCTCATCTCATGCTTTTCAACCTGCAAGTAGTCGAAGATTGTTTTGTCATTCGGGTCTTCGCTAAGAACTGCTTTGTACCGCGGCCGGATGAAGTTTCTTAGCGAGATGATTTTAGTACCTGGTTTCAAGCCGTATAGTAAGCGTCCCACGTCGCTGTTCAAGTTAGCATCAAAGAGGTAGTTGTTGACAATAATTACGTCGCAGTCGGTGATGACTCGTTTTACCCGTGGGTTGTCCACAAAACTCTGCTGGAGAGCCCATTCAAGAGGTAATCTCTTCAACCCAAACACCGCTAACTTCTTCTGGAGCACAATTTCTTGAAGCTTGGTCAAGTAAGATGCGTGCTCCATTAATTCGCAGCCACCACTCACCTTTGCACCAAACTCTAGTGCCGCTTGGAAGGTGGTGTTGCCCACACCCGAGCCTAAGTCGTAAAACTTTTGTGTGGGCTTGAGGTCAACTTTTGTGAGAACCTCACTCGTGAAAGAAGGGAGTAACTCACCGTAAACTTCAGCAGTGAACGCCTTGTAAGAGCGGAGTTTTTGTGAGTCTGGCGAGACTACCCGTGAGTATACCTGAAGAAGGAGCTGATGCATGCAGTAACGGGATACGGACTGCACTGTGTTTATGTGCGAGTAGAAGTTAGTAAGATAATCACGTTCTGCGGCTGATGGATGTTGGGAGTGGAGAGACACAGGAATTTTATCCTCATGAGAAGCCAGCGAAACCAGCGATCTTGCAAGTGTAGGAGATGACAGCCGTGACTTGTTTGAGCTCGTCTCGGGTGTAGCCGTTTGCGGTAGAGTGAAAGAAGATGGCCACTTTGTGTCTTCAATCTTAACGGAGTCGCCTTCAATGTGATGCATAGCCAGAGGCAACTCATGTTCATTCTGCCCTGGCCATTCCGCGGAAATACCTGCGAAGGCCTGTTCTCCAGAGAAACCATCATCGACGGGACCCTCACCAGGAGGTGCTGCCAGAGGCATCACCAGCATATCAGTCGAGTCGGGTGTAACTTCTAATTCCCTCTCGCCGGGTGGCACTATGGGAGCAGAACTCTGTGGCTCACACACCTTTGCATACACTCCAACCCGTTCATACTCCGGGCTGTCCTCTTCTGGTTGGTGCGTCTCATTTGGTGTTTGTGGACAGTGCATTTCTTCAAGAAACACGGCCAATTTCAACTCCTCATCAGTGGGCGGCTCTGTGGTTTCGTAACGAAGGTATACACGTACGCAAGCGTTGATGTCTTCCTCTTCTCTTGCTTCCTCTATGTACCGAACATTAGGAGTCAATTTCACCATCAACGCGTTCCACTTGTCCACAACTCGCATGAATCGGAAAAAGTCGTTAGCCTCTATACTTTCATCAAGCTCTCGGCAGTAATCGTTTACAATTATCTCCTTGAGTCGATCCAGGTGTGAGAAATAGAGACAAAAGTGTATCTGGAAGAGCTTCTGCATCTCCACAATGGGGTCAATTTCCTCACGCTTAGGTTCTGCGAGAATAAATAATTCACTGTGTTGTGGGTACATGAGGTAGCGGAGCCGCACTCGGTTGAGTGGATTGATGTCATTTCCAGGTGCGCCAGGAGATGCAGATGCACTCTTTTCGCCGCTCCCTTCACCCACTGTCAATGGCGGGAACAGAACCGGCAAATCGTTGTAACTCTTGTAAAATGACATCACCACATCCGCAGCCATTTGGTCCACATAGGGAATTTCGTCGGTGGGGTCACGGAGGCTCGAGGGGGTATCTACAAATCGGAGCTCAGGTAGATAGATTTCATGGTTTCGGATCTCTGCCACAAAGAGATCTCGGTCGTAGAGCGGAAGAAGTGTATCTGTGTTTATATCGTACGGATCGTACGGACTCACGCGTGTTGCCTCTTCTTCTTCTTCTTCTCCTTCTCCTTCTTCCTCTTCTTCTTCCTCGTCTTCTTCTTCTTCCATCCCCAGGTCCGATCCACTTTCCACCCCTAAGGCTAATTTTGCCTTTGCCTTTTGTGCTCGCTTCAAACGCGTCCTCTCTTCTCTTTCAGCTCGTTTTTGTTTCTTCTCTTCCATGAGACGTAGTTTCCTTCTTTGTCTTTCACTCCCCTTTTTGCTAACCAGAATCTCGGGTTCGTACTTTTGCGTCTGTTTCCTTGCCCTCCTCTCTCCCTCCTCCACAGGCTTAAAGTTTCCCGTCACACTTTGGAAATATTTCGCCTCTTCCTGAAGGTGGTCAATGAGAGTCTTTGTCGGTCTCCGTGATGGAGCAATGATCCCTTGTTCTATCAAAAGCCGCCTTTTTTCGGCCTCTTCTTTGAGTCGTTGTCTTTTGGCACGAGCTTTCTCTTCGCGAAGTCTCTTAGTGGCTTCCCACCGTTCGCGCCGTTCGGCAAGTTCCTCAGCAGTAAAAGTCTTGATGGGTTTCTTGGTAATTGACTCGGCCGCCGCCTCCAATTTTGAGAGGCTCGTAGCCACATCGTTGTCGTCGTCTGCAGTAGCATCGCGTCTCCGCATGGACCGTCTTCCGCGTCCAGACCGTCCGCCATTACCGCTGAAATTATCTGAAGCGAACCATTTGGCATAGTATACAAGTTCGTCAATTGAGTTTTTGAAATTGCGCCGACGAGGTGGGTCCTCGACAATTGGCCGCTTCCTCTTGATGCTTACCAGCTCTTCGTCATTCTTTTGGTGGTAGGAGTCTCCCTCGTTAGAGTCGCCCTCTTTAGAATCGTCTTCCTTCAACACGCGCTTCTGATTGCACTCGGAGATTGCTGCCAACTCCTGCCGTATTCTTTCCGCTGTTCTGAAGGGTAACTGGGTCGCCAAGGTGCTTATATCGCTGGAAGAGGCTAGCGCTGCTTTCTCTCCTGTGGTGAGTACTTTGGGTATATTAAGCCCCTCCTTCAGGGCAAACTGACGGAGCAGTGTTACCAGATTCGTCGGGAACACCTTCGCTATGCCACTTGTGGTCAAATCGTCCAGCTCGCTCAAAAACTGCGCCAACCGCTGTCGCTTGCGTATCACAGCGATTCGCAGCTGTATAACCTGCACCGTCCTGAGCGGTAGTTCGTGAACGAGCTGCTCCTTTAGCTCAGCCCCAGACGAATTTGTTGTCGTGGCAGAGAGAGCTTCTTCTACTACTCGCACTTCTGGCTGAGTCCAAAACACGTTCCCGCTTATCTGAAGCAATTTGCCCCGTACCTGCTCCGCCAGCTTCCCGGGTAACAACTCCAGAAGCGTGCGCCAGGTAAGGTCAAGCGTGTGCACCCAGAAGAGCAGAGCGGTTTCCTCGTGCGACCAGTCGCCGTACACGTCCATACCCTTGCTGGTGATTTCTACTTCGCGTGCCACAGTCCGCTGCACTTCGGTGCACTTTTTGGAGATTTCGGTGGCCGTCCGGAGCGGGAGCTCCAAAATGTACTTCGCCAGCTTGGGTTCTACACCGCGCAGCATTGCCTTGTACTGTTGGCGGAAAAGGTAGATGATTTCACCTCTAGTCCACGGCACAGCCTCGAGCTCGGCGCGAGTTTTTGGGTCTGTGAGCGTGAGATTATGCCGGAGGCATCCGGTTCGGGTCAAGTCTTCAAATGTGGGAAGCACAGTGTCATTGCTGGCACCATTTCCATCTGTGGTTCCATTGGTGCTGCCAGTTCCCGTGGCGCTAGAGCCTGCTGCGGTGACAAATCCAGTGCTGCCACTGACTGGTTCGTCCGCACCGCCAGCAGAAGACCTCAGGTTAGCGTCTCCGCCTGCACCAGAAGCGCCACCCGCAGCCAAAGCGCCAGCTACAGCGGCGGCAACTCGCACCAGATTTTTCACAGACTCGAGATCAGGAGAGCCCCGACTCGAAAAGGGCGTGGACAACTCGGGTGATTCCGGCGATGAATCGGTAGTGCTTGCACCTGCAAGCTCGCTAATAGCAAGCTCGAGCGCACCCACTGGGTCTACAGGGGCACGCGTGCTGCTTCCGTTTGTTTGGGCCATACGCGCCTCTGCTCGCTGCGCTGTAGGCTGTGTCTGTTTTTTTTTTTGCTTTCTTCAGCTACGAAGAGAGTACTTCTGTGTAAACACAGATACTCCGCTACTGGTCTAGAGAAGCCTCGAAACGAACTGGCTAGAATACGGGCAGGCTGTGGGTCCAGCGCTCCACGGCCTTTTCAGCTTTTGTTTTCTTTTTTGGGTGCAGCCTCTGCCTGCATGCGCGCGTTTGGCTGCAAAATAGCGTCTCTCACTGGGGCGCCATCTGCTCCAGCTCGTGCCGCCGGTGCAAGCTCCAAGACACCGCGAGGTTCCCGTGTAGTGACCCCATCGATTGGAACTTCTTTACTTTTGAGCTACTCAAATTTGAGCTGCTCTAAAGTGCCGTCCCCCACCATGTGCCCGATCGGTGTGTATCGCGTGCCACCCCGCTAGCGCTGTAGTGAGAGGGCGAGTCATGGGTGCCTCTGGCGAAGCTCCCGCAGGGCAACCCCGTAGAGGAGTCTCCTTCGAGCTACCGTTGAGGTGCCTCCTTCCAAATATAGCTCCATATAGTGTCTGTGACTGAGTGGCCTGATCGGATGAAGTTCCCTTTTCCATCAGGTGTCTGGCCTGCTCGAGTTTGCTGTCTTCGGCAGAGCTGCTCCAAGCAGCCTGCGAAGCGGGTTGGTCCTACACGTACTCATTATATCGTCTATTTCTCTCAAATACAGCTCTTCCTTAACGACGGAGCTCGCGTACCGCTACTGCCGTGTTGTGTGCGCACACAACGGCAATACCGAGCGACATTAGCGCAATGGTGCCGTCCACTGCCTCCGCCCATGCGCCCCCGCTTGCGCACCGCCGGAGCAGCTTCACTACGTCCACCCCTGCAAATATCAGGATACCCAAGATCTGTGCAACGTCTGACACCAGCGCCAACTTCTCGCTCCAAGTACGCGCTCTCCTGGCCCTCCACGCCGGGCCGACACTCCCAAACTGTCGCATGGTCTTCCAGGTGGCCAAGAGCACTACCGGGAGCACATTGAAGCGGTCTACGATGCTCGAAGCCACGGTTGATACGCCGAGCGTGCTGAGTGCGTTCGTCACCGCGAGCGCCACTATCACGGTGAAAAAGATCCGGCTGGTCATCGTGTGCGTTGCTGAAGAGACCGTCGCCCACTGCCGACTTGACCCTCACCTACAAGCGGTACAAGGGGTGCTCCACCGCATGTAGTGCGCCTAAATCCCATCCTTCCCATGGGCACTCCCCGCCCGTCTCACTATGGGGTTGTCGTCACGTGCATGCTGCAACCGGCCGCCGCTGCTGCTTCGGAGTCGCCCCGGTCCCCTTTGGTGCTGCCTTCGGAGAACAGCCCCATGCAGTGGCCTCCACGGAGTGGCCTGAGCGGAGCGGATACGCGTGTCCCCGACAGGGCCATTGATTGGCTCGCGGTGCCTCCGGCGGCGCTCCCGCGGGGCGACTCCGTTGAGGAGCCTCCCTTCGGGAGAACAGCCCCACGCAGTGGCCGCCACGGAGTGGCCTGAGCGAAGCGGATGCGTGTGCCCCCGGCAGGGCCATCAGGCTGTGCAATAATCGCAGTGGCCCTATTGTCTACCTAAGGGAATGTGCGTTCCCCCTGTTTAGTCATCGCCACTTTCCTGGGATTGCGGTGCCTCCACACCCTCAGGGAGTGGGTGGCTTGAGCAAGGCAAATACTTTATTACATATACGTCCGGTGTGCCTGAAAACTACATATCATACATAGGGGAGCTCGCCCGCGGGGAATCTCGCTCGACGCGGGGGGCCTGGCGTGACGTCTTTTGCTGCTGGCCCGCCCGCAGCTAGCTGGTGTGCTCAGTACGACAGCTTGTACTGTGCCGGGGGTGCGCCTGGTGGCGGGGCGAAGTTGTTGTTGTCGTTGTAGTAGCTGTCGTTTGCTGGTGCGTATCCCAGTTGTGGGGCGTTGTACTGGCCTGTTTGCTGCTGGAAGTCTTGCATTGGGTATCCTGGTGGCGGTGGTGCGCCTCCCTGTGGCCCGTACTGGCCGTGCTGCGGCGGGCCCTGGTAGTACGCAGCGTTGCCCGTCTGCACCGGTCTGTTGGCGCGGCGGCGTCTCACTATAACCGCCAAAAGCAAGAGCAAAAAGACGAAAATGATCACCCCGGTCAAAATCCACCGCCCAAACCGATACCACGGTGACGGGCGGTAGTAGTAGTCGTTGGTATAGTAGAGTCTTTTGGCGACCTCGTCGGCGATATCGTGTACGTGCATTCTGATTAGCAAAAGATTATCCTACGTGCTTCTGTAAAAAACAGAGAGCGATTGACGGTATATAAAAACGTCAGCACGGTTTAGATCCTTGGCAGCTCGCTGCAGTTGCCGCAGCCGTGCCTGGAAAATAGCAACCTTTTATAGTTGCCTTGTCTGACAAAGTGGTAGCGAAGCACCGACGTGCATGCTGCCAACTACAACACTTGCAGGTTTCAGGAGGTTGACATGCTACTGACTATACCCCCTGGGCGCAACCGCGCCAGTATACGACACCTGCCCTTCTCCACTGCCTGTCCCCCTGTTGCAGCCTTGGCAGCTTGCTCTTGGCGATAACATCACGTGACTTGCTCGCTACTGTGGTGCGTAATAGTGCGTATATTGGGATGGGGGTGTCTGCAGCGGAGAGCTACACTGCTGGGACTGAAACTGCAGCTATGGAATCGGTCTAACTCTTGTCTTACTCCTTCTGGCATCGGTATGGCTCTTGCCCTACTTCTTAGGATTCACAGATGCATCGAGGCAGATCTATAGCTTCTACCAGTGTATGGGTTGTATGCAGGACTGTCACATTGGACTGCGGAGTAGAGAAGATGAAAGAGTCAGGGCCTCTGCGAATACGTGGGATAGGGTATTAATGATTCGGATTCCGCCGCCATCGATCTGGCTGGTCAATATCGCTCCACGGGTCATCCATGTGTCACTCTGGTGCGTGTAGCCGCGCTGCTGCGCCTTTGGCTGCGAATTTTATGCGAAGCGCGGCTATGCTGAGCCATACAATCCTCTGCTCTCTACGTTCCCCTTTGCTAAAGCACGTTGCAGCTTCCTGTATTGACTTGCTAGTGCTTGTAGTGTACCGGTGGGGGTCCCTGTGGGTATTGGGGCGGATCGCTCGTGTAGATGCCGCTCGTTGGTGGGCCTGCCGCATAGTTCTGCGGGTAAGCTTGGAACGGCTGCTGTACAGGAACAAACTGAGCAGGTGGGGGTCCCACAAACGTAGTCTGAACAGCTTGCCTTCGGCGGCGAAACCACCACGTAGCAATGAGAAGAAGGAGAACTAGGCCAACGATAACGCCGAGGACAATCCACCGTCCGTACCCGTTCCATGGAGAGAACCCGCCTCCTGGGGCTATTAAAATCAATCGCTTAGTTATTGCGGCTACGTACATTTTTTTTGTAGGTGACTCTATCTGTACATTTAGATCTATAGAAACGGCTGCGCGGCCATTATGTACTCCGCGGAAAGGGCTTAGCAGCTGCGGCAAAGGGCTGAGTTGTGGGTTTATCTTGCAAGCACCAGTGTACAACGGCACAAGTGGGCTCATTCGGGGGCGGGGTATGCAGTCCTGAAAGTCACGGAAACGAGGGAGTTCTCCCGGTGGGGACACCAAGAACAAACACAGCCCGTTACCGCGCAATATTCCCTAGAACGAGCTTCCCTTCGGAGAACAGCCCCACGCAGTGGCCTCCACGGAGTGGCCCGAGCGGAGCGAATACACGTGACCCCGGCAGGGCCATAACCTCTATGCGGTATATATGCCCCCCGGCTATTGTGGAGGCTCCCTAGGAGAGTCCCAATGGTGCATTGGCTCATCGCTATAGCTTGCTTGCTCTGATGCCGTTCAAGCGGTACTTCAAGTCCTTGTAGATTTTGCTCTCCGGCTTCCATTCCTCGAACAAGTCGTACAACTCGTTGATTTCGTCGTAGCCGTTTTTCCCCACTTCGTTTGCGCTCTCCACCGTCAAGAGCTTGTTGTTGTTTGGCCAGTTCTTTTCGATGTTGAAGAGGAGCCCCCGGAAACACCATGGGAGAATGAACGGGTTTGTGCCGATTTTGCCCACGTTGTACTCCTTGATGTAGATTTGGTTCGTTGGCGGGAGCCCCCATGACGATGATCCGTAAGTCCCCACTCCTCTCGTGAGTGCTCCTTTTGCTGTGCTTCCTGTCGTTGATACATCGCCTGCAACGGCAGCGCTTGCCACTTCGTTTGCTCCTGGAAGCTTACCTCCCGCTGGTCCTCCGCCAGACGGAGTGCTGCTTTGCACCCTACTCGTGTCCTGCACATTTGAGTGGGGATCTTGCACATTCTGCGGTTGCTGCTGAGAGGGAAGCACACTTGGCTGCAATTTCTGCACCACACCCGGAATCACTATATCGTCTGTGTCCAAAACAAACTTGATACCCAAGTCGTAAACTTTGCCGTCGTTGTATATTTTGGAGTGCCCGCTTCCTGTGAGTGGTCCTGCCAACGCAGTGCTGAGTTCCTTGATCACGTTGTTATCGAAGAATCCCAAGTTTTGCAACTGGCAGCAGAGCAGTACGAGTTTCTGGATGAACCCCGGTGTCTGTGACGCGTGGTCAATGTAGCAAGCCCGGTAAATGTTTGGATGGAACGTGTGCGAAGCGAGGGCGGAGTAAAGTGGCACTAGCTGATCGTTGATGCTTCCGATCAAACAGAGCTTCACGTTGGCGTTGATGATCGTCTGTATCAGCTCCTTGTACGCAAGCGACTGCACACTTCCAAACTTGTTGAGCTCGAACAATTCCAGCATCGACTCGTTCTCTATCGCAGAGTACGCCTTCATGAAGAGCGACTTGTCAATTCCGTAAAATGGTCCATTGTTTATACCCGCCATCCCCAATACTCCTATCCGCTTATGGATAGGGTCCCGGAGGATCCCCTTCTGCATCAACCGTGCAAGCAAGATTATGCTTACCACGCACCCTTGGGAGTGGCTCGCGACGAATATAAAGTCTGCTGCGTTGATCTCCTCGGACCACCGCTCAAGAATCTTGGTGAAAAAGTCTACGCGGTCCAAGATCTTCCCCTCCATCTCGAGCGCTATCTTTTGGATACTGACGTTGGACTCTGTAGACGTGATAAGCCCGTTCTCTATACAGTACCGTACCACTCCTTTCTCTGCCTCATTGGCAAACTTGAGTGATGTGCCCTTGGGTGACCCGATGAACGGTCTTACCATTCTCGTGGGGAAGAACCCATGCACTCCAATGATAAGGATTTTCCGAATCTTCGTTAACGGTGGAGGACGTTTGTTGTGGACACAAGCGCTGTTTGCCGCACCGCTGGTACCAGTGGCTCGTTTGCCCTGGTTTATGAGGAGATTCCCCATCGGGTCGTTACTGATCGATATATCAGCGGTTGCGTCCTCATCCTCCTCTTCCTCCTCCTCCACATCGTTGTCCCCGTTCGCATGTGCACCTGTTCCGGCCAGATGGTCTCCCAGCAGGCCCCGCGGGCTCGATTGCTGACCAGCGCTCGCGCTACTGTCCCCGTCCGTGTAGTACTTGTTGTAGTTCGGCAAGCACGCGCGCTTGTGCACGGGCAACTTGGCAAGCGACCGCCCGTAGAGCCGGTACGTCTTCTCGTAGAGTAGATGTGCCTCCCGCTCCACAAGGTCTACATTACTGTCTGGACCGTCAGAGCTCGCTCCGGGGCCGCCGCCGCTGTGTGCAGCAGCCCCGTCCGTTGCCTCAGGAGTACCCTCAACTACACTAACAAGTCCCTGCAGAGAAAATCCAAGCTTGGACGAGAGCTGGTTAAGAAACTGGCGCCAATTCTTCAAGTCAAGCTTGGGCGCGGCCGCCAAGTTGCTGTTGTCGTTACTGGTGGAGGAACTGCCAAGAAGCGCACTGGCCAAAGAAGAGCCCCGAGAATGCAGCTGCATCGGGAGACACAGGTTCCAGTCCGGAACGATCACGTTTTCCCGAAGGTTTTCGTTCTTGTGGGTGTTGATTTCCCGGAACTCATTGGCGTTTGAGTGCGGTTTGTACAACACCGCGTCGTCCTGTTGGCCACCAGCTCCAGTGGCTGCTCCGCCTCCTGTGGCTCCCAAAGACTCGCCGGCAGCGCCGATTTTCGAGTGGAGCGAGTGGTCAGACGAAAATATCGTATTGGAGAAGAATTCCGATTTCTTGGATGCACTTTTCCCATCGCTGCTGCCACTGCCACTGCCATTTCCGTTTCCGTTTCCGTTGTTGTTGTTGCTGCTGCCGCCCGTGGCGGCCGCGCCGCCGGTCCCGGACGCATTCCAGAAGCTCCAGCCCGATTTCTTGCTCACCTGGTCGTCGATCTCGTTCCCCTTCAGCGGGTCCTCGTC
The DNA here is from genome assembly GCA_003707405.2 of Dujonia schatavii. Taxonomy (NCBI): domain Eukaryota; kingdom Fungi; phylum Ascomycota; class Pichiomycetes; order Serinales; family Debaryomycetaceae; genus Dujonia; species Dujonia schatavii. Next base: position 306,541 of record PPIY02000009.1, on the reverse strand, counting down.
CTCGCCGTCCTCGTCCTCGTCGTAAATGGCCTCCTCGCTGCCCTCGGCGTCCCTGCTGCCCCCGGCGTCCCTGCTGCCGCCCTCGCTGCCGCCATTGGCCTCGCCGCTGCCATTGACGTCCCCACCTGTGCTGCCGCCCGTAGAACCCGACCGGTTCCACCCTAGCCACCCGCTCGTGGCTGCGGAGAGTGTAGCAAAATTCGACCCTCGTCTGTCTGCCTCGCCTTTATCGGTCGAGACAGCGGAACTATTCGAAGCACGGCCATCTTTGGCACCGCCGGAGCCGTCCTGCGGTCCTGCTGCTGCCCCGGATCCACGCTCAGCGGGCGCCACCACATCGGCGGGGGGGACCTGAGTTGCAGACGCCCCGGAATCGCCCTCCCCGTCGTCCACACGCTGCGACCACGGAAGCCAGCTACCCTGGATGCTGATACTGGGTGCTCTGGACATATCTGTGTGTGTGTTTGTATAAGCCGTCAGAAGCAGTGCGCTTCCTGTTTAGTCGCTGCCACTTGCGCTTGCTGCGCTTTTTCCCCACGCAAGTCACATGAAAATCGCGAACCGTAGCGGGGCCCCGCTGCTAGGCGAGCACGCCAGGGGCCCTCGCGGTTGCTGCGACTGGCCCAGCTACCTCGAGGCCGAACAGCCGCTGCACTCTGCTGGCCCGCTGTTTGCCTCCGGCGGCGCTCCCGCGGGGCAACTCCGTTGAGGTGGCTCCCTTCGGGAGAACAGCCCCACGCAGTGGCCTCCACGGAGTGGCCCGAGCGGAGCGGACGCGCGTGCTCCCGGCAGGGCCACTGCGCCAGCTCTGGCTCCTCCGCTACGAACTGGCGGCTCTGGCTACACTCATTGCTCTATCTGTCTATTCTGCTACTGCCTTTCTGTACTCCTGTATCATTTCCTCGGTGTTGATGCCTCCGCACACCACCACCACCACGATGTCTTCTGGTTCGAGCTGTAGCTTCTGTGTGATGTCCTTTCTGGTTGTCACTGCTGCCACAGCTGCTCCGCATGCGGGCTCGATCAACTTTCCCTCGAACGTGTCGTAGTAAGCGAGTGTGCCTCCTAGCGCGTCCTTGTCCTCGATGAGTGCAAGCTCTGTCTTGTGCTTCGACTCCTTGTAGAACCGGAGCAGCTGCTCTGCGATGTATGGCGATGCCAACGAGAGTGCCACTGTGTTCACCAGCGCGAGCCTGACCGACTTGCCCTGCCGTACGCCCTCGTGGAACAGCGGGGCACCGCTGGTTTCGACTGCGATCACACGCGTGGCGGCCGGGACGTTGCGGTTTCTCTCGAGCCCGGTGACCACCCCGTTGTAGAGCCCGCCGCCACCTACACTACAAACGACTGCCTTGAGACGGGGCAAGACCCCCTGCGCATCTAAATCAGCCACAACCTCGTCCACAATGCGCGCGTGCCCGTCCCACACAACTGGGTTGTCGAACGGGTGGCAGTACACGGGGTACGTCAGCAGCGGGAGCTCCTGCTTTATGAGGTGCTCGCGCAAATACTCGTCGGCCTCGCCCCAATGGGCACCCTTGATGACTACCTTGGCGCCAAACTCCTCGAGTTTGCTCACAAAATACGCCCGCGCCGTCTGTGGGAGCACGACGGTGCAGGGCACGTTGTAGAAGCGCGCAGCGTACGCAGCAGCCAAACCAGCGTTGCCGCCCGACGAAGAAAACACCTCCACGCCGGACTTTCCTAACCGTTTGGCCTCGTCAAGCGACTGCGCCACCAAAAGCCCAATACCACGGAGCTTGAACGAGCCGGACGGTTGCTCCAACTCATTCTTGAAAAACACCCGGTGCGGTGTCTTAAGCGCACCGGTAACCTCGACGAAAGACGTGCTGACAAATGGGTACAGCATCTCTGGAGAAGAGAAGAGAAGTGGCAACCGCTTGCGCTCGAGTGGGCGAAAATAGCGCCGCGTTTGGCAACCCTCGCGCGGTAAACACGCGCATCTGCTCCGCTCTGGTCACTACGTGGAGCCTACTGTGTGGGACTGTTCTCCCGAAGGGAGGCTCCTCAACGGAGTTGCCCCGCGGGAGCGCCGCCGGAGGCACCACCATCGCGCTATCAATCTACCGCCCGCTTGTGGGGGAGGAGCGCGAAAACGGAGCAGCCAAATGGACAAGCCAAAAGGAGCCCAGCCTAGGCACGCGCATACGCTCCACTCGGGCCACTCCGTGGTGGCCACTGCGTGGAGCTGTTCTCCCGAAGGGAGGCTCCTCAACAGAGTTGCCCCGCGGGAGCGCCGCCGAAGGCACCGCAGGTTTTGCACCCAGTAGCGTTGCACCCGGTTGTGAGAGCTCGCGCGAAATTTGAGCTGCAACACCTCTGCGCAAGCACCCTCGTCGGTATGTCTCGCCGGAAAGCCAAAGACACCGCATTTTTGGTGGTTGCCGCCGACTTGAGGGAGTATCTATTGGATGAGTACGAAAAGACTGTAGCGGCGCTGGACGATGGGGTGTTTTACCTCCACGAGCTTCCGGCGTTTCTCCACCGGTTGCGGGTGCCGTCGTGCTTCACAAGCGACATCGATGCGTGCGTCGAGTACTTCTATAGCCAAATATATAGTCGGGCGGCCGCTATACAGGCGGAAAACTCCAAGCAGCAGATCGCCCTCGCTCTTGTCAAGAGCTACACGGTGTCGGAGAACGTGCAGCACATCGACGAGATCCTCGACGTGGTGGACCCGGACAAGTTGGTGCGCAACTGTAGCAAGCTCATCAAGTTCCGGGACAACTACGCCGCCATCTTCGCTAGTTGGGCGTTATTTGTGCGCGAGGCACGCGACGTGAAAGAAGAGCCGGACGAGCGAACCGTGGTCCTGTTTAGGCTCACGCTCCCACACTTGCAGCTGATAAAGAGCAAGCTTGGCTTGGACGACACCCTCAGCGACGCCCTGCTCATCGACATGCTCGGCGCGTGCCTGACTACCGGTGCCCTGGACGAGCTCGTCAACTACGACTGGGACAAGCTCCACAGCGGCAAGTACGTGACAATTAGAGACTTTGCAGAGATTTTGGGCAACCTAGGTGAGTACGACTGAATACATGACTACCGCGTCGACCGCGTATCTAAGTGGGCAGCCATCCCTGTGTAGCTTGTGGCCCGCGTGCCTCCGGCGGCGCTCCCGCGGGGCGACTCCGTCGAGGTTGCTCCCTTCGGGAGAACAGCCCCACGCAGTGGCCGCCACGGAGTGGCCCGAGCGGAGCGGATGCGCGTTCCCCCGGCAGGGCCATCAGCACTCGGCTGGCCCGCTGTGTGCCTCCGGCGGCGCTTCCCCGGGGCAACTCCATTGAGGTGTCACCTACGTAGAACAGCTCCAAGAGTGGCCTAAGTAGAGCGGGCTGCGTGCCCCACCGTAGTGGCTCGCGCGGACCATCACGCGGCTGTGCGCCAAAATCTGGCGGGTGCGAACGCGCTGTCGCTCTTCTCTGCTCTGTAGCCATGCTGAAGGCACGTCGTGGAGCTGAGTCTTCTCGTGATTATGCCGCTGCTCAGCTTGAGCAGCTAGTGAGTCGAGCCGCTCTCGAAGACTTGCACGCGATCGATGCGCTCTTGACCCTGCTTGAGTGCTCCTTCTCCAGATGCGCTGCGGCCCCCGGCCTCCACGCAGAGATTGTTTGCCTGGCTAGGTTGCTTCTGGTTTTACTCACGCTTTCCGTTGAGTCTGTATCTGCAGAGCGGGACGGTGCCGGGTCTGCTATGTTTGGCGCCGTGCTCGCGTCTTCCTTGGCCTCGGATTATAGCAAGAGCTATAGCAGGAGCTACAAGCCGCCGGTGCACGTGCGGGCGATGGCTTTGTTACGATGCTACGCGAAGTTAGGGGTGGCTCCTGCGCTCAATGCGCTCAATGGTGGTGGTGGCGGGGCCACCGGAGCTCGTGCAAATAAGGATGCCGGCGTTCAAGAAGTTGCGGCCCAGCTCCGGCTCGTGCTTGAGGAGGTTTTGGTTCCAAGGCGACTGAAGCTGGAGCGCGTGCTCAGAGGCGGCCCCCGCAAGAACTACAACGAAAGGGCGCCATTTGAGGCTCTTGGTGCAGACTTATGGGTCGACTCGAGCCAGGATGCCGCTGGGACTGCTGGGACCGGCACCAGCGCTGCCGTGAGCGGTGGCGCCTACAGCGCGATTGAGGACTCTCTTCTCGAGTCTGATGCTGCCTATGAGTCCCCCAGTGTCCTTTCATCCTCGCAGGTCGCCCTCGGCGGGGCCGATGGTGTCTCAGAAGTCATCAGTGACTCCGAGGCCGAGCCCGAGATGCTCACTCACCCAGCCATGGCGTCCGTTGTGCGACGGTTCGAGCTATCTTCGGGCACAGCGGCTGCTGCTCCCTTGCCCACCGATCGAGTTACCTCGTCTCTCTTTGGTGACATGCCGCACATACAGAGCAAATCGCCAACTCCAGCCCCTCATCGAGCTGCACCGCTGGCGGTGGGGTCTCCTCCGGCCACCCTCACGCCGCCGGTGGGCCCTCCGCAGGTCTTGGGCGAGGACTGCCTCACATGGAAATTGAGCCCGGAGAACCCGGATCCGTACGATATCTGGAAGCTCTTTCTGTGGTGCTTCAATTGCGGCCGTTATCGCATCTACAAGAACTACAGCGATGTGCTTGGCTGGATAGTCGATGTCATCGGCCTTGACTGGCAAAAGCACCTGATCCCCCCTGCAAGCTCCGAAAGATCCCCCCTGCTCCTGTCGGTACACGATACTCTCCTCGCCCATCTCCTCGCCCTCCTCTCGCCACACCCTCGCGACTGGTTTGACCGACTCTTGGAATGCACCATGCTGGGCTTGGCCTACAGCAACAGGGCACATCCGTGCTACAAGCGCGAGACGGCATGGAAGTTGGCAGTAGCACCCGCGGCAAACTTGGCCCGCACTGACATCGCCCTCGACTCACTCGCCCTCAGATACAAAGTGTTGCTCTTGGCATACCAGTGGGAGTGCCAACAGCTGCAACGGTCACCACCGAACGACCGTCTCGTCGTCGGGCTCAGCAACAAAATGGCGCCCTTGCCCTTCCACCTCGTGTGCGAGTTCTTCCTCAGCTCTCGCGACGCAGTGACTAGCCTCTACGTGCCACCCGTAGAGCTCGTACGCAGCTTCCTCGTGGAGTTGGCGACCAAGCTCCTCAGCCCCTGCTTCGACACGAGAGAGGACCCTCGCGAAGTGGCTCGAGCGGAGCTGACACACGACCGCATACGAACTAATACTGCCCACACGCTCGTGCGTGTGTTCCTGGACCGCGCGGCATTGACAGACGCTGTGGACGCGTATATCGGAGACGCGACGGCGACCATGTTCTGGGACAGGCGCAACAAGTTCGTCTTCTTGGCCAGCTGGCTCTTTGCCGCGTGCATCCAAGACAACAGCGCAGCAGATGAGCTCCGCGACAGCGACTTGGAGAAGGCAGACGCCAACACAAAGATCGTCTTTGCCGCTGCGGCCGCTCGCGCCTCAGCAGACTCTCACAGTGCCCCGGAGACCGAGCACATCCACCCGGAAAACACCTTCTTCCGGCGCATACTTGAGCGCGAGCAAGCAGCTAGGAACAGGTGCGGCCCCGCACACCCATAAGCGTGAGCTGGGCCAACGCGGTCCCGCAGTGCCACCAGCACTCGACTGGACGCGCAGGCCTATCGGCGGTGTTCCCCAATCAGATAATAAACATGGACAAGGACGACTAGCCTCCCTTCGGAGAACAGCCCCACGCAGTGGCCTCCACGGAGTGGCCCGAGCGGAGCGGATGCGCGTGCCCCCGGTAGGGCCACCACCGCTGGGCCGTCTTGATGCCTCCGGCAGCGCTCCCGCGGGGCAACTCCGTTGAGGGGCTCCCCTTCGGGAGAACAGCCCCACGCAGTGGCCTCCACGGAGTGGCCCGAGCGGAGCGGATGCGCGTGCCCCTGGCAGGGCCATCAGCGTTCGACCTGTCTCTTTGTGTGGGTGCCTCTGGCGGCGCTCCCGCGGGGCGACTCCGTCGAGGGGCCTCCTTCGGAGAACAGCCCGAAATGGCGCGAGCGAAATGCCCCGATGGGACTACCCGCACCCAGCCAGAGTGTGGCCGGTGCCTCGGCGCTACAGTGCTTAGATAGAGTGTGTATTACAACTAAATGATGTGCTTCACCTTGAAGTAGTGGCGCAAGTACTGGATCTGCCACACGCCCAAGCCCACGAGCAGCCCGACCACGATGATCAGGAACCACTTGACTCTCAGGTTAGTCAGCTCGTTTGTGTCTCTCATGCGTGCTTCTCTCTGCTTCAAGTAGTTCAACTCCTCGGTGATCTCGCGGGTCATCTCCTCGACTCTTCTGAGCTCCACTTCTACGGGCTTGAGTTTTTCCGCGGTCTGGATCGCGTTCCAGTCTCTGGCGGCGGCTCCGCTCTCAATTTCCAACTCGATCTCGCGGAAAAGCTGTCCGCCGTGCGAGTTCCACTTTTGGTTGGCTACGTTCTCAAAACACACGTCCACTGCCGCATTGTGGTGCGACGTGAATACCACGCGAGTTTTGCCCGAAATATCGTTTCTGCGCCTGTGCTCGTTGCCCATCGAGTCCACCACCCGGAGGTTCAACTGCTGACCGTCGCCCAGTCTGCCGTTGGACTTCACGTTGATCACCACCAACTGGTCCTGCTGGATAAAGTCACGGATGCAAACGGGCGAGGGTCTTTGCTCGGCAGCGACCTCCAAGTGGAGGCCAAGCACGGCGCTCACTAACGCAAGAAGGAAAACTACAACGTTCATGCCGGGATCTGGCTGGCAGAAGAGTCGCCTGACTTCGCTGTTTAGGCTGCTCGAAATTTTTCAAACGCGAGCGTGTCCATTCTTGACGCGCCGACTGCATATACCCCTGGCTGCCAAAGTGGCCGCGAAAATGGCTGCGAAAACTCTGCCAACCACCTGCTAGGGGCATACGCAACGGACTCGGCGGCCGACCGTAGGGACCTTTTGGAACGCACTTCCGCTCTGCTCGGACACTTGGCCACTGCTTGGGGCTGTTCTCCGAAGGAGGCGCCCAGACGGCACTCTAGTGCTGATGGCCCCGCCGGGGGCATGCGCATCCGCTCCGCTCGGGCCACTCCGTGGGGGCCACTGCGTGGGGCTGTTCTCCCGAAGGGAGGCTCCTCAACGGAGTTGCCCCGCGGGAGCGCCACCGGAGGTACCAATACGGCCGAGTGCTGATGGCCCTGCCGGGGGCACGCGTCTCCGCTCCGCTCGGGCCACTCCGTGAGGGCCACTGCGTGGGGCTGTTCTCCCGAAGGGAGGCTCCTCAACGGAGTTGCCCCGCGGGAGCGCCGCCGGAGGCATCTGTGGCCTAGTTACTCTCGGCTTGCCTTCTGTACTCGCGCCCTCTGTCTCCAGTGTACTGCTGTGTCGGCGCCGTCCGATTGCCTCAGCTCGTTTAGTCACGTGATGTCAAAGTCTGGCCTGGGCTACTTCACAAATTGGGGGACTGCCTACAAGTTGTCTCCGAGGCACGCAGGTGGCAGTGGATTTCAGTGCTAGTACGTGCCCCATAGTTCGTTGGTGTTCTTGGCTCTTGTCTGCTGCACCATGGGTCGAGCACGGTTGGCCTCAGCTAGCGCCGTACTGTGCTGATCGGCGCATCTTGCTGCCACGAACCTTCCGCCACTAAGATCTGTCCCTGTAGTTGTCCAGATGTTTGGGCCGTTTGCGTTCAGCTTGCCTTCTCGCCGGCTACTTCCCGGGCCTATCTGTCGGTGTCCCATCGGTCTCCGGCTGCCCTCTCGAGGCCGTTTGCAGCCAAACTCTGTCTGCAGTACCAAACGCGGTGCAGTGCTCTCACACAAAAAACTTTTCACAGCGTCGCCCGGCGACCAGCTCCATCGTACCGTAACCCTCGCATCCGCAGCACCATGGCAAAGGCTAAAACCGCCCAAACGATGGTCAAGTTGGTCTCGTCCGCAAAGACAGGCTACGAAAAGTGGTTCTCCATCAACAGATCGTGCCAGCGTCTCAACCTCATAATGTATGACCCGCGCGCAAAGAGACACTGTCTCTTCACCGAGGACAAGAAGCGCAAGGTGCCCGAGGTCGCCCCAAAGGACTACGCGAGAAGACACAGGTAGGCGTCCCCCACGCTGTTGTAGCGTGGAGGGTGTGGCCCCTGGGCCAGCGCGTATAGGCGCCTCTCTGGCCCCTGCCTCTCTGTACATAAGTAGATAGCCATGTATATATAATGAAGTCACGAACGGGCCGTTGTAGCAAAGCGGGGGGGCGCGCGCGCTGTTACCGCTGAGTATCACGTTCGCGCACCATCCTGTGCCTCCACGGTGTAGTCAAACCGAGTCGCGGGTGCCTCCGGCGGCGCTCCCGCGGGGCAACTCCGTTGAGGGGCCTCCCTTCGGGAGAACAGCCCCACGCAGTGGCCTCCACGGAGTGGCCCGAGCGGAGCGGATGCGCGTGCCCCCGGCAGGGCCATCAGCTTTCAGCTAGTCTCTCTGTGGGGTGCCTCCGGCGGCGCTCCCGCGGGGCAACTCCGTTGAGGAGCCTCCCTTCGGGAGAACAGCCCCACGCAGTGGCCTCCACGGAGGGGCCCGAGCGGAGCGGATGCGTGCCCCCAGCAGGGCCATCACCGCTGGGCCGTCGGAGTGGCCCGGAGCGGGCCTTCCGGTCCCTTGTTGTCTAACTCTATGCATTTCTATGTACAGCTATAGTTCCTTTGTCGCCCACGTTCCCTCTCCGTCCTCTTCTTTGCGCCCGAGCACGCTTGCCGCGCTTGGTCCGCTCAAGTACTTGTTTGTCACGTCGAGCAAGTCCTTCTTTTGCACGTCCAAGAACCACTCCCTTCTTACTTGTCTCATATCGTCGGTGATCCCCCGGAGAAAATTGGCCGACCCCTGTTGCGACAAGTTGCTTGGTGCGTCGAGGCTCTGGAATATGCCTAATTTGGCCTCCTGCAAGTCTTCTGCCGTCCATTTGGTGTCCAATTTCTCAAGAATCGTTCCTGGTGTCGCCCGGAACGCAGCTACTGATTTCATCGGGTTGGGGTCTCGGAACGAGTAGTAGTTGAGCACGCCGCCCAATCCATCGTAGCTGAGTCCGCCTCCATACGCTCCGTTTGCCTCTCTGATCACTGGGTGTAAGTGCTTATTTGATACAAGCAGCGAGAGCACTTGGAGTGCCGCTCCGTCCCGTGTGAGGTACGCGCTGCCTCGTTGTGCGAGCGACGCGAACCCAATCTGGTACGGGAGACTGATGTAAGTTTGCGTCGGTGCCGGTGACTGCTGCACCTCTAACTCGCCGAGTGTGCTTGAGTGCTGTTGACTGCAAATTTGGCTGAAAAACTCATCTAGCGCAAGCACATGCTTCTCGTTGGCTGCAACACTGCTGCTGTCACCTAGAAGACTGTACTCAAAGTTATGTGCGCCCTCGAGCTGTCCCTGGACGAGCAACTTTTGGATCTCCGAGAGTGTAGGCAATACCTCCTCCACGAGGAAGTCATCGCCACGTGCACTCAACTGCTCGTTCAAGCGCTTGACAAACTCAATTTGCCCCAACCCGGACTTGAGATCGGAAATGTACTTGGTTGGAGTCAACTGGGCGCTAGTAAATGAGCTAGCGTAGCTGTTCCCACGGTCTGCTATGTTGTTCAACTGGTTCAACCCCAAGTTTTTGATGAGCGTGGCCAATTTGTCAAGCACCAACTTGTCAGTGGGGTTAAACTTGGTTGTGGTGAGGATTTCCTTCCAGAGCCCGTAGACGTGTTGCAGGTTCCCCGTGAGTGCCATCCCGTCCATTACAAACTGGAGCTTTGTGCGGAGAATGTTTTCCGGGTCTGTTGTGGCCTGGGTGGTGAACGAGACTCCACCCGTGAGCTGCTGGATTTTAGTTTCCAACGCAGTGATCGGTGTGTTTTCTGTGCCCGCCAAATTCGTGAGACAAGCACTGAAAAGCGGGAGGTACGGCAAATACTTTGTGGGGAAGTACGAAATGTCCTTCTTGGCACACATGTACGCGAGGCCGTTGGCATCCACAATTCGTTTTTGGATGGACGACGGTGTTTTGGTGAATTCAAGTGGGTAAAAGTCTCCTCTTCTTGGGATATCCAGCATCGTGAGTGTTGGAAGTATGGACGCGTCCTGTTCGTCCAGCTGCTTTTTCGCCAACTCTTCGCTGCGGCTGCGGATGGTTTCGTAGTCCTCTTTTGTAAGGTGTTTGGTTTTTGCCTCGAGCCGCGCCTTTTCGTTGTTCTCACCCTCCTGTTCAAAGTTTTCGTTGGGACGCATTGTGAACACAAATTTCTGCTCGCTTTGCAAAAGTCCTTCAAGAAGAGGGATAAACATCTTGAGCTTTTTCTCCTGGTACTCGTCCTTGAATTGCTGGATACTTTGTTCAACCTGAAGCGATTGAATGGGGTCAAGGCCATTTGTCCACGTCGGGATAATGGAATTAAGAAGTCCGAGACCAAAGTCGGGCTTGTGCTTTTTGAAGTTGAGTTCAATCTGGTGGAGAATTGCAAGAACCCGGGAATGGAGTGCTGCCAGAATTTCCTTTCCTTCAAGCGGCTCCTGCTCCTGCTGCTGACGGCTTTTGTTTTCAGCAATGTCCACGTTACAAGCATTCACGACCGCACCAAGCACCTCCCTTACTCTCGCCTCCAACCCATCCACCTTCTCCCTCGTCAAGTTATCAAGCCCAATAGTGAAAGCAAGCATGGCGGTGGTGTTATCCAAGCCCGAATTAGAGGTGAAATCGTCTCCGTAACGCGACTCCACCAACTCTTGGTAAAATGGAGCGTTGTGCCCGTCGCACAAAAGCAGACTCAACACCTTCCACTTGAAGATCTCATATTGCATCGATTCGTCCAACGGGTTTCCCAAGTACCACGTAATGGACGATTTGAACTGCTCATCCACTGTCCGGCCATTCAACGTGTCCACGGGCCCGTCGACCTCAATGGCCATTGGGCTCTTACCTTTCGCGTTTGCGTCTGCGTTAGCGCTTGCGGTAAAAAGCAGTTGCTTCACCTGCGTACTCACCGCCCGCTTTCCAAAAGGACCAAACCATCGGTTCAATTTTTCAAGATGGCCCTGCAAAGGCATACTTCCATAAGTGAATGTGCGCGAGTTGGAAGGGTGGTAGTTGGTGGCATGAAAGTCCACCAAGTCCTCATACTCCAAATCAGTGATAAACCGCGGGTCTCCGCCCGAGTTTTTGAGCGACGCATACACAGCTTCCTGGAACTTGATGTAGAAGTAGTACGCCAGGTTCAGGTACTGGCCCTTCATTTCGTTGTAGACAACGCCCTTGAACTCCACTGGCAGCAGCGAAGACCCCGACTTGCTCGCCGCGGCCGCCGCGGCCGCCGAACCGCTGTCACCGGCCGCCGGTTCCAATCGCCACCCCTCTTGCATGAAATCCTCGTGCGTGAGAAGCGGCTCAAGCACCGACGAAAGATAAACGTCCATCAAGTTCTCAAAGTCCTTGGCGTTGGTGGTGGCAAACGGGTAGAACGTGTAGTCGTGGCCGGTCATGGCATTCATGAAGTTCGCCAATGACCGGTTGAGCATTTTGAAGAACGGATCCCTCACAGGGTACGTGTACAGCCCGCACAACGTGGTGTGCTCCAAGATGTGCGGCACGCCGGTGGCGTTCGGCGGGTTCGTCTTGAACGCAATCAGAAACACGTTGTTCGCGTCTGTCTCTGTATGGAGGTGCAAGTGCTGTGATCCCGTCTTCTCGTGCGTGAGTCTCACTGCAACGAGCGAGAACTCCGGCACGGGCTGCACTTGCTCGATCGTGTACCCATGCACTCTGAGTCCGATCGGGTACTGGTTCAACGCGCGGGCTGTGGCTCCCGCTGCGCTCGCTAGACCCCGGCCGCGGGGCATCGACACTTTCCGCAGTACTGGTAAAGTGGTGGCTCGCACAAGCTGGCGTGTTCGAAGTGAGAGCATGGCGTGGTGGTTGCACTATGACTGTTGGCCTTTGGACTCGCCTCTTGTTAACTTTGTTGCACCGATGTACCTGCATACGGACAATGTCCTCCTTCTCCTCGGGCCCCCACCACGGCAGCGCTACTTGGCCTAGTGGAGTTGTAACCGGAGAGTCGTCGCCAGCACTCTCAGTGCCCGCGGTGCATGCGGGTGCCTCCGGCGGCGCTCCCGCGGGGCAACTCCGTTGAGGAGCCTCCCTTCGGGAGAACAGCTCCACGCAGTGGCCTCCACGGAGTGGCCCGAGCGGAGCGGATGCGCGTGCCCCCGGCAGGGCCATCAGCACTCGGCTGGCCCGCTGTGTGGGTGCCTTTGTCAGCGCCCCTGTACCGACACTTGGCAGCGGTTGTTTCTGGCGGTGGTTGTGGGTGCAGCCGCAGCGATGAGATGGCTGCGAATGTGCTCAGAGTCACATTGCGCCCTGAACGTCCAATGTCCGCTGAATGTCCGCCCAAATGCCCAGATCGTCGCCGCTTCTGCTACTCTCGCTCACCTCTCCCTCCGCTATGGCTCCCTTCAAGGCTCGAGGTTCCCCTCCTGAAGCCCTTCCAGCTCTTCTCGTTGCTCAGTTGCTCTGACTCCCTGCATGCAGTTTTTTTTTGCGGCCCTTTACCGGACCGCTTCTTTGGAGCCTGCTCTTCTTCTCTCGCCAAGTATGTCTGACCAGGAACTCCAGCCCCCCGTGGCCAAGCCACACGCAGGGCATGCAAACGCTACAGCTGCAGCCGCGACAGTTGCCCCTCAGCAGAATGCGGCCGCCAACGTCAGCACATTTGGCGGTCTTGTGGCCGCCAGCATGGCTGCGTGCGGAGCCGTCACCTTCACCAACCCGATCGAGCTCATCAAGACCCGGATGCAGCTCCAGGGCGAGCTCGCGGCGTCCTCGGCCAACGCGCCCAAGCTCTACAGAAACCCAGCACAGGCGTTTGTGTTGATCTACAAGAACGAGGGAATCCGAGGTTTGCAGCAGGGGCTTGCGTGTGCGTATATAAATCAAGTAGCTCTTAACGGGTGTAGGCTCGGGTTGTACGAACCCAGCAGGTACTACCTCACCAAGTACTTGGACGCCGCGAACTTTGAAGAGGGTCGCGGGCCGCGCAACCAGCACATGCTCATCAACGTGCTCGCCGGCAGCTCGTCCGGCGCTGTGGGCGCGGTAGTGGCCAACCCGGTGTTCCTCATCAAGACCCGAATGCAGTCGTACTCGCTGGCGGCGGCCACCTCCAAGATGGCCGGCGTCGCTGTGGGTGACCAAACCCACTACAAGAGCACGTGGGACGGACTCAAGTCCATCTATCGCCAGGGCGGTGTGCGCGGACTCTTTCGCGGTGCAGACGCTGCTTTGGTCAGAACGAGCATGGGGGCAGCAGGCCAGTTGCCCGTGTACAACTGGGCGAAGCAACAGCTCCTCAAGCGCGGCTGGGTGCGCGAAAACTCCTTCGGCTTGTACCTCGGCGCGTCCCTGGCAGCAGGGCTTGCTGTGGCCATTCTCATGAACCCGGGTGACGTCGTGTTGACCCGTGTCTACAACCAGAAGGGCAATTTATATAGCGGTCCGCTCGACTGCTTGGTGAAAACTGTCAAAACAGAGGGCCCCATGTCGCTATACAAGGGCTTCTGGGCACAGCTCTTCCGGATCGGGCCCCACCTGATCTTGTGCTTGATGTTCATGGAGCACACCATGAAGTTTGTGCAGACCGCAGAGCGAAAGCTCCACTTGGAATAGCGACTGCGTCCCTAGTCCATCAGCTGGACAGGGCCGTCACGGTGCCTCCGGCGGCGCTCCCGCGGGCGACTCCGTCGAGGTGCCTTCCTTCGGGAGAACAGCCCCACGCAGTGGCCTCCACGGAGTGGCCCGAGCGGAGCGGATTCGCGTGCCCCCGGCAGGGCCATCAGCACTTGGCTGGCCCGCTGTGTGCCTCCGGCGGCGCTCCCGCCGGGCAACTCCGTTGAGGGGCCTCCCTTCAGGAGAACAGCCCCACGCAGTGGCCTCCACGGAGTGGCCCGAGCGGAGCGGATGCGCGTACCCCTGAGGCTACGGTGCTGGACGACGTGTGTATTGATTATAGTGCCTATATATTTATTAGAGACTAAAGGGTGTAGTCAGTGAGCAGTATTGCGGCCCTGCGGCGGCGTCCTGATCTGCCTATCGGCCACAAACGAGAGGCAAGTGCCTAAGGAGGAACAGCTTCGTGGCCGTGGCTGCAAATCGCGAATGGCAAAGCCACGCTCCCGCTATGAGTCACAAGCCCCCCTGTCACGAGACCCGCATCCGCTGCCGCTATGCAGCATAGGAATACTAGCTTGAAGGTGGACACTCAGCCTCCTCACAGGCTCCTCCGGGGGGCACCAGCTGCTGGCGACACACTCACAACGTCGAACCGGGTTTGCTAGCGGAAAGACACTGTGCTGCTCCGAAGAGCCACGGGCTCGAGTGCGTGCAGGCGCGCATAAGTCCGTGCCTCGCCTATACCACCGGCTGGTAGCGAGGCGGCGGGGCTGAGCCGCACACATTGGAGCCGATCCCTCGGACCGCTGCTGACGGGTGCTCATAGACCGGCCAGAGACAACCTACAGCACGAAGGGCGGCTACAGCACGCCGTCCGCACCCACCGCTAGAGATTTGCACCCAAAATACTCGGCAATCGCCGGGACCGAGGGCATGCGCCGGTGGCGTACGCGTGCGCACACGATGGCGGGCCGGTGGCAACAGCGCGCACGTGACCAGACCCTTTGTGTTTTTGTGCAAGGAACACATCCCTTTTCTGAAATTGCGCCGTCCGTCTGCCACCCAAACGCCACCCGTTTTGCTGCTTCGCCCACGCTTCTGTTCCCGCAACTACCTGTTTTCTACTGCCCCACAGACTCTTCCAGCTCTCTCCACGCCACCCAGCTACTCTCTACCGCCCGCGCCACTCTACCGCTCCAGTGCTACACTACCCACCCCCCTCGTAGCCAAACAAAAATCCCCCAGAAATTTTTGCTCATGCTTTACTAAGAAAAATTAACACTCCCACCTGATCCGCCCGCTTCCACGCCTGCGCCTGTTATTACTGTTCTACTCCCTGTTTTCGTTCTATCTCTGTACTAAAACCCACGGACACTTCTTTTGACACTCCCCCCACCCCTCGTCGTCCGTGCCTACAGTTTTAGACCGCCTGTTCCCCTACTATGCGCGACTCGAACTACAAATCGATCACCAACAACCGAGCGGCCGTCACGATCACGACGTCGCTCTACGACCGGCGCGCGCTCGACGTGACGTCCGACAAGCCGTTGGTGAACTCGTTGAACCACCTCACGTACCTTGTGCTGTCGCTGGCCAAGGTGCGCGAGACGTTGTCTGTCGATGGAGGCATCGAGCGCTTGATTGAAATCTTGCACGAGTGCCACAATCTGACGTTCAACCTGGCCGACAACATTTTCAACAGCGAGCGCAAGCTCTTGACTGCGTGGAAATGGACGTTGGCGTTCCAGTGCTTGGTGTTGATCGGCACGCGAGGAACGGAAAAGGTGAGACAGCGCGTGGTGATGGCGGGCATGTTGCCCATCATCGCAACCGTGTTGGACAACTACTTGACTATCCACGAGCGCTCCTTTGTGTACGCAAGCTCCAGCTCGTCCGCGCAAGCGGTTGCGCCTCTGGGTGCTCCTGTTGGCGGAGCTCTCGCTTCCTCCCACATGCACCAGCATCTGCATAGCCATGGCATGCACCTGCTGGCGCCCGGAGCCGCCACTCATGCATCTGGCCACGGAAACTCCGCTGTGCCCTCGTTTGCACACAACCACCAGTTTCGTAGCTACCAGCCGCAGAATGTGTCGCAAAACTTGCCGGCACAGGCATCCCAGCAACAGGTGGCGCAGCCACAGGCGTCTTTGGCGACTCTGGCTGCGACCCTGACTTCTCTGGTGCCTTCACAGGCTCAGGCGCAGGCTCCAACGCAAAGTGTGCAGTTCCACCTGGGATTAGGTACCCAGGCGCAGGATCAACTGCTGCAACAACAACAACAGCAGCAGCAGCAGCAGCAGAATCAATTTGCCCCATTCTCCATCCCGGACTCTTTCCCACACGTCATTCCAGACCTCGAACCATCACTCCCGGCTCCACAGTCGTTCTCGCCTGTAGCATCCTTCTCGCCTCAAAACCTCACCAGTGACGACTACGAAAACTTGACTGTAGAGCAACTATTCAAGTTGATCAAGGTGAGCGGCATGCCGCCGTATTTACAGAACGAGGGTGGTGAATCTGCAGGCGAAGCAGTTACCGCCGGCGCAACCGGCGCCTCAGGTAATGTTTCTGGCGCACCAGGTACCGGCTCCAGTGATCCGTCGTCCATCAGCAACGCGATCCGCCGTCGGTATCTTATTGTGAACATCATCCAGAAACTCCGCCGCGAGAAAGAAAACGATCTCCTCGACTGCCCGTGCTACGACGAATGTGACTACGACATGGACTGTGACCTTCAGTTTCTCTCAGACATGTACCTTCAGGAAGACCAAGCCAACAACTATTCAAACTTTGTCAACTCCAAGATTGCTCCTCGAAACTTTACAGAGACCGGTGTGGTGATCCCACGGGACGACGATATTGTATGGTCACTCCAGTTACTCGCTTACATCTCAAAATACCCATACCTCAAGGAGGCGTTGCAGAACACACACCTCGTGATCGATATGAGTATCAGAGATAAGCAGGTGAAATTGTACTTGGAAAAGCAACTCAAGACAAAGCTCAAGAAGAACTTTTTAATAGAGTCGCGTCCAAAGGCAAAGCCAAAGTCAAGAAAAGGTGCAGTCACTAATTCTTCCAATAGAGCCCTAGGCAAAAACGGTCCTGGAGCCACAGGGGCATACGTTGAACGCTTCCGCTTATCTCCCAGCAACTCTCCACAAATGCTCAACGATATTAACGACTTGGATGCAGAAAATTTTGTGTTGGACGACGAATACGACGAAGACAAGAAAGTTGGCTCTAAAGGACAACAACACCAGGGGTACGATGACGATGACTTGGACGAGCAAAGCTCGGACTCGTTACTGTTGTTGGGAGAAGACGACGACATTGTGGCTAACGCGACAACGACCAAGACAAGTACAACAATAGCATCTGCGCTTGTGGACTGCGACACGTGTGCAGAACTCACAGAGACATCACTTCAAAAGCTCCACAATGAAATACTCAAGTCAGAATCAATCGCCAACGATATTGATAGAAAAATTGCTCTTTTCCAAGTGGGCGAAGTGATCAACAGAACTGTGGAAGTGGAAAGAAAACTCCTTAGCGATGCTATCATTATGAAAAGACAGGAGAAGTCTGAATACTTATCCAATAGATGGGACTATGACTCCTATGATAACTTTGACATTGATGCCACATC
Source organism: Dujonia schatavii (assembly GCA_003707405.2). Classification (NCBI taxonomy): domain Eukaryota; kingdom Fungi; phylum Ascomycota; class Pichiomycetes; order Serinales; family Debaryomycetaceae; genus Dujonia; species Dujonia schatavii. The sequence continues at coordinate 289,199 of PPIY02000009.1, read as the reverse complement.
CTCGCAAGAAGACCTGGACTTTGATGACTCGCTTGTTGAGTACAAGAGAGCAAACTTGTTCCCAATGGTTGAAAAATTCACATTTTTGGCAGGAACAGATATGTACTACTGGGCAGGAGTCATCATGAGAAACTCGTGCCGCCGTAATGAAGCCAAGGGAGGTGTAAGACAATGCGGGAACTTGGAATGCGGGAAATGGGAACGGTACCCAAAAGAATTCCTGAAGTGCCGCCGATGCAAAAGAACAAAATACTGTTCGAGAGAATGTCAAATGAGCGCATGGCAGTGCCACAGAAATTGGTGCATCCCAAGCACCTCAAGCTCAGGTGGTACAGCCTTGAGCAGCTCACAATCAACGGCTCCGTCCGTACCAGTGCAGGCACAGGAACCAATGAGCATTGATGTCACGGCAAGGCCACCTGTGGAACCGAATTGATTGAGACGATGTGATTTGTACGATAATTATATTACGAGTAAATATTGTAGGGCGCAGACATCACGGATTGGAGTGGTGGATGCCTGACCTTGGAGAGGTATGACCTTCGCACCTCTCTGGGTTAGCTGTGTGGAGAGGTGCGGACTATCTCAGTTTAACATCTCTCTATACTTTGTGTGTCTCTGGCGGCTGACTTCGTGGCCCCCACGCGCTTGATAAGATGTGGTGATATGCAACTATCGCCAAGCGTCTCCTCATAGGTAGCCAAGAAGGTTTCTTCACCGCTCCGAAACGTTTCTTGCAAGAGACATACCTAATCCCACGTGGACGTTATTTTGTTGCTCTCCTGATCTGTCATTACAAAGCTCTGTGTTGTGGGTATCAACTGCTGAAAAACTCTGGAGTTTCAACCCAATTCTCAGGCCGATTTCTTTGCTGCCAAGCTGGATTTCTCTTTAAGCAAAACCACTTCAGACTGACACTGTCTATAATTTTCTCTGTCTCAGATCAGGAAACAACTTCTTTGTTCTTGCTTCTATCACCAAAGGAAAGATCATTGCTAGCTTCGTAAGATGAAACAAAAGACACTTCAAGCAATGAAGCCTTCCATCTCCTAATTGTGAATTTTCTCTCTCTGATGTAGGCACAGCTCCGCTAAGGTGAAATCACGTTGTCGTTTACATCCATTTATGAAAAACTCAACGGAATCAAAGTCACCTGTGGAATATTTTGGTTTAACCTCATTAGCCAAAAGTATCCGACACTATGTTATTTGTCCCACACACCTATTGCACTCCTGTGGTTTTCGTAGCTTTAAATCTGAGTAATGGGAAGCATACGTACGATTCTCTCAATCTTTTTTTCTTGGCCAATGTACTATATATTTAAGACCCTTTATTTCATTATCTGCTTCTTAGTTTATTGTTCTACGCTTGAACCATACTGGTTTACGGATGTATCACAATGGCTGCTAATCCACTGCTCTAAAACGTGAGCTACGTATCACTATGCAGTCGATGAGTTAAGGGCCATGAGGTGGATTCTGATGGAATAATAGTGATGTAATAAAATAGCAAATGAAGGTACTGGTCCGGTTGTACTGGTCCGGTTACTACCTCTTATATCCTCATTTTGCATTTTTGTACAGATATATACTACGGCATGATTAGTTCATGTAAACTTTGTACAAGTTCTCAAGGAAAACTACATGATATAACTTTTCACACATTCTTGAGTTGATTGAACTATTTAAGGTCAATAGGGCCGAGTGAAGTAGTAGCTCTATGAACTTGTGGTAGCTTTGTAGTTGTTTTTGCAGCTAATAGACTCGTATGGGTGTACGGATGTAAACAATTTGGCCTGCTGTTTTGCACTGTTGTGGTGTGCCGAGAGGTCATGTGGCTCACCGTCCAGCACTGTAGTTGTACTCTCAAAGATGGAGCTGACCCGTCTATACCATGTAGAGCCTTTGACTGTTGGACAGAAAACCTTAACTATCTTCAGCTGCAACCCCTGGGGCAAAGCGAGCAAATTACTATGGCATGTACTTTTACTAGCGTGATTTTTTTACCCAAGCTAAATTCAGGAACTTATCGTGTACCGCCCTGATCATCGTGGCTCTTCGGTGCCCTATCCTCTCTCCATTCCGGGCGGCGCCCCCAAAATGCCCTGTCGATCGCCCAACTCATCGTGGCTCTTCCTTGCTCAAACGTCACCTCATTTTATGCGGCTGCTGCACGGATGGATGCAATGCGGAAAAATATTCTCGCTTCCTGAGAACAAAACAAACACTCATAACCAGAGCTGGTTCCCAACATGGCCGATATTTTCAAAGTGGGCCATCTGACATGGCCTGGGAAAGAATAAGAGATTTATTCCAGTCAGTTTAGGCGATTATTTCTATGTTGCCGTAAAACCCAGGCGACGAAGGACAGGTTTTGGGTGCTTTTAGACAGGAAGAGTTTTTAAGTTTCCTACGTGTGGTGTGCGTGTACACGCAGGAGCATAGCTTTTTGTTCCGAGTGCATGTTAGCGAAGCAATTGCAGGCGGTAAGCGAGAGTGTTCCTGAGTGATGCATCATTCGCTCTTAGGTACGCCGAAGGGAGCTCGCAGTAGCCCTCAGCCTTGTTAACTAGTCGTCCAAAACCCAATATTACGACAGAGCCAGTAGCATCAGTAGCTAGTACCGTGGGCGACGGACTTTTTTTTGGGCGAGGTAGCGACACGTGCGTCTCGATATCTGCATTTCCAGACTAAATGTCACTTTTTGATTAATTTTTTGACCGAATTCTATAATGAAACCGATTGAGAAGTCTCTCTCTCGCATCGTATCTTATGACAAATACGATGGTAATACGATGGTATGAGCCCGAGGAGATACGGTGACAGAATAAAAGGGGAGAGGTGTACATATCCATTCGCATGTTTAGGAAGCGAATAAGAGGGAAGTGTCTGCAAGGAGAATGGTACGGAAATAAAGGGAGTAGATACTCCCAGGGGGAGGAAAAGGTGAAGACGCAAAGAACATGTGCTTAGAAAGAGGAAGCAAAAAGAGGGGCTAGAAAGTGCTGAACATGAGCAGCCTGGAGAAAATTTCCTTCTATTGCATGCGTCAGCTGCAGGTTACAGCCTTAAGCTTTTGGAGGGTTTGTAGCCATGGGCCTACAATTGGCACAAGCTTGCATGAGAGATATGTAAGAGTTGAATGGGTACGTTTAGCTGTAGTAGTGCCTGATTGGGCGGAGCCACAGCAGGAAACTCCGATTGCACTCATCCTCACTATAGTGCACTACGAATACTCTTTCACCGGGACATGTTACTTATGTAGTTGGGTTGGTGTAGCTACCCTTATGTTTGTACCACACATAGTCAAGCCTACAACGTCCTCGCAGGTTAATGCCGCTATCGTAGTTCTCGATCACTTCGAAATTGTCGTTATTTTTTGTTTGTTTCCCTTAATGTCAACGAAATAGACGTCTCCTTCTGATATATGAGTAGTGAAGCGATTCTTCCTCCCAAACAGAACTGTAGTTTGCAGACCTGGATCGGCAAGGACTATGACTGAAACCAACGTTGGATGTAACTATTATGCTCAATATCTGGTTTATGACACCCCAAAATGGTGGAATTAGATCCATGATTGATACATGAACGTGTAGGTTTACAGCTCTTACTCCCAAAGGCCGGAAGTAAGAATCGAGTCTCCTATATAGAAACGATCGGGAAGAGCAAAATCAACCTGGAAAGAGGTAACTGAGGGAAAAGTCAACACTCCCATACATTGTATTGCTGCAAATTATTGTGCAATTTGTGCTGCAGATCGTGCTGAATCATTGCCACCAATTGTGCTGCAAAGTAACTTCAAGGGCAGTCTCCAGCAACAAGTAAGAGGAGGTACGATACTTGGATGACAGGCCAAAGCTGCACATGATCTTAATTTACACTTAGGATTTCAAAGATAGTTAGGGAAGAACAAGACAACAATACTTTTACACTTATGACTGGAAAATCATGGATGGTGGGAACAGAACCTCCTCATCGAAAGTTCCGCGATTCGAGAGAAGAACCATAGCCTCCTCAACCCTAGACACTCACCCAAAGGAAAAGACCACAATGAAAACAACCCCAAGGACATCAATAAACAAAGTAATAGCCATTATGGCGAGTTCTCTGAGCAACACATGGAAACTCATCTTTCCTTCTTGCCCAATACGCACTCGAGAGAAAATTTTCGTTCTCGCAACAAAAGCCTTCCCCTGGAGGAACAGAAATACCTCCAGACAAAGGTAACGCTGAGGGAAACACCTGTGCCACAGGGACTACCGTAGTACTGGATACATCTAAAATGGCCCCAATATGAATTGGTGTAAGTGTGCTTGAGTGGACATTTTGTGTGCGTGGAAGTAATCCTCATGCAAGCAGATGTAGCCGAGTGCAGGGGGTTCAGATGCGTAAGCGATGCATGTTTCGCAAATAGCCTGCAAGGAATTTCCTTACTCTGTAACACGTCAATAGCGTGGTTTGCTGGCAGTCTCGAAGTAGAAGACAGAATCTGCCTGCCTGAACATGGGCTCTGGTATTTGGCTTACGAGACTCCATTCTTTTGATTAATTTTTAATGAAAATTCTATGCTGAAACTGATTGTCAATGTTCGTATTTCAGTCAACTTACGAGCAGAAGAATGTGAGGAAATTTCCAGCGCAGAAGTGGTCGTGGCAGGGTGCGCGATGCGGGAAAGGGTAAACGGAAATAGCGCAGGGTGTAGGGCAGGAGTAGCGTGCGCACAGGGGAGCCATGCGAAGATGGCCTGGGCAAAGAGCAAAATGCGGAACCGAAGGCGTAGGGCCCGCATATTTCGGACGATCAAAGTGTCTTTATGGCCGAAATCTTGTCTAGTGCTGCCACCTTTACTGTGGATCGTGGCCATTAGCTTTTTAGAGGATTAGCAGCCCTGGAAAGACTTCTCTGCATATGACCGCCCAAAAAATTGCAGCATATCGCCCACATACACGAAGCCGCCCAAAATAATTGCAGCAACTGTTCGCCCATCACCAGTCTCGTCTATCTGGCAGCGAAGCGGGAAAGGGGAACGAAGATGAGAGATGTCACCTCCTCAAAATATGCAAATGTGAATATATATACAATATCAATTCCATTCGGTACATTTGCCAAGGGTTTCCGTCTTTTCCCCATTTTCACCATAGCTAGGCATTTGAAATGAAACACATTGGGATTTTGATCCCCTTTTTGTTTGTGCTTTCGTGTGCTATAGCGGCTCAAATCGAAGGTGTATTCACTAGCATTAATTCGCTTACTTATTCACCTGGTGCTTCCACTTTCAATGATTTGATTCCCGGTGATTTGAGTTGGGTAGCTGTCTTGGGTTGGTCCCTTGATGGCAATACTCAAAATCCTGGTGATACTTTCACCTTAACTCTTCCCTGTGTCTACAGAATCACTTCACAGGCAACTTCTGTGTCTCTCTCTGTTAATGGAAATGCTTACGCTAGCTGTTCCTTTTTCAGCGGAGAATTAACCGTTGATTACTCCCAATTGACTTGTGTAGTCGGCCTGGCCTTGCAGCCTGGACGCCAAGCCTCTGGAACAGTGACTTTTCCAATTGTTTTCAATTCTGGATTTGGTAACTCTGCCATTGATCAGTCTTGTTCAACTAAGTACACAACAGGAACCAACAATATCGTGTGGACTGACGGTTCGAACGAAGTTACTGGTACTGCCGTGTTTAAAGCAGGGTCAGGTCTCTCCACGCTGCTTGTCTCTGACCCAACGACAATGAATATTGGAGTGAGGTCTGCACCAGACTTGAACATCTTACAACAATTCATTCTCGGTCAGACTTGTTCTTCGACGTTTAGCGGTTCCTTAGGTGTTACATTTAGCTCAGGAGATAAGTTTGACTGTAGCTCAGTGGGCATTGGAATGTCCAACAAGATCAATCCCTGGTACTATCCCACCACTAACGAACCAGTTCAATTCACTGGTACCTGTACTACATCTGGTTATGTTATTAACTATAAGAATGTACCGGCTGGGTATAGAGTGTTCATGACTGGCTCGTTTGCTCCCAACACTGGCGATACAATTTCAAATCAATACACCAACCAAATCACCTGTAATGGACAACAGATAAATGACGGAACCTTGGTGAACTGGTACAAAACCCCAACTCCAGGAGTGGACTCAAACGGTAGCGAGATAATCTGGGAAACAGTTACATGGACAGGCTCCACTACGAAAGTAACTACTTTGCCTTATAGCAGTGGTAATGGACACACAGAAACTATCGAGGTGGATATACCAATCCCAACGGTAACCACCACTGTGACATGGACTGGTTCAGGTACTAACACCTTGACTAAGACTGCGACCCCAGGAGGCACGGCATCGGTTACTGTGGATATTCCCATTCCGACTGTTACTACAACGGTGACATGGACCGGACTCACTACACGAACAACCACACATACTGCTCCCCCAGGCAGCACAGCTACAGTGGAGGTTGATGTGCCGGTTCCAAAGACCACTGTAACTACAACATGGTTGAGCTCATACACAACCACCACGACAGAGCCATTCTCTTCTGGTGGGACTGAGACCATTGATGTTGATGTGCCAATTCCAACATTGACGACTACTCTGACATGGTCCGGGCTTACCACATCCACCACTACGATCACTGGACCTCCAGGTGGAACCAACACAGTTGAAGTTTTGGTTCCTACTCCTAAGGTTACTATCACCACGACCTGGTCAGACTCGTACACAACTACTACCACTGAGCCATTCTCGTCTGGTGGTACCGAGACCGTTGAGGTCGAAGTGCCTACTCCTACTGTCACCACGACTCTGACATGGACTGGACTCACCACGTCGACTACCACGATCACTGGACCTCCAGGTGGAACCAACACAGTTGAAGTTTTGGTGCCCACTCCAAAGGTTACTATCACCACGACCTGGTCGGACTCGTACACGACTACTACCACCGAGCCATTCTCGTCTGGTGGTACCGAGACAATTGAGGTCGAAGTGCCTACTCCAACTGTCACCACTACTCTGACATGGACTGGACTCACCACGTCGACTACCACGATCACTGGGCCTCCAGGTGGAACCAACACAGTTGAAGTTTTGGTGCCCACTCCTAAGGTTACTATCACCACGACCTGGTCGGACTCGTACACGACTACCACCACCGAGCCATTCTCGTCTGGTGGTACCGAGACCGTTGAGGTCGAAGTGCCTACTCCTACTGTCACCACGACTCTGACATGGACTGGACTTACTACTTCCACTACTACGATCACTGGACCATCAGGTGGAAACAACACAGTTGAAGTTTTGGTGCCCACTCCAAAGGTTACTATCACCACGACTTGGTCAGACTCGTACACGACTACTACCACCGAGCCATTCTCGTCTGGTGGTACAGAAACTGTTGAGGTCGAAGTACCTACTCCTACTGTCACTATCACTCTGACATGGACTGGACTTACTACTTCCACTACTACGATCACTGGACCTCCCGGTGGAAACAACACAGTTGAAGTTTTGGTGCCCACTCCAAAGGTTACTATCACCACGACTTGGTCAGACTCGTACACGACTACTACCACCGAGCCATTCTCGTCTGGTGGTACAGAAACTGTTGAGGTCGAAGTACCTACTCCAACTGTCACCACTACTCTGACATGGACTGGACTCACCACGTCGACTACTACGATCACTGGGCCATCGGGTGGAAACAACACAGTTGAAGTTTTGGTGCCCACTCCTAAAGTTACTATCACTACAACATGGTTGAGCTCTTATACAACCACGACGACAGAACCATATTCATCTGGTGGTACCGAGACCATCGATGTGGATGTGCCAATTCCGACCGTGACGACAACTGTCACATGGAGCCAGCTGACCAGTCATACTACAACACATACTGCACCGCCTGGTGGTACAGCAACTGTTGAGATCGATGTTCCAACACCGCAAACTACGAAGAGCTCAACTTGGTCAGACTCGTACACGACCACCACGACTGAGTCATACTCTTCTGGTGGTACTGAAACAGTTGATGTCGACTACCCTACTCCAACAGTCACTATTACTCTGACATGGCCAGGACTGGTTACTTCTACATCGACAATCACTGGACCATCAGGTGGAACTAACACAGTTGAAGTTTTGGTTCCTACTCCTAAGGTTACTATCACCACGACCTGGTCGGACTCGTACACGACTACCACCACCGAGCCATTCTCGTCTGGTGGTACCGAGACAATTGATGTTGATGTTCCTACTCCTACAGTCACTATCACTATGACATGGACTGGACTCACTACGTCCACTACTACGATCACTGGACCTCCCGGTGGAAACAACACAGTTGAAGTTTTGGTGCCCACTCCAAAGGTTACTATCACCACGACCTGGTCGGACTCGTACACAACTACTACCACCGAGCCATTCTCGTCTGGAGGTACAGAAACTGTTGAGGTCGAAGTACCTACTCCTACTGTCACTATCACTCTGACATGGACTGGACTTACCACGTCGACTACTACGATTACTGGACCTCCCGGTGGAAACAACACAGTTGAAGTTTTGGTGCCCACTCCTAAGGTTACTATCACCACGACCTGGTCAGACTCGTACACGACTACCACCACCGAGCCATTCTCGTCTGGTGGTACCGAGACAATTGATGTTGAAGTACCTACTCCTACTGTCACCACTACTCTGACATGGACTGGACTTACCACGTCGACTACTACGATTACTGGACCTCCCGGTGGAAACAACACAGTTGAAGTTTTGGTGCCCACTCCAAAGGTCACTATTACCACGACTTGGTCAGACTCGTACACGACTACCACCACCGAGCCATTCTCGTCTGGTGGTACCGAGACAATTGAGGTCGAAGTGCCTACTCCTACCGTCACCACTACTCTGACATGGACTGGACTCACCACGTCGACTACTACGATTACTGGACCTCCCGGTGGAAACAACACAGTTGAAGTTTTGGTGCCCACTCCTAAGGTTACTATCACCACGACCTGGTCAGACTCGTACACGACTACCACCACCGAGCCATTCTCGTCTGGTGGTACCGAGACAATTGATGTTGAAGTACCTACTCCTACTGTCACCACTACTCTGACATGGACTGGACTTACCACATCGACTACTACGATCACTGGACCTCCCGGTGGAAACAACACAGTTGAAGTTTTGGTGCCCACTCCTAAGGTCACTATCACCACAACTTGGTCAGACTCGTACACGACTACCACCACCGAGCCATTCTCGTCTGGAGGTACAGAAACTGTTGAGGTCGAAGTGCCTACTCCTACCGTCACCACTACTCTGACATGGACTGGACTTACTACTTCCACTACTACGATCACTGGGCCATCGGGTGGAAACAACACAGTTGAAGTTTTGGTGCCCACTCCGAAGGTTACTATTACCACAACTTGGTTGAGTTCTTACACAACCACGACGACAGAACCATATTCAACTGGTGGTACCGAGACCATCGATGTGGATGTGCCGATTCCGACCGTGACTACTACTATCACTTGGAGTCAGCTGACCAGTCATACTACAACACATACTGCACCGCCTGGTGGTACAGCAACTGTTGAGATCGATGTTCCAACACCGCAAACTACGAGGAGCTCAACTTGGTCAGACTCGTACACGACCACCACGACTGAGTCGTACTCTTCTGGTGGTACTGAAACAGTTGATGTCGACTACCCTACTCCAACAGTCACTATTACTCTGACATGGCCAGGACTGGTTACTTCTACATCGACAATCACTGGACCATCAGGTGGAACCAACACAGTTGAGATCTTGGTTCCTACTCCTAAGGTTACTATCACCACGACTTGGTCCGACTCGTACACGACTACCACCACCGAGCCATTCTCGTCTGGTGGTACCGAGACAATTGATGTTGATGTTCCTACTCCTACAGTCACTATCACTCTGACATGGACTGGACTTACCACATCGACTACTACGATCACTGGACCTCCCGGTGGAAACAACACAGTTGAAGTTTTGGTGCCCACTCCAAAGGTTACTATCACCACAACTTGGTCAGACTCGTACACGACTACCACCACCGAGCCATTCTCGTCTGGTGGTACAGAAACTGTTGAGGTCGAAGTGCCTACTCCTACCGTCACCACTACTCTGACATGGACTGGACTTACTACTTCCACTACTACGATCACTGGGCCATCGGGTGGAAACAACACAGTTGAGATCTTGGTGCCCACTCCAAAGGTCACTATCACCACGACCTGGTCAGACTCGTACACGACTACCACCACCGAGCCATTCTCGTCTGGTGGTACCGAGACAATTGATGTTGATGTTCCTACTCCTACAGTCACTATCACTCTGACATGGACTGGACTTACCACATCGACTACTACGATCACTGGACCTCCCGGTGGAAACAACACAGTTGAAGTTTTGGTTCCAACTCCATCTACTCCGTACACTATTGTCACGACTACTTGGACTGGCTCATATACTACCACCAGTACTGAACTGTTCGTATCAGGTACTGAAACTATCGATGTTGAGGTTCCGGTCCCAACTGTCACTACCACTATGACATGGACAGGTTTCACTACTCAGACAACTACGTACACAGCTCCGCCAGGTGGTACTGCAACAGTTGAAATCGACGTCCCAACGCCAATTACAACTATCACCACCACCTGGACTGGCTCTGGTACAACAACCATAACGGAATCCTTTAGCTCTGGGGGTACTGAGACGATTGATGTTGAGGTTCCAATTCCGACGGTGACCACTACTATTACTTGGACGGGCCTTACCACTCAAACTACAACTCACACTGCCTCTCCAGGTGGTACTGCTACGGTGGAGGTGGATGTTCCATTGTCGCTTAGCTCACTTTCGTCTATTACCTCAACTCCTTCGTCGATCACAGTCATGCCCTCATCTTCTTCATCCCTGCATGTCTACTGGAATAGCAGTAGTTTGATTTCTAGTTCGAGTACCGTCTCTTCTGAGCTGCCAAGTAGCTCTATCGAGCCAGCCAACAGTTCATCTGGAGGTCCAGACAGTTCATCTGAAGGTCCAAGTAGCTCTACCGAGCCACCTAGCAGTTCATCTGAACGTCCAAGTAGCTCTACCGAGCCACCTAGCAGTTCATCCGAGGGACCTAGCAGTTCATCTGAAGGTCCAAGTAGCTCTACCGAGCCACCTAGCAGTTCATCCGAGGGACCTAGCAGTTCATCTGAAGGTCCAAGTAGCTCTACCGAGCCACCTAGCAGTTCATCCGAGGGACCAAGTAGCTCTACCGAGCCACCTAGCAGTTCATCCGAGGGACCTGGCAGCTCTACCGAGCCACCTAGCAGCTCATCTGAAGGTTCAAGTAGCTCTTCGCATAGTTTCCCAACAACAGGACCATCATTCAGTGCCCCATCATCGAGTTCAATCCTTTCAAGTTCATCTTTGGTGCCCTTCCCTTCAAGTAACAGTTCGACGACTATTCTGAGCTCATCCATTCCGAGCCAGTCAATAATTTCAAGCTCGTCGAGCTCGTCTGCTCCAGGATCGACAGGTCCAAGCTCGTCAGGCGCAAGCTCGTCAGGTCCAAGTCCATCAGGCGCAAGCTCATCGACTCCTTGTCCTACTTGCGTTTCTAGCTCAAGCTCTGGCCCAAACTCGTCAGGCCCAAGCTCATCGACTCCTTGCCCTACTTGCGTCTCTAGCTCAAGCTCTGGCCCAAGCTCGTCATCTCTAAGTTCGTCGACTCTTTGCCCTACATGCGTCGTCAGTTCTAGCTCATTGAGATCCTCGATTCCTGCGTCCAGTGATGTATCGAAGTCACTGACTACTGACAACCCTTCAACTTCTTCTAATATCACAGGTGGTAACACTGCCCCAACCGGTCCAACTGGCCCCGGTGGTAACACTACTCCAACCGGTCCAAGTGGTCCAGGTGGCAACACTACCCCAACCGGTCCAACTGGCCCAGGTGGCAACACTACCCCAACCGGTCCAAGTGGTCCAGGTGGCAACACTGCCCCAACCGGTCCAACTGGCCCCGGTGGTAACACTGCCCCAACCGGTCCAAGTGGTCCAGGTGGCAACACTACCCCAACCGGTCCAACTGGCCCAGGTGGCAACACTACCCCAACCGGTCCAAGTGGTCCAGGTGGCAACACTACCCCAACCGGTCCAACTGGCCCAGGTGTCAACACTACCCCAACCGGTCCAAGTGGTCCAGGTGGCAACACTGCCCCAACCGGTCCAACTGGCCCCGGTGGTAACACTGCCCCAACCGGTCCAAGTGGTCCAGGTGGTAACAATACCCCAACCGGCTCAACCGGCCCCGGTGGTAATACCGCCCCAACTGGCCCAACTGGCCCAGGTGGTAACAACATTTCAACAGGTCCAAACGTACCGGTCACTACTTTGGTTTCATCGGTCAACCCTCAATCTCCTAGTAGCACCCCTAATATTCCTCCACAGGTTAACGGTGCTGCAAAGAGCGGATTTTCGATTGCCTCCATCATTGCGATATTTGTTCTTTACATCATTTAAACAGCACCAACTACTCGCTTGTGCTTACAATAATGTCACCATAGATACTTTCTTTTTTTGCATTTTACTTTCGTGATAAACGACATTTTTATCATCAGTTTTAACTTCGGACCATATACATACAGGGCAAGACCCTCAGTTTCCCCATTCGATACATCTATATTTAATACCATACCCATATAGACCTTAACAGTAGCTCTTTTCAAAAAGCTAGCAGAGTACCACTCTTGACAAATTTAGCCTAGTAGTAGTTTAATTTTGCTATGGCTAAACCCCTTTTCATTTTGGTATTGACAACCACCCCTATCTCAGGTCTAGGCGTACTGAGTATCTATCAACATCAAAGTTTTTATCCTTTGTACTTCGATCTAGGAGGTATGCCATAACTCTGCATTTGCGCACATCTGGCTACTTATTCCATCATCGGCTCTCGAGGTGGAACAGCCGATGACAAACTCTGCGTCCGATGTCCTTGTTACCAACACCTCTGACTGAAAAATTTTTCATTTTGTCACTTTCATGCTCAAGCATTTTGTTTTTTTGCACCCAGTGCAGTAAAGGCTTGTGACGATTTCGTATATCGGATCATCCTGTTTGCCATTTCGTATTATTCGCCATGATGCATTGGTTATAACTAGCAACTCTAGTAATTTAGCATTCGGAGCAAATAAGAGTTGTTGTTGCAGAAAGTAGGTGTTTCCGATCTACCGTGTTGGGTTTGTTGCCAGTGGTTCTGGATGTGCAAGTTAATTAAAAGCCAAAAAATTTATTGTGAAAAATTTATTGAGCAATGTTTGACTAATTTCATAGTTATTGCTAGATCATCGATACTGATTTCAGGGAAGACATCCTTATTCTACTCTACGTATATCAGGCTAAATGCTTCTGCTAAAAAAAGGAAAAAGCAATTAAATTTCTGAAAAATTTCAACTCTATGTGATTGCACATTCGGCCTGAATGAAAAAGGAGGCATCTTCTACTCGTAATGCCTTCTCATTATCTAACTTGATAATAGAATTTTAGTAATATTGCTTGTCGCTAGAGAGGTTGAGTCATAATTATCGTAATCATAACTGAAGCCTTGACTACATAAGAAAGTTTATGAGTGATGTCAGAGGAAACCTGGAGTAAACCTGGCTCCGAGTAAACTTAGCCATCTACATACGAACGTTGCATTGTAATGGGGCTAAAAGTCTAACTTTAAAACTCTCATTTCCACAATTCCGAAATTAGAATAGTTTCCCCATTATATCGAGTAGCCATTAGCGAAGTAATTCTATCTCCTTCTCAACATAGACGAGCTAATTATGTTAACCTGCAGATATGCCGTATTTTACTTTAGGAAGCTTTGCGTTTAGTGGTGATTCCTCAGAAGTCAAGTAACCATACCAACACTAATAGGCAATACGCTCTTAGATGTTAAACTTCGGATCTTACCACATCCAATAGGTGTAGAGGCTGCATAGAGTATGCACGAGATTCAAACTGTGGACGAGACCCGATCGGGACTTGTCGGATTTCTTATTTGGAGATGTTGCGATAGGTTTCTGCTGCTGTTTACATGCTTAATCAAAGGATAACCTTTTTGATTTCATATAAGTTGAAGTAAGCTGGATTAATTCTCGTATCATGACAGTTCTCCATATGCTACTCTATCATTGATATAACAATAGCCATGTTGAAGCTGTCACCGTTTCAGTATTTCCTTTTTTTTATTACTACGGCTCTTGCAGCTCAGATAACGGGGGTGTTTACATCAATTGAGTCAATCTCGTACTCAAGCACAAATCCTTTCAGTTTCGTGCGGTTTGGCGTTTGGGGAACTTGGATTGCTACTGTAGGGTGGCAGTTGGACTTTCAAGTAGTGAACCAGGGCGACACTTTCCGATTGATACTCCCCTGCGTGTACGATTTCAACTCAGAAACAACATCTCTCGACCTTGTGTCCGATGGGGTTGTATATGCGAACTGTATCTACTTTTCAGGTGAAATACTCAACCATGACTCCCAATTACAGTGTACAGTGGTGCAGTCTGCGTCCAGCAGCTACCAATCACTGCTTGTATCAGATTCAGTCACTTTTCCGATTGCATTCAATCAGGGTTTTGGTGGCGGCATGGTAGACATGTGGGCTGCAAGTACATGTGGAGATTCTGGACCAAATACAATAACTTGGTGGGATGGCGACAATTCGCTTAGTATTCCAGTTAATTTTCCCGGCTACCTGAATCCAGTACCGGGTACAGACCCTTCTACATTTGCTATCGATGAAAGGCCCGTCTATTCTTTACAAAGGGCTCAATTCTACATTCTAGGAGCAGGATGTCCGCAGTTTGTTATAGGAGGAGCTTGGGATAATACTTATACTGGAATGATCGGTATGACCTTCCCAGAAGGCACAATCGATTGTGCCAACTCCCACATTGGTATGAGCAATGACTTCAATTCTTGGAAACATCCGAGATCGTACTCCACCGACAGGTTTAGTTACTACGGAGCGTGCTATGGAAATTCATGGGTGGTAAGTTATAGGGCAAAAATAGGTTATCGTGTGTATATGGACGTCCTTTTGAAAACAGGTTCAGCTTCCATTAACCAGGTTATATATACAAATTCCTACGACTGTCTGATGAATGATTTTTTTAACCAATATAGCAGAAATTATGGTTTAACTATTGGTTGGCCCCAAGTCAATATCCCTGATAATTCCAATCCGGCAGTCACAGGAATCCAAATATCCTCAGCAAGCTGGACAGGAAACGATATTTCACTACTGACATTGCCTTATGAAGGAGGTAGAAAGGAAACCGTAGTGGTGGAATTCCCATTACCAAGAACTACAATTGTGAGTACCTGGACTGGATCTGATTCAACATTTACTGTTGGAGACACTACAGGCACTGCGACAATATTCATCAACCACAGGATTCCAACCTCCACCACTACTCTCACTTGGACCGGTGTCTCTGAGACTACTTTAACTTTGAATACACCACCAGGAAAAACAGCCTTGGTAGAAGTTGAACTTCCAATTCCAACCACCACAGTAACAAGGACTTTACAAGGTACATTCTTTCAGCCGATAACCACCACCATATCGAATTCTCCTGGAGGGACTGCAACGGTGGCAATTAATTTGCCAATCCCAGTAAGGACGATAACTACTACTTGGAGCAAATTGTTCACTAGTAGTTGGAGTGTCACAACTGCCAAACCAGGAGAAACAAATAGCGCCATTGTATTTGTTCCAAAGTTAGTAACAAGTGTGACTTCCACTTGGGAAAAGGAGTACACATTAACCACAACTAAAATAGGCTCAAATACAAATTCAGTATTTGTTCACGTACCCATTCCTACAAAATCAGCTACATTGACCTGGAATCAGACTTTGACTTCCACGATAACCAATAGTGCAAGTATCGGAGGGACAAGAACAATTGTTATTGAGGTACCTTCACCCTTGACAACCATCACTTCAAATTGGGATGAGTCTCTCTCATCTACAATTACGAAAGGTGGACTAAGAACAAACACAATTATTGTCCTAATACCAAACCCAAAAACTACAGTTACATCGACATGGGGTTTTCCCTATATATCCACTTTTACAAAAAGTGGTATATTTAGTGGCAAATATACCAAAACTATTGTTATAGCAGTGCCAACACCCTACACAACTCATGAATTAACTTGGTCTAGCTCTTTTACGAGCACCATTACTGAGCCATTCTCGTATGGTGGTACAGAAACTGTTGAGGTCGAAGTGCCTACTCCTACTGTCACCACTACTCTGACATGGACTGGACTTACCACGTCGACTACTACGATCACTGGACCATCAGGTGGAAACAACACAGTTGAAGTTTTGGTGCCCACTCCGAAGGTTACTATTACCACAACTTGGTTGAGTTCTTACACAACCACGACGACAGAACCATATTCATCTGGTGGTACCGAGACCATCGATGTGGATGTGCCGATTCCGACCGTGACTACTACTATCACTTGGAGTCAGCTGACCAGTCATACTACAACACATACTGCAACGCCTGGTGGTACAGCAACTGTTGAGATCGATGTTCCAACACCGCAAACTACGAAGAGCTCAACTTGGTCCGACTCGTACACGACCACCACGACTGAGTCATACTCTTCTGGTGGTACTGAAACAGTTGATGTCGACTACCCTACTCCAACAGTCACTATTACTCTGACATGGCCAGGACTGGTTACTTCTACATCGACAATCACTGGACCATCAGGTGGAACTAACACAGTTGAAGTTTTGGTTCCTACTCCTAAGGTTACTATCACCACGACCTGGTCGGACTCGTACACGACTACCACCACCGAGCCATTCTCGTCTGGTGGTACCGAGACAATTGATGTTGATGTTCCTACTCCTACAGTCACTATCACTATGACATGGACTGGACTCACCACGTCCACTACTACGATCACTGGACCTCCCGGTGGAAACAACACAGTTGAAGTTTTGGTGCCCACTCCAAAGGTTACTATCACCACGACCTGGTCGGACTCGTACAAAACTACTACCACCGAGCCATTCTCGTCTGGTGGTACAGAAACTGTTGAGGTCGAAGTACCTACTCCTACTGTCACTATCACTCTGACATGGACTGGACTCACCACGTCGACTACCACGATCACTGGACCTCCAGGTGGAACCAACACAGTTGAAGTTTTGGTGCCCACTCCTAAGGTTACTATCACCACGACCTGGTCGGACTCGTACACAACTACTACCACCGAGCCATTCTCGTCTGGTGGTACAGAAACTGTTGAGGTCGAAGTACCTACTCCTACTGTCACCACTACTCTGACATGGACTGGACTCACCACGTCCACTACTACGATCACTGGACCTCCCGGTGGAAACAACACAGTTGAAGTTTTGGTGCCCACTCCTAAGGTTACTATCACCACAACTTGGTCAGACTCGTACACAACTACTACCACCGAGCCGTATTCGTCTGGTGGTACCGAGACCATCGACGTGGATGTGCCAATTCCAACTGTGACAACAGCTGTCACATGGTCTGGATTTACTACTTACACCACCACGCACACTGCACCACCAGGAGGAACTGCCACTGTTGAGATCGATGTTCCAACACCACAAACTACAAGAAGCTCAGCTTGGTCAAACTCGTACACGACCACCACGACTGTGCCATTCTCGTTTGGTGGTACCGAGACTATTGATGTGAATGTTCCAGTTCAATTGAATACCATTACAACTACTTGGAGCAATGACTTTTCGTCGCTTATTACTATCACTTTGAATGGTACCAGAATTGATATCCAGGAAGTACCAGTTGCGAATTCTGCCAAGTCTTTGGCCACTAAAGAATTTATCACCTATAAAACTGCAACAGCCATGAATCCTTTGAATGGATACCCCTATTTTACAACTCATACTTCTTTATTGAGTCCAGTTGAAACCAATACTTTTTCAGTAGTAGCGATTTCTTCCTCGCTGTCTAGGTTAACATATTGGAACAGCAGCAGTATTTTTATTAGCACTCTTTCAGATTCAAGCAAGCAAGCTTCTTCTTGCTATGTGAGCTACACTGATTTATCTACTGACGGATATGAGTCTATCGCTAGCATTACATCTAGTGATTCGGAAAGCGTACCAAATGAAAATGGGAACACTTCATACACACAAAGCAATTCTCGCCCTATATCAACGAGTATACTGGAATCCGAATTCTATATGCTGCTTACGAGC
This sequence comes from Dujonia schatavii, assembly GCA_003707405.2. NCBI lineage: Eukaryota > Fungi > Ascomycota > Pichiomycetes > Serinales > Debaryomycetaceae > Dujonia > Dujonia schatavii. The sequence goes on along the minus strand of PPIY02000009.1, from coordinate 270,887 downwards.
TCTTATGAGCTGCAAAGCACGGGGTCAGCCAAAAAACTTTCAGAAGTCTCAACTTACTCAGATAAACAGTTATCGGAGAATACCATCCCATACAAGCATAGCTACTCTAACGATATAGGCAGCTCTGAGAAAGAAGTTTCTTCAAGTATAACAAGTAGCGACTATCAAAGCGCTTTCGAGATGATTAGTGGTGCCTCCAGGATAAGCAGTCGACGTAGAACGAGTGACTCGAATAAATCCACTAGCTACTTTTACCAATCTCAAGTATCAGTAGCATCTGAAGTAAGCAAATCTTCAGAAAGTTCAACTTTCAGTGAGACGCTCAATTTTATCAGTCATTTTGAGTTACCAAGATCTACTTCTGGAACTCAACGCTTGTCCCATACAGGCAGTACATTTAAACCTCGTACGTTGGAGAAATCAGAAGCCTACATTGAAACCGGAGGAAACACAGTCGGAAATTCAGCCTTACCTGTTTCCACAGATTTCATAGGCATTCTGATAGAAACATCATGGCAAATGTATACTGTATCACAACCACATCACAATTTGTCTATGGAGGCGCTACTGAGTAGCCATTCAATGTACCCAAGAAGAGTTTCAGAAATTATTAGCTCGTTCCGGTTATCACGTACCAAATCTCGGTCAACAGGATTATTCGAATACTCGATACTATCAAAGTCAGAAATGAATTGTTCTAAGACTTCTGTACCTACGTCTGAAATACGAAGTACTGCTTTGAAGGTAATAAGCGCCATTTCTGAAGCATCTAGTATACTGTCGGAAGTTTCTAGAAATCTGACGAGTTTATTGGAGACAGGCAATTCTTCTAAAGTCAGGACCACAGGCAAATACGTGCAAGTCAGTACTCACAATTCATCAAGCAGCCTATTTGAGCAAATAGACTCATTCAGAGAAACCTTGATGCCAACAAGTTTGTCCAAGGTTCCAAAGTCTAGTCATAGCGACGACTCACCTAGTTACGCTAGTAAGCTGAACTGGGGGTCGAGTCTCCCTTCATCAAAAAATAGCTTTTCTGGAACAAATAGTGGTAAATCAGTTATCAATAATAGCTCGCTTACAATGGCTAGCTCATTTATAGCTTCACAAATGTCATACAAGCTATCAACTAGTACACTTGAAGGAGTATATTCTTCTCAGGAGATAAACGCCTCCGAGTATCTTGGAAGCTCCTCTGCAGTGTATGTTTCAGAAACAATGGAGAGTTCAGAGGAGCCAAGCATCTCGAACTCTTTGAGCATTTACTCTGAATACATCACTAGACCTTCCAGAAGCAACACAATATCAATCAGTTGGACGAATGATGAGGTTAGATCGTCAGTAACTTCTAGAGAACTCTTATTCAAAACAACCAGTTCTTCGAAGGCGCTTGATAACACACAGCACATCTTAAGTAGCTCAAGAGTATGGAGCAGGATCGATTACAGCAGCGTTTCTGAGACTCAAAGGGCTAGATCTGTGCCTGCTAGCTGTAATTCAAGTACATCACATCTATCTTCGAGCTCTCCTCTTTCATCATTGTTGACTGAATCTACACCTTCTCCAATGAGCTTATCAAGTTCCTTAACTCTATTCGAACCGAATCCTTCAAGGATACACTTCTCAAGCTCAGCAAACAAAAGTTCAAGCTATCAGCCAACAAGCCTCAGCAACATTTCAACTGATTTTTTTACCCCGGTTGAAGCTTCAGCCGTCTCAAGCTTTAAGTATAAACCAAGTTTGTCTAACAAGTCAGATTGGAGATCTTCCAGCACCATTACCTTCGGTTTGAGTGTATTTCTGTCTCTTTCTGAAGCTGCAACTTCATTCGCAAGCATGCTTAGTTTGGACACAAAAGAGATTAGCTATCCGGAAACCTCCCGAACAATATCAGCCTTCAGCATCATTCACACCTCTCTATCAGAGATACCTGTACCCACTAACACTTCAGTATGTTCACAAAAAAATATTATCAACTCACGTCTGATTGAAGTGATATCTAGTATTGAGAACTGTTCAACTTACAAGCATGGCACAGAAGATGTATTAACGTCCCAGACATTTTTGTTGACTGAGTATATTCCTAGCTTCACTAAATATTTTTACTCTAGTTTATCAAGTTGGGAACATGCGTCTATGCTCCCAGCTACCAACGTTGACTTCCTGACAATTGAAACTAGTAAATCAACTACGACACTGAATTCCCTTTTTCTGGACACTGAAGTATCGACAACTACGTATTCAACTCATTCTTCAAAGCATTCTAGCGAAATCTTATTTCTGACTGGTGCCTATTCACTGCTGTCCCAGATCCTGCAAACTCGCGTTTTTAGCACCTATACCAACCTCACATATGCACTGTTTGAGTACTTGCCTTCGTCTTCAAGCACAGAAACTATAGGCAGTGTCCTGTTTACCTTCCCCATTTCAAGTATAACGGAAGAAACTTCGGGGATATCTTCATCCAGTATCACACAAAGTACTTCCTTGGATACGTCAAGTGATATTAATCTCCTTAATTCATCTCAAGATTCAATTATAAAGAGTTATTTACTGACACTCGAAGGAAGTTTTACCATTCAGGATACTGCAACTTCATCGCCAGTTAGCTCACAGAGTTTTTACGTTGCTTCAAGTGGAAGTCTAGAAACTCAGACTAACTACCAAACACTACGTCCAAAAATTTCATCCTCATGTTTATCAAGAATGTCACGAAACTATAGCGTTGAAACTAGAACGGAAATACTGTCTATGTACTTCCCAACTCGAAATTCATTCGTATCTACTTCAGTTCTGTTGACGCTTTCAAAATCAACAAATCTCATTGTAATTCAAAGCGTTCTAGCAAATACTACCACTGCAGTGACCAGTGTTGTATGCTTACTGTGCTCAACAGAGCAAGCTACCACCACTCACTCTATCTTCAACGGAGAAATTAGCTCTCTCGGTACAAGTTCTTCTGAATCCTCAGCAGGATCTACAAAATTCTCGCCTGACGGAGGTCACCAAACCATTGGAAGATCTAGTTCGAACACAAGCTCATCAACAGAACCAGAATCAACCTATGTTCATTCTGCTACAATGAGCATATTGGGATCATATACGAGTCTTAGGACGTTTCTGCAAGCCCCAAGCTTACCTGGACAGTCACTGAAGTCAATTGGTGAAGAGAGTCTGCCAACTGGAAGTCTATCGAGTTCGTTTTACAAAAATATATCTACAATGATTCAAATGAGCGAGGCAGAAGAAAGTCGCAGTATCCGTGAAAGCACACACATCTCACTTTCTGATACTGCAGAGACTCTAGTAGAGTCTGCTATACGAACTCTGGTGATGTCAAGTTCAGTGCCAGAGTCTTCAACATCGTTCCCAGCTCTGGAGAGTACTTTGCATCATTTCTCTTACTCCTTGTGGACAGTCTCATATATGCCGACAGAATGTCTTGGATGCTCCCACAGATCCACTTTGCCCCTCACGTCGTCCATTGAATCAGGTACCTCCATTGTATGTACAACGTTGTGCACCAATACCGGGACAAGTACAGTTCGGGAGTCAACACCTATTTCAACTTCTTCATCGACCAATGAATTCTCTCTGGGCAGTTCAAGGAACTTTCATGAAGATGTTACTAGTCAGAATGTGAATACTATCGTTTACTCATCTCTCGCTGGAGTTGTCACGAACGACAAATCGATAATGAATGTTTCAGGCCAATGGGCTACTTCCTTCGATTCCTTGGCTTCTCTCACCCTGTCATTCACAGAGGATATTCCATTCTCGTCACCTAGCTCAGTTAGCCTGACCTCTTCCGTGTATGCAACATCAGCCATAGTGACTTCGATTATTGGTATATCTTCCATAGTGACTACCAGCGGCTCTGAGAATGCACTGAGCTTCCAAAGCGAAACAGGAGCCAAAATACCAGTTAATATGTCAATGGTGTCCCAAGGGGTGAATTACCTTACTGGCAGTGAATGGAGTAGCTCATTAGAAAATACCATTGCCCATTCGACTATTCTGTGGCAACATCATACTTCAATATCAATGATCACTCAAAGCCTTTCTGGGTCCTTTTCAAGTTCGATAGATACAATCAGAACAACTACTTCTGTGTATTTTGGGCTGCATGAAACTGAGCTACTGGTGAGGATGAACAGCACTGACGAAATCTCATTATCGTTTCCACGCACTTCCCTGCTAATTCTAACATCTAGTTCAATTGCCGCTTCCTCTGTTTACTTATCTGAGCCTAAGATAACTTCCACAATAACTTATATCCTGAGTACCAGAAATCCATCTTCAAGGCTTTCTGGATCATTCGTATCTCCTACTCAAACTGGTTCGCCATACGATCCTATTATTCCAACATATCTACCTGAAGTCGGAGCAGTATTACCTGGATTTGCAGCCAGTTTTTATCATTATCCCTTAGGAAACGAAGTTTTGGTGAAAGACCCTACTTATTACAGATTTGGCTATAGATCAAACAGACGACTCCATACTACCAACAATGTTTTGGATATTGACTTTTTAGTTCCAGCACAAGGTAATCAAACTGTCATAGTACCAGAATATGGTGAGATATATGGATACAATATCACAACTACAAATTTTACTTTAGAGCTAACAGGGTACTTTTTCCCACCAGCTTCTGGCCAGTATTCATTTGACTTATCTAAGATTCAAGATGGTGCAGCCATATTTTTCGGCGATATTAACATCCTTGACAGCGTGATAACAAAAAGAGAAAACAAAGATCCAGTCTCGCAGTCAACAACATTAACTATTTCTAAAGGTGTGGCCATTCCTATCAGGGCGGTATTTGTCAACACTCAAGGTGCTGCAAGCTTTAATTTAGCAGTTCAGTTGCCTGATGGATCAATCAGAGACCCATCACATTTTGTTGTCCTGCCAGTTCTGCCACTGGTACCAGCTTTTAATATCACAAGCTCGAGGTTGGGGCCAGGTTCCACCAATCAAGTGACCCAGTATCTGACTTCGCAGCTTTTTGAATTGACTTATGAAACACCAGCATTGCAATCAGGATCTGTACCTTCAATGGTTATGGAATCAAGAAGCTTCACCTTTCTGTCTGATACCGATCATAAAATCAAACCTACTGCCCCAGGTTATATTCTGAATTTTGAGCCAACATTGGTGACACACTCAGAAGCAGTGACTTTACATAAAGACTCTACTCTGTCGTTGGGACCCAATCGTATTGCAACGTCAGACACTTCGAGCACACCAATGCTTACCACTCAGATGACACTGATTGGTCAATCTCTACACAAGACAGACTTTTCTACTGAACGAAAATTTAGAAGTAGTACCAGAATATCAGTTTCACTTACATCAATAATAGAATCCAACAGGATATCAAGCCCTTCTATTTCTCGCAGCAAGACTCAAATAGTGGTGACTACCCATGTTTCAAATGCAATTATTAGTGCAAGCACAGTAAAAATTGATACTCCATTTCGGAGTACTTCTAACCAGTCCATTTCCGGAACTTTTGACTTGACACTCTCCTCTAGGACGACAGTTGCTGCTGTTACGGCTCGACCAAATTCTGCAGTACCTACCTCAGATCGAGATGGGTTAATGCTGACAATTTTTTCGACATCATTAGCAGATAGCTCGGATGTGCGAAGTGTCACCCCTGCTTACCTCTTGCAGACAACTCTCACCACCCAGTCCTCGCTGCCAACACGAACAAAATTCTCCCATAACAAGAACCTGAAGAACCCGAAAACCAGTCCCAGTTCTAAAATAACCGGAGTGAGCGATCAATCTGGCTCAAGTCCCCCAGACCGACACACTTCCACATATTCACTCGCTACCCTGAAATCTCTGGTCGCGCACTTTATGAGTGTCTCAACAAGTATACGCGTACCTGTTTCACAGCCAAATGCTGCAAGTAAGGGCGTACAACCAGCAAAGTTTATTCTTCTATTCGTTCTATTTATAATTTTCTAGAGTAAAGCTCAATACCTTCGTTCAATATATTTGATCATTCAACGATGTGTTAGGTGCAATGGTAAACCGTAGACAATTGGCGCACTGCCGTTCAAGTATTTGAGCGTACACTCACCTCGGCTTTGATCCACCGCTTGACAGATGTTGGGAGTGTTTGGCTCTTCTTTCAAGTCCAACTCCGCGTCTGCCATCAAGCCTGAGTTTTCGGTTTCTGAATCCTTCTTAAATAACCTCCACTTCTCAAACACACTAGAACTAAACGCGTCAATATCCTTATCTGTGATATCCCACAAGTTTACAAGAACCATGTCGCTTCCACCTACGATCCAGTTATATACATTCCCTGATGGCTCCAAATGTCCATTCAAGTTCAAGGCCCCTGAAGAGCATCCGATTAATAAACTGGGAGGTAATTTGTGTCTTTCTTTGCTTGTCTGTCGAATCATTTCAGTGGTTCTGATATATTGTTCACATCCCCCATGCCCTAAGTAGACAAATAAGTCTACAGAAAGCAAGTTTGAGTGCAATTCATCTTCCTGTGGTTTAGAGCCGGATAAGCCGATCCAAGTTGGAGACGTAGAAGCAAATTTAGCTCCAAAATTAGTCTCGGTACGTGCCAAATCACCCTCAGGATTGATAACATAGAGTAAGTTGGACTCCATAGGAGGCTGCGAAAATACAACTAAGTTAGGGTTATTGGCAAGAGCTTCAGTTAAGGCACTGATCGAGGGCATTCTGGAAATTGACTTTCCTCTCAAGCACAGAAGTGACTCCCAGGGAATAAAACAGCAATTAGTGCTCGGGATTAGCACAATATGATCATACGGCTGTTCTAAAGGAGAGTATTTGGCCCCTAGGGATTGGATGCGAGCTCTCAATCTCTGCATTTGTTTGTGTGTCACATTCCTGTCACGCAAAATGCATAAGATAACATCCGATATATCCCCATAGTTTCCCATCAACACATTCACAGTCTCCAAATCAATTTCCATCTGTTGGCCGGTGATTTCCTCTACGATGTTAGCCACCTCAAGGGTGAGCTCTTTTGCATCTTTTTTTTGGACATTCTCACTGAATAAGGAACCAAACGCTCCAAGCCAGAATTTATCAATGCATTCTAACAATTCCTTGAGCTGCAAATCCAATAGAAATCTATTTTTCCACCACTGTTTTCTCTGTTCCTTTGTTTTTATCATCGAGGTGACTTCCTTTTTAGTGGACATATCACTCTTCGCAATTACGTTATGGAAATCTTGCCGCAACTCTTCGTATGTACGGCTGCTTTCATATCCCTGGCTCTTCCACCTATCCAATGGGAGAAGAAAATGTGATGTCTCTTGATCTTGGTACTTGAACAAGGAAAGTTGTCCTGTCAAGCAACAATAATCAATACTGACAATAGCCCATGAAGACGGAACGGAAGTCAAATCAGTGCAAGGTAATTGTATAGCTTCACTTTCTAATTCCTGTACCTTCGGCACTAGACTCTCTGTAACCTCACCATTGATTTTTTTAAGGTTCTCAAATGGTAATGAAGTGGCAAAATTTTGCCCAGCGAATAGCTCTTCGTGCAAGCTCCGCTTGGACGTCATAGTACCGGAACGTAACAAGTTGTCACTGCAATAAACCATGCTCTTCACTATATCCTTCCACTCAATAGATGAAAGGGTTTTGTTTGCTGACTTTATAAGAGTACTAAAAAAGTCAAATGTACGAACCATTTCCGTTGTATTCACAGTTAATTCCTGGAACACAAGCAGCTTGTGGTGCAAAATCCATTTTATGAGCAGATGGTACAAATCTGAGCTTGTAGCGAGTGAATCATTTGCATCAAAGTTAGGCCGTTCTACCAAACTTTTGATAAATTTGAACTCAAGGAGGGCATCTGTATCCATAAGAGAATTGCTCTTGTTCCGGAAAGATGAGGAAGGGGAGGAAGACGTAAAATGTTCCATAATCAACTCGTTCAAATAAAAGTCAGTAGCAAGGTTTGTTTCTCGTTGAAAGCTTCTATTCAATTCGAGTCTTGCTTCTGTGGAAATGTCTTTTACTCTGGAAACTTCCTGCAAAAGAAAGTAGAAATTAGCGATTTTTGTCAAATGAAGTGCTTTCATATAAGGCAGTAACCAATTGGTTTCTTTAACCAATACTTCATACTCATTCAAAAAGTACCGCAAGTCTGCACTTGTACCCAATCTTATCAAGCAGTGTAAGATTTCATGGTACACCTTGCAAAGCATACTCACAGACAGCACTGTAATTTGCAAGTATAAGGATTTAACTAAATTAATTCTTCTTAGAATTGACCTGATAATTCTTAATGCCATTCGGTAGTTTTCGTACGCCTTGGTAAAACAGCCCATTATAGTAAAATATTTGCCGCAAAGAAACCTATATTCAGCGACGAGAGAGAGATTAAAGAATTTCTTGTCAACGCTAATTTTTTTATCTTCGAGATCAATTTTAGCGGAGATTAACTTTGTAATAGATGTGTATAGCTCTTCACAGTCTTCACTGTTACTAAAAATGTGGTGTTCAAATTGAGAAAGTCTCCACAGAAGTATTTCTTGAATGTCCTGGCTTTCAATAGGAAATTTAAACAAATTATGCACATCTTCACAATCAAGAAGTGACATAGTCTTAATTTGCATCAAGTGGGAAAATGAATCCTTCATATTCATTTTATGCAAAGCCTGTTGCGCTTGCTCGGGCATTCCGTTATGAACGAAGAAAAAAACAAGATCTTTAAAGTGGGCGAGCGACAAGTCTTTGTTTGTGGAGGGGGTTGGAATAACCAACTCTTGCCAACCACGATCTGCCCTCACCATACACTGAAGACGGATGTCGTTCGCAATCACGTCAATTTCCAGCGTATCGATGGAAATATCAACATAGTCACTCAATCCATTTAATCGGTAGTAGTGATATGCCGCCCATAGACGAGAATCAGTTTCATCAAACTTCATTCCTTTAGTAAGTTGGTTTATTATTGAAGTTCCTTGACTTTTATCAAGTTTGTTTAAGGATTGGATTACCTTGATATATAACTCTACCCTTATATCTTCCAGAATGCGTACATCACCCCATATTCCTAAGGTTGGTAATGTATTAGATATGAGCATTTTGCTGACAATCTGTGTGATCAATGTCATTGATTGACTTCCAAACTCCTTTGAGTCTTTGAGAGCTTCGAAATATTTCACCACCACTTCTATTGCGTCGTCGTAGCGATTATTCTCGTATAGTGTGTTTGCAATCTTCTCGACCTTGAGTCGAAACATGTCACTTACAATGCCTTCGTCATTTGCTATAAGTACTTCACATAAAATACACCACCTCCAGCACAGAATCGATTCTTCGGAGTTCGTTTTACCTGCCAAATTGAAAAAGAGATTTGATATGTTGCGCATTCGTTTGTGGCTCTTTTTAAGTTGTGCAAGTATGACGAGAAGAAATTTAAGACACTCGATCACATATTGCAGCTTCAACGGCGGCCCCTTTGCTATCAAATCTTTTAGCTGAAGGGTGATAAAATCAAGTCGCTTTATGTGATGTTTTGGGGGGACTGACATATCCTTTATGGAATATGCAATGTAGGCGAGTACTATAGTGAAAATACACATGCTATCGTCGATGTCAGTCGCGATTTTCATGAAAGAATCAATGGATGGTGTGAATTCTCCCTCTGGCTGCAAATCTGCTAGTAGTTGGAGAACTGTCTGTTCGGTGGGTGAAGCTCGTATTATCCGATCGATTTCGTTAGGTATAAAACTTGCAAGAGAGGGGAGCTCGTATGAAAAAGATGAAAGGCTGGATGTCGAATCTATGCCCAGAGCTGAGTGCTTAAATTCATGAGTGGCGGGAAGAACTCTAAGAAAGTCAGTAGTAATTTCACTCACCAAACCAGCTAGAGTCTCGTGAGATAAGGGGTGTTTCAATGCTCCTTCAGTCACCACAGAAAGCCTGTCTTCCACTGGTTGATCAATTTCCACCATATACTCAATAGTCTTGAGGGAAACTAGATGCTGGAGTACTTGGATTTCTATAACAGTCTGGCCAGAGCGATCTTCGCCTTCAACCCCACGCTTTTCTAAGTGCTTTAAAATCTTTTCAACTCCATATAATAGCTTTAGTGCGCCCGTATAGTGCTTGGGTTTTGTTCCTAGCGCAAGTGAGCGGGAAAAGTGGCTGGACGACACAAAGAGCGCCATCACTGCTGTGATAGTTTCCACCACTTCCAGCTCCGTTACGCTGCCAATTTTTATTCGGGTGGTCAAATTCTGGAGGATGTACTGGAGGCAGAGGAAATTAAACGCAATTGCAAATGACGGTGGCAGCCAAGTTCGTCTCCAATTGGTCACAGCCCCCGCCGTGTCCAGTGGTGACTGCTCCTGCGACACAAACGAAAGCCCCCGGCTACGTAGCCATTCGCTGCCGAAGTTATTATTATCACCCACAAATCCACAAGAAGAATCGTTCAGGGGAATCCCACTTGTCACTGTAGCTGTTAGCACTCGGTAGAGAGAATCCAACTCTCTACCTGCATCTGTATACCTCTTTGCGTCTAGCAACAGAACTACATGAGCCTGGTGGTTCCTGGCGATACGAAATGTCCACTCGGCCAGGAGCGTACTGGCATGTTTGTATAGACACCTGAACGCTTTTGACACAAGCTCATTCAGCGGACAAGCGCCGCGAAGAGAAGCATCAACAACTTGAGTAGCAAATTCGTACACTTGCGCGGAAGCACTCAAACTCTTTACTCGTGGCACAAGATTCCCGGCCTGTGACTGCTGTAGAGGCACCGGGTTCAAGTACGCCGTCAACACCCTATCTATATTGAAGGAGTCATCTAGCATGGCGAGGCAGCGGAGACTGAGTAGTGAAAGAAATCCTAAAGATGTCACTACTCCGGCTGAGTTAAGTGCAGAGCTCACTCCAAAAGGTAAACAAAAACAAAATCCCAGTGCGCGCGCGCGCAGTAGCGCACGCAAACGGCAGTAGCCTAAAGTTTCGCGCCCGCGCCAGGGATAGCTGCTACAAATTGCAGCCAGAGACGATGGCTGGACAGTTGAGTACGTCTTTCCTCTTTTGAGAGTTCCAAGGATTTTTCTCTGTTAAGCTGATTGTACATTGCTAAGACTACTCAACTCTATAACATAAATCGAGTTGCTCGCAGCAGTGCAACTCCAATCAATCATTGCTATGGCGGTCCGCCGCGAGTGCCAGCACATTTTTGCCGCAACCAATTTCCGCGAGAGCCCATCGGTCGCACAAGATGCGCTCTCGCATTCTCTCTTCCCCCTGTGCACCCGACCTCTTCTCCTTCGCCAGCCATGCGTGTTTATTCGCTCCGCCGATACACGCTGTCTGCACTTCAAGACTCCTTCAAGAAGGGAATGTCCCGTGTGTCTGCGCAGGCCATGGTGCTAACTGCGGGCCAGTTGCTACCGTCGCCTATCGCGAAGCAGCCGCTGCCACCGGTTTCGTCGCTTCACGGAATGACTTTGTCTTCCACGTGCTCGCTCTCTGTATACCCGACGCCCCTCCTCCAGTTTAATCTCCATCTTCCGTCGTATACGTCGCAGACGTTGCACGAGCTGGGGTATCTTGCGTTGCATTTACTCCCACCTACACTGGCGGCGGTGAGCCTCGGCCGGTTATTCGCAAATGGCGTGAAGCCCGCGGGCACGCCACCCACCACACCAGCCTCCACTACTGGAACCAATGCGGTCCCAGAGGATGATGGTGAACCTTTTCACGAAAAAACAACCCCGTTCGATACTCTCACGGAGGGGGTTGACTGGCACTTTCACGTGCCCAAAGAAGGACACCAAATCCCGGTGCTCAATGAAGCTGAGCGTGTATTTGTGTGCAAAAAACGCCAGGTATTTGATATCGACAACCATGAGATCTGGGTAGTGGAGGTTCTTGACATCTTCGAGCCACAGAAAGGTTCCTGTAGAGAGCCAAACGGTATACCCACGGGTGGCCTCCTTTACTACAACCGACGTTTTCACAGCGTAGGAAGGCCACTAGAATAGCTAAGAAACCACACTGCTGCCAGCAGAACTAGACCTAAGTATCGATTCCTGCTAAAAGGAATCCACCGGTTGCAGATTCCTCCAGCAACGCTCCTAGGCAGCTCCTTCCCCATGCAATGGCTTCCACAGAGTGGCCAAATAGAGCAAACGTGGGGGGCTCCTGGAAGTGTTACAAACACAGGCTCGTAATACTTCCGAAAGCGCTCTCGTGGTGCTCAGAAGTTGAATTTCTTTGTCGCTTGCTGTCACAATCGAACCATCTATCCTCTACATTCCTGGTCAATTTTAAAGTAGAAAACTACATGTAAATAGTATATAATATGGCTTTGGAGTATGTACAACTAGTGCGTTGGTGTAGGGGTATGGTCTTTTTTGTTTCAAACCTGCCTTCAGCGATGATGCCGCCAAAAGTCTACATACAGTGGTCTCCGCGGAGCGGAATCAGGAACCCAAGTGCACCCTCACCTCACTTTGCATGAGGGGTCTCTGTCCCGCTGAGCAACTCTTCGAGCTCTCGCTGTAAGTCGGCGATTGCCGCCGACAAATTTGGTAAGATCACCTCGTAGCGCTCTGCATAGCGTTTGTTCCGTTTCGACAGCTTCATCATCATTTCGTGCTTTTTAGTGTTTTTGATTTCCACTTGGATGCGTTGGAGTTCTTCCAACTTTAGGTCTCTTTTCGATCTGAGCCTTTCCGTTTTCCCCTGATGCTGGTAGTACTCCACCTCAAGTGTTTTCAAGTCTCGGCGATATTTGCTGATCAGCAGCTCAAGCTCGTCGTTGCTCTTTGAAAGCTGATTGGCCTCTTCCTTTAGTTGCAGCTCACGCTGTTGGAACTCGGTCTCTGCGCGCGCCAGCTCTGCTTCCTCCACGCTTACGAGTTGGCGTAGCTCTTCGATTTCACCCTCAAGCTGGAGCACCAGATGCTTGAGCCCCTTGAGCTTTCCCGCGGTACGCGATTCTCCCGAGGGCTTGGTGGTGTACTTAGAGATTTTGTTGCGCAAGTTGTCAATGTCGCGCTTGAGCTCGGCGTGCCTCTTGTTTTCATCTCGTTTGAACTTTTTGAGTTTGGTGCGCAGTTGTGTGAGCTTGTCTATTGTGGACAGGAGGGAAAGTTGGAGAGTGAGGAGTGATGTGGTGAGTACCGGTGACTGATTGAGTACGGCAGACGGCGAGATTGTGTTAAAGATGCATGCGCTGAGGAGAATTGCCCGTGGGACGTCCTGGTAGTTTGCAGTATCCAGCGGAGCATACCAGTCGCTCTTGGCGCCACCCGTTGCTCCCTGCGTCGTGGATATTGCTGCTGTAGTTGATGCCGCTTCTCTATAAACCTCTAGTTCGTACTGGAACAAGGGCGTCAATCCGTACACCGCCAAAAACACCCCGTCGTCTCCCCTCATCCATCGAGTGTGGATCCAATCTATGCTGTTCAATTTGACAGTGATGCCGACTCCCTTCTCTGCCACAAACCCAAGCATGCTTTCGGCATCCAATATTTTAAACACCGCCTTTGTATCGTCAATATAAACCGTGGCGATTGCCAAATAGCTTGGGTTGTTCACTTTGGTTACGAACTGACTGCCGTTGTTTTTGTGCTTGGTAACTTTTCCTGAGAAGTATGCTGGTTTAAAAAGAATAGTCTTGGTGGCTGCAAGAAGTGACCAGAGCGGTTGTGTAGTGAGCACAGAGGTGAGAACGCGATTCACAATCGTGGTGGAATTGGTAGACGACCGCGAGCGGCCCGTGCGTGCTATAGCTCCGGTCCCGAGGTTTGACCCAGGTACCGGTGGCGGGGCAAGCGACAGTGAAGATCCAGACGACCCTGTGCCTTGTGGAAGCGCAAGAGCAGAGCCGCTTGCGCTGGCATTTCCTGATCCATAAACTGAGCCATGTATGGGCGCATGGCCCACTGGGTGCGGGCCCGGGCTAGGTTCCACTTGCTCGGTTCTTGCCCCCATTGGGCTTGCACAGAAAATTTCAAAGTTGTTCACCACCACTGGCCGTGACGTTTGCAAGAGCTCTAACACCGACATGTCGCTGGTGGCTTCTTCCACATTCACCTCCACAAGCTTATCTTCCTGCTCAAGGTTGATTGTTGGTCCTCCGGGACCGGCTAGCGCCCCGAGTGCAGTAGTGGAACTAGCAAGAGTGGCCAAGCTGGCGCTGGAGGTGACGGTGCTAAGTGCCCCATTGAGAGCAGCTCCGCCGTTAGCACCACCCACACGGTGCCTAAGAGGCACGTTGGGTGCCACAGCACTCAAGCTGTCCAAAGTGGAGGCCTCGTCCACATACAGAAGGTACTTTTTGAGGGTGGGCGAAACGCTAATAACAATAACGTGCACGCTGAGGTATAGATAGCAGTACGAAACAAGCATTGATGCGTACCGAAGCAGTGCCACCGGTGGCCATGGAAGTTGTCCAAGGCGACCCTCTCCAAAGCTGCGAGCAAACCCGGTGCCATTGCCAAACCCAAACCCGACCAGTTCTCCAAACGAAAGCCATTCCCGAAGAAAATACTTCAAGTTGACTACCGCAAGGAAGCACACAGAGGAGTGGATAAATTTGTTATTGCGGAGGATTGAGTCCGCTACCAGTGGGGATGTGTTTGCAGTCAGGAGCGCCGAGTGACCGGTGCTCCCCGAGGCGCCACCTGACTGTGCCGCAGCGAGCAGTTGCTGGTGCAGCAGTTGCAGATGCATGTTCCCCGAGCCAAGAAGATGGCCCGCAGAGTGGACAGGACCATGGCCACTGGCCATGGCCGTGGTGGTGGTGGTGGTGAGTCCGCCCGCAGTCACGGTGGTGACGGATGTGACGGTGGTGCTAGTCACGCTCGACAGCCCCACCAACTCGCTTGCCACAATCGTCTTCGCGAAAAGCTCCACGTACTGGATGAGTTGACGCGGGAGAGTGCAGAACGCCACCAACACTACCGCGCTGTTGACGCCTACCGCTACGAGTGAGGACAACAGCCGCCTGTTCGCAGGCTTCTGCGTCGCTTGTGTGGCTGTTGCTGCCAGTGACCGTGGCGCCGACTCGGACGCCGTTGCCGCCTGGCACGTTGCCCCATTCCGATCGCCGTCTACTGCTGGCTGCAGCGACAGTCTACTTCGCCTCTTGGACTCTTCTATAGGCACGCCCGCTGCCAGAGTGCCCGCGAGGGCCCCAGCATGCGTGGCTTGGGCCCCTTTCGGGCCCTGCGGCGTCTCTCGCTCTAACCGCTTCGTTAGGAGCTTGCTCACAAGGATACGTCCACCCCACAGAGAGGAACCCGAAAAGATATACGCGGCCAACACCAAGCACGACACAGCGGAGGGCATCGCCAGAAATATCAACAAGAGTGCGGTGATGTCGCGCACAGACGATATGGGGAGTACCACTTTCGGTTCCATGGCGTGTGTGTCGGTGTACGTGTGAGCGTGGGGTCCGTGTGTGTGTTCGAGGTATGTGTATTCGTGGACGAGCTCTGCGCTACTTGTCTGCCTCCGGATGTTTTCTGTGCGCAGAGCGATTCGATGAGCGCGAATTTACCCGCGGGTGATTGCTGCTGCCGTTGGTCAAAGCGCGGTCTTCCTCGCTGCGCTGAGTCGGTACTGCCCGCTTGTTGCTCGCGCGCACGTTCGCTGCCTCCACACGCCGCTGCTCTGCGCGTTCGGTCGCGGCCCTGGCTCGCCTACGCTCTCTGCGGGCAGCAGGCAAATTTTGCCGTACTGCACACGCGTCCCCCGCTTTCGCAGCCATCTCTCCATGCCGTCCTCACCAGAGCCACTGGCAGCCAACTGCTGGGTGCCTCTGGCGGCGCTCCCGCGGGGCAACTCCGTTGAGGGGCCACCCTCCAGGAGAACAGCTCCCCGCAGGGGCCTCCACGGAGTGGCCCGAGCGGAGCGTATGCGCGTGCCCCCGGCGGGGCTGAGAGCACCAGAGTGGACTGTAGGTGCCTCCGGCGGCGCTCCCGCGGGGCAACTCTGTTGGGGAGCCTCCCTTCGGGAAAACAGCCCCACGCAGTGGTCTCCACGAAGTGGCCCGAGCGGAGCGGATACGGTGACCCCGGCAGGGCCATCAGTACAGACGGGTATGCCTCCGGCGGCGCTCCCGCGGGGCAACTCCGTTGAGGGGGCTCCCTTCGGGAGAACAGCCCCACCCAGTGGCCTCCACGGAGTGGCCAGAGCGGAGCGGCTAGCCCTAGTGTGCTGGAAACCTGTCGATCGCGCGGCTGCTACAGTGTTTGCAGCCAGCCACACGCTGTTGTTTTGCAGCCATGTTTACTTTTTTTTCTTCTTTTGTTCCACCGTTGTGAGCGCCGCTCCCCACAGCCTGCGCGCCTAGCGGCTGATCCGCGCCCGCTCGCGACAGCTCTGCGCTCTCCCTCGTCACCCGATAGCCGTCTTACGGCGCACCGTGGCGTTCTCTGGGTTCTCTGGCTCCTCTGCTGGATCCGCACCCGTCTTTCGACGCTACCCTTGTTGCGCGGTCGGGCCCGCCGCGTTCTCGAGAGCGCAAACTGCCGCGACCGCCGCGGATCGGCGGGTCTTTCTTCGGCCCAGGGGCCCATCGGCCGCTCCGCTATTTTTAGGTTTGGATTTTCCAGGCCGTTACGAGCAGCGCTAGTCACTGCCCCGTTCGTGTTTCCTGGCAGTCTTTTGCTCTTCGCCTGCTTTCTTTTCTGTAGCTTCTCTCTTTTTTTCGCTGGTAACCGCGTCTCTGCCTCATATCGTCCTCGCTGTGCTGCTAACAAGACCATGAGACTCGCATCCTGTTCTGTCGCCGCGCTTCTTCCCCTTGGGTCGCTTGCCGCTAACGCCTACGGTGCCATCGAATTTGAAAACTTCGGATACTCCGGCTCTTACCGCCAGGTATCGTCTCTCCCCAGCGACAGCTCCGACACCTGCAACTGTGTGCTTGATACGACGCCCGTGCCCTTCTCCGGGCCCAACGCCCCCATCAACGAAGAGGTGTCTGTGCACTTCAGGGGCCCCTTGGTGTTGCTGCAATTTGCCTACTACACCTCGTCCGACTCCTCCTCTGCCGACTGGGTGCGTGAGGCCTACTACGACGCCAGCTCGAGCACTGCCGACAACGTGACGTTCCTCACCCCGGCCGGTACAAACTCGCTGTGTCTCGGAATGGCCCTCACGTACGCGGGCTCTGACGGAGTGCTGGAGGCCAGCTCCTCCACCGTTCTCGCCGAAGACACCAAGATTATCTCGGGCCAGGAGTACTCGATCTGGTCCACGCAAAAGTGCGAGCTGCTGGGACTCAAAAACGACTGCGGTGTGTACCGCAGCGGCATCCCGGCGTACCACGGCTTCAACGGCTCGGTCAAGATGTTCCTCTTTGAGTTCGAAATGCCGCCCGAAACGAAACTCAAGAAGGGCGACGTGTTCCTGTGGGACATGCCCGCCATCTGGTTGCTCAACGCCCACATCCCACGCACGTCCCAGTACTCGCTCAACGGGAACTGCCTGTGCTGGGCGTCCGGCTGCGGCGAGTTCGACATCTTCGAGGTCATGAACACCACCGAGACAAGCCACTTGTACTCCACCGTGCACGACTACCAGGGCACAGGCGACATCAACAACGGGCTCCAGGCCGACGGGTACATCCCAAGAGACCTCAACGGCACCATGCGCGGAGGCGTCGCCTTCTTCTCTGACGGCTCCGCCCACGTGTTTGTGTCCAACGACACCTCCATCGACGCGTCCGTGCCCGCTGGCTCCGTCACCCTGTGGATCAAGGCCGCAGGCACCCAGGTGGTGGACACCTTGAGCTCCGTGGCCCCACAGCTGACCGCGCTGTCGCTGAAGAAGGGCGCCGCGCCACTGGCTGCGCCGCTGCCCTGGACCACGCTCACATGGGGATTCTTCTCGGCCTTGTACTACGTGGCAGCCTAGATCTATATAGGAATATTTATTAGTGAACCGATCTGTAGAGTCTGGCCCGGCGCCTCAGTGCCTCCGGCAGCGCTCCCGCGGGGAATCTCCGTTGAGGAGCCTCCTTCGGAGAACAGCCCCACGCAGTGGCCTCCACGGAGTGGCCCGAGCGGAGCGCATGCGCGTGCCCCCGGCAGGGCCAGTAGACGGGGCTGCCGGTGCCTCCGGCGGCGCTCCCGCGGGGCAACTCCGTTGAGGAGCCTCCTTCGGAGAACAGCCCCACGCAGTGGCCTCCACGGAGTGGCCAAGCGGAGCGAAAGAGACTAGGCTCCCCTTTCAGCCGCAGCGTGGTACTTGTAGTACTGGCTGAGGAGCACCGCGTTGCGCAAGAGCGCCGCGTTCTGCTCCCGGAAGGGCACAAACACCGGGTCCAGTCCGAGGGCTGCTCGTGTCTCGGCCACGAGCTCGCCAGGCACTTCCGCGAGGGATACCACTTCGGTGGTGTCGTCCACCACTGGTTGGCGCGAGAATGCCAACCAGAGCCCGTTCGCGCGCCCTTGTACCCCCTCCGTGCTCGCAGACACACCGACGACGGCGCCGGCGCCTGCGGTGAGATTGCGCGCGTACTCGCGTGCCACGGCGTCCGCTAGGCCTGGGAGCACCGCCACCTGCAGCGACGCAGAGCGGGCGCTCTTGGTCCGGAAGTCGAGGGGCACAAACCGCCGCAACGTGCCCCGTGCCTCGCAGTACTGGAGGTAAAGCCAGCTGTTAAGGATGTAGCTCTTGGGGTAGAGCGTCAGCGACGGCGGAGTGGTGTGCTGCGGAGGGGGCGGAATGATAGCGGGGACGACGTACGGAGCGCCGGCGCCAGCAGTGCTCGAGCCAGAGCCGCTGGAGCCCGGCCCGGAGGAAACCGCTCCACCAGATGCGACAGCCAGTGCGGAGGAAGGAGCCGAGGAGGTGCCATCTTGCGCAGCGGAGACGCCAGCAGGTTCAGGCTCGTGTCGTACCGTGAGTCGGATGAGAGACGCCTTGGTAAACTTGTCCCTGGAGCCAGTATTCATGGCAGTGCCACGGGCCAAGAGCTGCGCATACGGATTAGCGCGAAGAGAGTCCGAGTCGTAGTAGGCCGCAACATAGTGGCTGGGCGTGAGATATTTGGGCTTACGAAGCCACTTGAGCGGATTGCGCAAGAGCGGGTGCTTTAGGTACTGTTTGGCCATGCCAATGGCCCGGATCTACAGAGCAAGGAGACCGCCAGCGCCTATTAAGCGCCAGTCTAAAAATTTCGCACAAGTTTCGCAGCCACTGCGAGGGCACAGCTCTCCTTCTCCTGTAGGGAGGCACCTCAACGGAGTTGCCCCGCGGGAGCGCCGCCGGAGGGAGCTATGTGAGTCTGCTCTTCGAGGGGCATGCCCATCCGCTCCGCTCGGGCCACTCTGTGGAGGCCACTGCGTGGGGCTGTTCTCCCGAAGGGAGCCACCTCAACGGAGTTGCCCCGCGGGAGCGCCGCCGGACGCATACCCACGCCTGTACTGATGGCCCTGCCGGGGGCACGCCATCCGCTCAGCTCGGACCACCCCGTGGAGGCCACTGCGTGGGGATGTTCTCAACACGGACATCTGCAAGTGCCGGGGGTTCTGCCGGGCACAGACGGCGGGGGCTACGGCTGGTGGTTAGCTTGTGTATGTACTATGTACTGCTACAAGGCTGCGAGGTCGATAATGTTGAATCTCTTCTTTGCTTCTTCCAAGTTGAAGCTCTTCTCTGCCTGGTGCCATCTTTCGTGCAACCTTCCGTGCATTAGCACCAAGTTTGGCTCGTCTCCCTTTGAGTCGTTCACGGCCTTTTTCCCAAAGAGTCTTCCCTTTTCTTCGTCCCATTCTTTGAAGGTGATTTTCTTCCATTCGTCGGGCTTCCCCCCCAATCCTAGTCTTTGGAGTTTTGGTGAGTTGAGTGGTGTTGGGTCGAGCACCGCGGGGTACTTTGGGTTGCAGAAGTATATCACCACTAGCCGCCGGTACCCTCGCTGGTCTTCTGGCGGCGACACCACACGGTGGATTGACAGCTTGAAGTAGCCCCCCGTAATGAATTCCATCGAGTCGCCAATGTTTACTATCAACCCACCGGGCTGGTGGCCCACATACTTCCACAGCCCGGTGAAGTAGTCGCGGATCTGGAGCGACAAGATCGGCTGTGAGGTGATGAAGGTGAACCCCGTGCTGTCTGAGTGGCCACGGAGCCAGTTGTTGTCGACTTTTGCCGCATCCAGCTTGGTCATCTCGTCGTAGTACATGAACCTTCCGAATCCGTGTCCCAGGTTCACGTAGTCGCCCTCGGTCACCTTGTAGTAGTTTTCCCAAAGAAACCCTTCTGGGAGCTCCAACACAATGTCGCACAACACCGTCAACCGCCGCAACACCTCCAAGTGCAACTTTCTAAAGTAGCCAGCAATCTCGGGCAAGTGGTGGATCACAAACTCGGGGTAGTTGTTGCTGTCGGTGTCGAAGAATCGCGGCTGCAACATGTTGCGGAAGTTGTACAACACAATCGAATCCTCCACCCCGTTCTTCATCGACCAATACTTGCGGGGCTTGAATCCGGCTCCACGCTCAGCACCAAGCGACCGGGTGCGATCTTCCAAGTCCGACTTCATCGCTCCCGCCAAGTGCTGTTTTTGGACCTCTTCTGGGAGCTCGCATGTGGATTGAGCAATTTCCCGAAGCAGTTCGAACTCCTCGAGTGAAATCCCATGGTTTACGAGAGTAATAAACCCGTATGTGGACAAAGACTTTTCAACTTTTGCAGCCAAAGCGCGGCGGGCTGCAACATTTTCGGGCTCCAGGCCCTCTTTGAAAAGCGCTAAATCGATACAGTCCAACTCAATCCTGTCCCCCGTGAACGCAGAGGGTGGAGCCTCGACAAACGGCCTCACGTTGTACTTCTGATCGATCTCCGCCACATCTTCTTCAGAAATCGCATACGCTTTCGATCCAGTCAACCCTATAACGTCTGCTTTCGTCATCTTGGGTGTACGGATGTGACAAGGATTCCAGCTACTTGCAGTCGATGAGGAGGAAAGGGGACAACGGGGTGCTGAGGTCGTCCACCTGTCCTTATATAATTCCAATTTACCGCCGCAATTTGCATCCCCGTTGTTGTCCGATAAATCGCATTCACATGCCCAGTTTGGAGGGCCCCACGCCTCTTCGGGCCCCCAACTGCTTGCTCGTCATCGGGTGCCACACCCAAGGGGTGCATGCAGGTTGCAATCACGTGTGCATCCATCACCTCCACTTTCACCTCCACCATCACCACCGCCATCACCTCCACCATCACCACCGCCATCACCGCCACAAGTCGTGACACTTCGACATACTTCCTCACTGGCCCACTCATTCTCATCACCAAACCATCATCTACGGAGGGAGCCACCCTACGGAGCTGTCCTTACCAGAAAGACACCACTGGAGGTTCAAAATAAACCGATTCGCAGCCGGTCCCGCTGTTGTGAGCCCTGGCGAAGGTTGCAACCACAGTGAAAGTCCCCCACGATAGAGTTGATCTGCCAGAGGCGGAGCAAGACAGGGAGAGTAGCCCCATTGTCGGGCATGCTCATCGGCCACGCCCGGGCCGTTACGTGGGGCTGTTCTCCCGAAGGGAGGCTCCTCAACGGAGTTGCCCTCGCCGGGAGGCGCCGCCGGAGGCACCAGAGGCACCGGTCCAGACTCAAGTGCCATCGTCTGGCCTCAAGCTCTCCACCGAGACGACATGCTTTGAGTCAGCTGGTGGTACTTGCCGTGCTCCAGTAGCTGCTGTTGACAGCAAAAGAAACGAGTACCTGCGTATACATATCGATATCATGTGGCACACAATCTGTGCAGTTTGCAGCCACAGGGTAAATTAGGAAAACTAAGCCTGGAACCCGCAATTGTCTGCATGTGTTCCACGGATAAGGTTACACGCTGCGATAGCGGGCCGAAATCCGCCCAAATGTGTGAACCTTGGTTTAAAGACGACGGGACTTGTATATATAAGGACGGGAAAGAGGACAGTCTCTGTCTACGGTGAAGAGTAAATTTCAATTGTCGCCATGGAACCCTCTCTCCCACAAGGTGTCGGATACGGCATTGTCATTGGTCTTGGAGCATTTTTTGCAGCCTTGCTCAATTTGGTAACATATATTCAGAATCGGTTCACAAAGACAAACTCCAACAAGGTTGATGAGTTTACTTCTGCTTCGCGGAACATCCCCTTTGGGTTGATGATGTGTTCTATCTTGTCCTCGTGGACTTGGAGTTTGACCCTTTTGCAATCGGCCACCGAGTCCTACTACATGGGGTTCTCTGGTTCGTACTGGTACGCGGTTGGTGGGTTGTTGCAGGTTGCTGTTTTCTCCATTGTTGCTTCCAAAGTGAAGCAGAATGCTAATTTGGTCACCACGTTTCCCGAAATGAGCTATTTCCGGCATGGAACCCCGGGTCACTTGGCCTTCTTGTGGTGTGGAATTGCCTGTAATGCCATTGTGTCTGCGTGTATATTGCTTGGTGGGGCGGCCGTGGTCTCAGCCATCACCGGCATGAACCCGTACGCTGCCCTCATGTTGATCCCCATTGGTGTGGCGGTATACGTATCCTTTGGTGGGTTGCGGGCCACCTTCATCTCCGACGCTACCCACACCGTGGTGTTGATAATCTTTATCATAGTGTTTATGTTCAAAGTGTACACCAGCGGGGACAAAATCGGGTCGCCGCAGAAAATGTGGACCCTCTTGCAGGCACTCCCCCCAGTCGAGGACAACTTCCACGGCAGCTACCTCACGTTCCGCTCCAGACAGGGTGCGATTTTCGCAGTGCAGTCGATTATCACCGGGTTCGGTTTGGTTACATGTGACCAAGCGTACTGGTCGCGGGCCATAGCGCTGGAACCAAAGAGAACGTCTCTGGCATACTTTTTCGCAGCCGGTGCATGGTTTGTAATTCCCTTTGCCATGGGTGCTAGTTTGGGGTTGGCAGGAAGAGCCTTGGCAAACTACTCAGATTTCCCGCAGTTGCTGTCATCTGACGTTTCCGCCGGCTTGGTTAGTGTGGCCAGCGCCACCTATCTCATGGGCAAAAGTGGGTCTGCCATGGTTTTGGTGATGGTTTTCCTCTCGGTTACCAGTTCCTTTAGCGGGGAGCTTATCGCCACGTCCACCCTCATTTCGTACGATGTTTACAAAAAGTACATCAACCCAGATGCCTCCCCTCAGCAAGTGGTATTTGTGGCCAAAATAGCCGTTTTCGGGTGGGCGCTCTTTGCTGGTGGACTCGCTTGTATATTTAGAGGGCCAGCAGACATTTCTATGGGATGGCTCTTTAATTTTTTGGGTGTGTCAACGGCAAGTGGAGTGTTCCCCATTGTGTTGACTTTCACGTGGAAAGACCTCAACCGGTGGGGGGCTGTTGGAGGATCACTTGGCGGGATGACGTTAGCCATGGTTGTGTGGTTGGTGATGTGCTCCAAGTACAAGGGCCTGATCACGGTGGAAAACTTGCTGGACCAGTGGGTGTCGTTTGCCGGTAACGTGGCTGCGTTGTTTTTAGGCGGAATCATATCAGTCACAATCTCTCTCATATGGCCGGCCAACTTTGACTGGGATGAAACCAGAAACAGAACCATTCTCATCAAGCTCGATGATGCTGCCGACGTCATTTCGCAGGACTTGCAGCTGCCGAATTTTGCAGTCGCCGGCTTCAGTGCCAGGGAAATCGACAATGACCACACAGAAGTGGGGCTCGGGCAGCAATACAAGCACACGCACGAAAAGAATGTCAAAGATACAGCAGCAACATCGGTGGTCTCATTGGAAGAAAGCTACGATTTCCAAGAGGGAGAAATCGACCACGCTTTCTTAGAAAGACAATTCAAGAAATACACGGTGTTGGTACTCTTGTTGACGCTCTTAGTGGCGATTGTGGTGCCAGTGGCATTGGGGGCCCCGCCGTTTGTGTTCACGCCCAAGTTCTTCACCGCATTCATTGCCATAATCATTATCTGGCTATTCTACACCTTTCTGTTGGTGATATTGTTCCCACTATGGGAGGCCCGCTACGAACTCGCGCGTTTGGCTAAGCGAGTAGTGAGGGGTGGGTAAGTCCGTCTCGGGCCCCCACGGTGCTTCGGAGGCAAGGCTTGCCTGCTGGGGGCACGCTCAACCGCCGGAGGCACCTGCAGCCCCGTCTACTGGCCCTGCCGCGAGCAAGCGTGCTGGTGGTTCTGATAGGGATCCACAGGCACGCAGTGGTGTCTACAGTTTATGTCGTTCCTTTATACGTGTGATATATGCTAAAGTTTGAATCCACTGGATCCCTTCTGTACCTCCTTCTTCCTCTGTCCCTTGACGTCGGTCAAATCTCCTCTCTTTCCAATCACCGTCACGTTCTTTGCCTTTGACAACGTGTCTATCACCTCGCCCACCTTTGCTCTCTTTCTGTCTCCGCCCTGGGTCTTTTGTGTTTGCTTTTCGCGTTGTTCCTTTATTTCTTTGCGTTGGTTGAATTCCTTTGATCTCTTTCTCTTTGCTGCGCGTCTGAGTCTTTGTTTGTCGTCCCTCAGAAGCTCGTCCTTCAGGTATGCCAATCCAGACTTGAGTTGTACTTCGCGTTTGCCCTCGCGTCCCGCGGCTTGTGGTGCGTCGTCTCCCGCCCGGTACACTTCTTGTGGTGCAAGGGCTGTGTCCAGCGACACGTGGAGCGGTTGTGCGTCCTCCATGGAGATCGCAGCGGCAGCGCTGCTGCCGCTGTCTGTGACCTTGATTTCCACCTGCTTGAACTGGTGTGGCTTTGGTATGAAGTGCGCGGAGCACAAGGAGTCGAGGTGGTGTGTAACCCGCGCAAATAGCGAGCTGATTTCGTCGTGCTGTGTCTGTAGCTCTGCAGACACTTCAGCTGCAGCACCGCTGGAGCTCTGGTCACCACCAACGGCTTCCGCCTCGTAGATATCGGCCAACGACTTTGTCGATTTCTGCTCGCTCAACTCGAACTTTTGCTTGTTGTGGAAAGCAGCCACGTCAGTGACGAGACGCTTGGGTAAATCGTCAAACTGCTCGTCTCTGATGCGTCTGCGGATCATGTCTTCGAGCGACTCGGTCACTTCTTGAGTTATCACCGGTACTGGTTTCGACGTGCGCTCAAACTCGAGGCTGTTTGGTTCTGTTTCGTCCAAGAGCGAGTCTTGAGGGCGGTCCTTAGCGGATACTTCTCCCTTCATGTTCCATTTCTTTTCCGCTACGAGTTCGGCCTCGAGCGCTGCGATTTCCGCCTGAATTTGCTCCTGCTGTTTTTCGAACGACGAAAGCGGAGCTTTGGAGGAGCCTGACGGTCCAGACGGCTCGTCCTCGTCAAAGAGATCGAGCATGGCAGAACCCATGGCGTTTTCGTACTCGTTTTCGTCAAATGGTGCGTCTTCGTCCTCCTCTTCCTCGTCGCTGTCATTCCCGCTCCTACTGAGCTCAGACTGTTTCGTTGGCGCCTTCTGGCTCGGTTTTTGGAAAAAGTCGTCAAAGTATGCCATGTTTTCGTCGTCACTTTCGTCGCTCAAATCAGCAAAGAAATCAACCTCTTCGTCGTCATCGTCGTTTTCGTCCTCCTCACCCTGTTCCAACGCCAAAGACTGGCGGTTGAACTCGTCGATATCGAAAAAGCCATCATTGAGACCAAAAACGTCCTTGACGGGCTCCTTGGGCTCTTTGGTGGCTTCCGACCCAACTAGCGTCTCTGTGTCGGAACCTGGCTCCGAGTCTGGGCCAGCGTCAGCATTTGAGTCGTATTCTTCTGCAGATTGAAATTCGTCGTCGTCACTAAGCATATCGTCTTCTTCTTCTCCTTCCTCTTCCTCTTCCTCTTCATCTGCCTCTGCCTCTGCCTCTGCCTCTTCCTCTTCGTCATCCTGGTCCTCCTCCTCATCCTCAGAACCTCCATACTCCTCCCTCAACTCGTCCATTCTCCCCATCAACGCTTCCCCTACACCTTCCACCACCATCTTTGTCTGCCCATACACCTGGCTCGCGTCGAGCCCATCGACATAGATCTCATCAAGCACAGAGTGCGATTTGGCAATCGGGTCCAACAACGACTTGACGAGCTGTGCAAAATACTCCGCCGTCTCCTTCTGCGTGCTCAAGTCATACACCTTTTCAGGCTCCTTGCTCAAAGTTTGCAAGATATCACTCATACTGGCGTACAGAGGAGAGTCTTTGGCTGAGTGGAGCTCTGTGGGATTGAAAAAAACGGATGAGATGAGCGGCGTATGCAGGATCATCACCAAATGGCTGCAGCAGCGCAGCAGCAGCAGCAGCATCGCGGCAGCATGATGGCTCGGGAGCGCGGATGCTTTGCGCGAGCGTCTAGGTGTGTACACCTGTACATAGGTCTCTGACACTCAAGAGTGGCGGCCGAGTACACACTTTGAGGAGTGTGTGTGATGAAAGCGTGCACAAGTCTCGCGTCGTCGGCGCGATGGCTCGCACGCCAACTGAACGACCGGTTCACCAAGGCGTCCAAGGGCCAGTACCGGTCGAGGGCAGCATTCAAGCTCCTCGAGTTGGACACCAAATTCAAGTTGTTTGGCAAAAACACCCGAAACATAATCGACTTGGGGTTTGCCCCTGGCGCCTGGTCGCAGGTGGCGCTTGAAAAGTGTAAGCGTGTAGGAGCCGAGCCCCGGATCTTGGGCGTGGACTTGATCCGGTGCACACCACCCGATGGTGTGCACTTCATCCAAGGAGACGTTTTTGCGACGGAAACCCAGCAGGCGATTCGTACGTTCTTTGCGGAGCCTCCCGCTACTCTTCTGTCCCGCAGGGAGTCTGACGCGACGGAGTCGCCAGGAGACGCCGCCATAGGTCTCACAGGTGCAAGCAGCGCGTCGGAGACGGATTCCACAACGCCGCTCGACCTCGTTCTCAGCGACATGATGGCCAATACTTCGGGGGTGAAGGACAGCGACCACTACGCCAGCATGGACTTGTGCACGGAGGTGTTGCGCTTGGCGGCTGCTCTCCTCCGACCGCGCGGGAGCTTGGTAGCAAAGTTCTACACAGGCAAGGAGGACCACCTCCTCAAGGAAGAAATGCACCGCATGTTCTCAAAGGTGTACAGGTACAAGCCCGCGGCGTGCCGCAAGGAACTGAAAGAGATGTATTTTATAGGACTTAAGAAGAAGTAAACGAGTACCGTGTAGCCAGCTCGCGCCACCAGTTTTCGACTGTATGGCCTGCGAATGCCTCCGGCGGCGCTCCCGCGGGGCAACTCCGTTGAGGAGCCTCCCTTCGGGAGAACAGCCCCACGCAGTGGTCTCCACGAAGTGGCCCGAGCGGAGCGGATGCGTGTGCACCCGAGCAAGTTCAGCACTGGCTCGCAGCCGCTCCAGTGGTAGAGCGCGCCAGCATTGGATGCAAAAAAAAAATGCTTCCCCACCAGGAGTCGAACCTGGAATCTTCTGGTTCCATGTCTTCTGTTACAGAAGTGGTTACGTAATCGTAGCCAGACGCCTTGACCATTGGGCCATGAGGAACGAAGCTTGCTATCTTTCGGTCGCGCAGCCTTTTATCGTCCTGGGGTCATCACAACCCCCGTAGTCTTGCGCTGTCTCCTGCGCCCCTGCCTGTTGTCCCCGTCCGTGCATGCCAACCAGCTATACTACCCGCGGGCACCCGTCTTCCCAGTACGGTTTCCCATCCCGTGCGAGCCAACGAGGAGAGCATTGCTTGTGTGATAAAAATAGCTGCGAGATGGATCTTTTACAGTCCCTAAAGGGATGTCTAATTGCTGCGTCAAATGCCGGCCGGGTCGGTGCTCATTTCGGGGTGTGGGTGGTCCGGATGTGGGCGGCGCGCACTGGCTCTGAACGAACGGCGATCCATCAATGGGCCAAAGCCCCCTCTGCGCCTCCCCCTTGCGTGTGCTTGGGTGCCAACGATAACAGTACAGAACTGGATGGTTCCACTCGTGCTGCGCTGCTGCGCACCCACTTTGTCCCACTGCGCATGTTCGCGACTCCTGCTGCGGATGCTAGTGCGTTGCCCGCGTGTGTAGCGCGCTCGCAAACCTCGCGCCATTGCTCGCAGGTGGAGCGGCAATTCTGCGGCGCTGAAAAGCCCGCACAGCCGCTAAAAACAGCGAGCGAAAACAGATAAAATCGTCACTGGCACTGACAGGTTGTGCGGTGAAAACCCGCTGCCGCACCCAGTTCCTCTCGACTACAAGTGCGATTAAGCTTTCGTACATTGCTAAACGAAGGGGGACCTCCCGAGAGAGAGCTGCAAGCTCCAGTCATACACCGCACTGACTCGGGGTCGTAGGGTAGAACTGGCACAATGTACCCCTGTGGTATGTGGAACCGCTCACTCCAGCTGACGTCAGGCGTTCAAATCGGTGGTATTATTAGGCTTAGATTACGTGCATGGAAATTACTTGCATTTGGCATGGAGCTACTTGGTGACGCCAGGCTGTATCGCATTGTGTGCCCACTGCTCCATTCTCCTTTTCCTTCCCCGATTCTTGCCTTCCCCCCCTTTCTTTCTTTCTCTCTCTCTCACTCTCTCTCTCTCTCTCTCTCTCTCTTTCTCTTTCTCTGTTTCTCTCTCCTGCTAGCTGTAGACCTGTCACTTCCTGCGGTCTGTCCCCACATTTGTCTACCTCGTGTCCCCTTCCAGGTAGTCGTGCCGTATAATCCCTCCTATTCTTCGCTCTGGTCTTTGTTCTCTCCCTTCCGCGCCCTCCTTTGTGTGTGGCACTCAGCTTCCCCAACGGCGGGTGAAATTTCATGTCATCATCGTTCTATAATTAGGTGCATGCAGCAGCCGATACGACGGGTGCGAGGGGAGCAATACATTCGTCCACTCCTGGGGTACCCCAAGCCCCTTCCTCCTTGTCTTCCCATATCTTCCGTGTGGTTGTAGTCCTCGTCCTCTTTCGCCCTCCGCAAAACGACACCGCTTCCCCCCGGCCGCATTACCTCTCCCGTTCTCCTCCCCTCTCCTAGCTCCAATCAGTCACATGGCCTGCCGTTTTGACCAAACATCCAGGATTGGAAATTTTTCACAATGTGGGCTCCTGCATTCAGCTGATATCCTGATATCGCGGGGGATAACGCACTAAATTTGGAGCCAATTTGGAGCCCTTGGCGCTGCTGCGTTGATCCGACAGGAGAGTGCAACATAATCCCGGCGTCGAGAAATATATAAAGTGCAGCTTCTTGCCCATAAAAGGGAATTTCTCGAGCTATTGATTCACGTCAAACCACTGGCTACAATATACAACCAAATAATTTAATCAGAGTTTCGCTACAACTCTTTTTTCTGTTTGGTTTCTTTTGCTTTTCCCTTACTGGCTGCTAATTTTCTATCGCTACAGTAAAAACTCAAAAGGTCACAATTATTTGGCTTGTCTCTCGCTATGAAATCTAATACTATTTTGACGCTTGTTGCTTCGGCACTTTTGGCCAATGCTGCCACTATCCCGGAGTCTCCTTGGACCACTCTTACCCCCACTGGTTCGATCCCCAGTTCTGCTAGTGCTTTGACTTCCTTCAGCGGGTCGTTTGCCTTGTCTATTGTGGAGTTGGGTTCTGCTCCTTCCCCCACTCCTTCCAATGGTAAGAGGGATCAGGTGACCCAGATCTCTGACGGCCAGGTCCAGCAGCAGACCACCGCCGCTGCTGTGCAGCAAATCTCTGATGGACAGATCCAGCAGCAGACCACCGCCGCTGTTGTCCAGCAAATTTCTGACGGACAGATCCAGCAGCACACTACCGCCGCTGTTGTCCAGCAAATTTCTGACGGACAGATCCAGCAGCACACCACCGCCGCTGTTGTCCAACAAATCTCCGATGGACAGATCCAGCAGCACACCACCGCCGCGGCTGTGCAGCAAATCTCTGACGGACAAATCCAGCAACACACCACTGCTGCTGCTGTTCAACAGATTTCGGACGGACAACTCCAGCAGCACACTACTGCGAAGGGAGTGAACCAAATCTCCGATGGACAGCCTCAGGACCAGACCACGGTTGCAGGACAGGCAACCCAAATTAACGATGGTCAGCCACAGGCCACAGGATCTGCAGGCAACAGTGGATCCTCATCATCATCGGGATCGTCACTTTTCTCTCAGACTTGTAGCACTCCAGACTCTTTGGTTTTGCACTTGAACGACGGGATCTTGACCGATGGAAAGGGCAGAATTGGCGCCATCGTGGCAAACCAACAGTTCCAGTTTGACGGTCCACCACCACAGGCAGGATCCATCTACGCAAAGGGATGGTCTATTGTTCCACTGAGCTACCAGGAAGATGACGCTACAAAGAGTGCAAGTACTACAAAGGACAAGAGAGACTCTGCAACTTACGGAAAATTGGCCCTCGGAAAGCAAACTACATTCTTCAGATGTAAGTCGGGCGACTTCTACAACTTGTACGCCAAGAGCATTGGCGGCCAATGTTCTGAGGTTGAGTTTGCTTTGTTGGAAATTGTCTCCTGTTAGACATGAAGACCTTCTTCTCTTAGAAGATAGTCTTTCTTTTTCCGCTTTTAGCATCTCGAGCTCCAAATGCGCTCAGCGCCTCATACCCCTAAACAGCACATGAACTTTTTTCCTCTTCTTCACGCATCTATTCATTTTCTATTGCAGTTTTAATGCTTTTACATTAATGAAAATATAATGAGCACAACATATATGTAGATGCTTTCACGCTAATGTATGGCTGCAAAGTCTGCAGACACAATTTGAGCGTACTTTACAATTTATAGCAATAAATTATATGTCCCATAGCGAAGCTTAAATCACTGTACATCCACAGATCTCCACTAACAAAGACACAGAACCTCCAGCAACACACAACAATACGCGAGTTACGCACAAAAATTGGTAGCCATCTCCTTCTGGTAAGAAACCTCTGCCCTACGGTTGCATTGTGGTGTACGGATGTTTCATGAATGACTCTTTTTCACGACTACTGGCATGCAAACGAGAAGCAACAAGTGGGCCAAAGTGTTCTTGGGTTTTAGAATGGAGAGGATCAAGGGAATAACCAAATTACAGTCCTAGATGGGAGTTTAGGACTGAACAGAACGCCGTATATACGACCCATACGAACTCTTAATCAAATAGGGCTCTTTGGCCGAGTGGTTAAGGCGGTAGACTCAAGTTCTACTATCGTAAAGATGCAGGCGTTCGAACCGCCTAGGAGTCACTATCTTTTTTTTGCAATTCTGACATCTGAGCAGTATGTTGAAGAGTTATGGTCAGCACGACACAGGATAGAGTCTACCAGATCCAAATCACTGTTTTGGTGGGAAGTAGCTATACAATTTTTTTTGGCTGCAAAGCCCAAAGAAGAAGCAGAAAACATGTCCCGCAGCCCTGGCATCTGGTACTCCAGATCCCCACAATCAATGAAAGTCATCGGTAATACTTGTTTTAACTAGAGACCACGAATTATCCACGAGGCCACTACATGGGCGTTTCTCTCGCCAAAGGGGGAGAAAAATGCCTCGTAGCACTTCTTTCGTTAACTTGTTAAGTTTCTACAATCACAGTCTTTCTTGAACAAAACGTACACAGCATAAATAGAGAGGAGGCGATTAACTTCTGTCATCCCACTTGCAGCCATACTGACACTCGCTGAGTGTGTTGCCTTCCCCGTGCAAATGAAAGAAGAGCAGATGACACCGGTGGAGAATATTTACACGACTGGAATGCACACCACCTCACCAGCAGTTCCAGCGGGCGGTACGGGGCTACTAGATGGACTGTTCTCCCGGAGGGGGCCAGCCTCGACGGAGTCGCCCCGCTGGAGCGCCGCCGGAGGCACCTACAGCTAACTAATGGCCCTGGCGGGTGCATGCGTGTCCGCTCAGCTTGGGCCACTCCGTGGAGGCCACTACGTGGGGCTGTTCTCCGAAGGAGGCACCTCAACGGAGTTGCCCCGCAGGAGCGCCGCCGGAGGCCGCTGCGACCAACGGCGATTACCCTACTGGGTCTCGCTTCCCTCTAGTGAGCCTTCTCAGTGAGGCTCTCGGAGTACCGGCTACTCAACACCGATGGGGGTACTTCACTCTCACGAATAGGGCTCTTTGGCCGAGTGGTTAAGGCGGTAGACTCAAGTTCTACTATCGTAAAGATGCAGGCGTTCGAACCGCCTAGGAGTCACTATTTTTTTTTGCTTTTCTTAACTATGTGGCTATATATCACCTATTTAATGCAAATGCTGGCGTCTCAGGGTCTCTGAAGGGCTGTTTCGAGTAATGTTGTGAGAATATGCCCATGCGTACTATCTGTCGCGACACGCTCACACGGAGTGCTTCGAGTGACGTAGCTTGTGCGTTGAGGAGCCCGAGCTTCGACGCCGTTAGCGCCGAGCTGACTCCCCTATCGTCAGCTTCTTGCTTTCTCGGCTCGCCGTTGGCGTCTATGCTTGCTGTGTCTTCGCTCGTGGCCGCGGCCACTTTGGTCGCTAAGGTTGTCACTAAATTTTGTATGCGCGCGAAATTCGCAACCTCTTCGTCTGCCTCTGTTGCCGGGGTTTCGTTCTCCCTTATGTATTGCAAGATTCTTTTTACTCTGAGCTCGAGCTGGTCTATGCTTCCAGAGAGCGTTGTATAGCGCTCGCCGACCCCTCCGCTGGTCCCATCCGCCGTGGAAATGGCCCCACTACTGGCGTTGCGGCCGCTTGGGCTGCGGGTGTGGTGGCCTGCATACACCGCGTGGTTCGCTATCGTTGACGCTGCCACCGACTCCACCTCGTCGTGGGCAACAATGTGGAGGGGCACCTTTTGCGCGGTGAGCACGCGGCTGGTGTAATCGTAGGCGGCAAATGTCTTGTCAGAGTCGTAGCATAGCACGATAAACGGGTCGCCAGCACTTAAAAGCGGCTCCAACTGCGTGAGAACGGCAACGGTGTTTGAATTGGGCTCGTGACTCGCTCCCACCTGGTACACGCCCAAGATTGTGTACTGAGGGAGCACCGTGGTAAACTGTTCGTACCGTTTTTCGAGGTACGCGATGTCGACGCCCAGAGCAGGCGTGGGCAATTCGAACGACGTGTGCACAGAGAGCTCTGTGGACTCCAAAGTTCCGGTACGGGTGCCTAGAAGAATGCCAAACTCATGGCGCCCCCGCGAAATCTGGTCGGCGAGGTTAAAGAGCGCCACAGAGTGGAGGTTGACGAGCATTAGAGGCGGCCAAAAAAAACCTCCACGAGGAAAGGAGAGGACAAAATACGTAAAGAACCGGAGCCACACCAAAAGGACTGTATCACCCGGGAGATAAGCCAGAAGGAGCTGCCAGAGAGAGCAGGGAGAGCAGAGAGTCGCATTTTGCTCGCACACTCCCCCGCGAGAGAGAGCCTGCGCACAGACGCTCATCGCTGTGGCGTGCCTGCATACACGCGCCCCAGGAAAAAGTTTGGCTAGAAATTTCACTCATCGCATCCCCTCCAGGGGGGGAAGGCTCATCCTGCTACAGACAGACGAGTATGATGGTTTCAGTCCAGGAACCTCCCCGCAAGCGACAACACGCTGCTGAGGGCACCACAGGCACAAAAAGAAGGCGAAATAGCGGATCTGAGGCCGCGGGCGGCGGCGTGGCAGGCAGCATAAACGCCCCCACACACCCGCCGGCCAAAGCCACATCGCTCGAGTCCTTCAACGAGAAAATGTACCTGACATACGTGAAAACCGCCCTCGAGGCGTTGGACAGGGTAAGTAGAAAGGGGAACAGGGGCAACGGCGGGCGCACGCGCGCCCGCAGAGGCACCGCAACGCGCGGCGCCGCGAGGGTAACTGGGGGAGCACACGGCACAGCATACAGCACGGGACTAGACACCTGAACCGGGAGAGGGGAAGGATAACGATCCGCACATAAAAGGACTCTGAGGCATAGACGATGCTGGTCCGCGACAGCACTGGAGCGCCCCAACGCTTGGGGAGGCACACAGGCTGGCGCGCCAGGCTCCTCCTCAGAAGCACCTTCGGGTGGAAAGGGAAGGGACAGTGGCGATGTGAATGTGACTGTGCGCCGAGGCACAGCCGGTGGCGCTCAAACTGCCACCAGCGTGCTCTGGCGACCGTCGGCTCGGCCTATTTGCGCTTGCGAGCAGCGACACGACTGCGGGCGTTTCCAGTTACCAGACTGGCTCACCGGAGGGACGTGTCCGCTCCGCTCAGGCCACTCCGTGGAGGCCACTGCGTGGGGCTGTTCTCTCGAAGGGAGGCTCCTCAACGGAGTTGCCCCGCAGGAGCGCCGCCGGAGGCACCTGCAGCTCTCTCTGGTGCTATTAACCCTGCCGGGGGACACGCACGTCCGCTCCGCTCGGGCCACTTCGTGGAGACCACTGCGTGGGGCTGTTCTCCCGAAGGGAGGCTCCTCAACGGAGTTGCCCCGCGGGAGCGCCGCCGGAGGCACCTGCAGCTCTCTCTGGTGCTATTAGCCCTGCCGGGGGCACGCACGTCCGCTCCGCTCGGGCCACTTCGTGGAGACCACTGCGTGGGGCTGTTCTCCCGAAGGGAGGCTCCTCAACGGAGTTGCCCCGCAGGAGCGCCGCCGGAGGCACCAGCGGGGACCCATACCCACATCCTGCCCACCCATACCCTGTCCTGTCGTCCTAGCTGTATCTGTAGCTGCTCTCCCGTAGATTTATGTTTCTATACTAACCAGCAGAACGAGACTCTTCAAATCGACACACTTGCATCAAAGATCAGGCTCCCTCCCGCTCACCGGGAGGCGATTTCGGTCGAAAACTTTAGCACCACGCTCCGGCTTTTGATTGCCAATGTATCCAAGCTTGATTCGCGTGCTGCAGGCGGACTAGTTTCTGCGGTGTTGGAGTACGAGTGGTTGGCTGTTGCAGTTTCTTCGCGTGCGAGCGCAGAGATGGCCGGCGAAGCCGGTGGCGTTGGCGTTGGAGTGGGCGTAGAGGTCTCCCCCTCGGACGCCAGCGTGACAGCATTCACCGCTCTTTACGCGCACTTCCTCTCGGTGCTTGTGTCGTCGTACCCAAAGTACATCCACGAGGTGACGTCCAAGCTTGTGAGCGAGCTTGTGCACGACACCGCGGGGCTTCAGCACCACGACGTGCTCCGTAAGATCCTTAAATACGTCCCTACCGCTGTAAACACGCTCCCACGTATTTTCCAGCGCCAGTTCCCGCACCATATGAGCGCTTCCACGGGTCTGTTGACCCACTACGTGGAGAACTTGTTGAAGGTGTTGGTGTACTGTCCGGAGCTCCAGTACGACGTGTGGCAGATGATTATCGAGTGCTGCATCAAGTTGGACGTGGAGTTGCAGAACGAGTTGGACGAGTTGGATGACGAGGAGATTGAGGAGATCATTGGTGGAGACGGTGACGCGGAGGGCGACGATGAAGACGCCGGCGCCCTGGCTGATGCCGGTGAGGGTGCCGACGAAATTGCCGCATACGGGGCCGAGGGTGACGACGACGGAGACGAGGACGACGGAGACGACGTGGCGTACGGAGTGGTCTCCCCACCAGCCATTCGGCTCATTTCCACCAAGCTCGACCGCATCATCCACCTTCTCCTCTCCACCACCGCTTCGTCGTTTACCGCCGAGGAGCTCAACCACGGAAACGGCGTGTACCTCTTCAACACGCTCACATCGCTCTTCAAGTCACATATCCTCCCCACGCATTTCACCAAGCTGATCCAGTTTACGCTCTTCCACGTATCGCAGTACCAGCCGGAGCTCGCAGATTCGTTTTTGGTGCTCCTCATAGATGTTGCGTTCAGCACCACAGAAATCACAGAGAGGCGTCTCAAGGCAATGCAATACCTCTCGAGCTACATTGCGCGCGCCAAGGGACTCTCTCGTCACCAAATTGTATTTGTCGTGAGCTACTTGATCGGCTGGCTCAACAAGTATGTGATTGAGCGCGAGTGCGAGGTGTTTGAGAGCGAGAGCGATAACAGAAGGAAAGTGGCCGATGGCAATGGCAGCGCTGTCGCCAGAAAGTCAAAGGTGGGGGGTATGGAGAGATTCAAGTTGTTCTACGCGGCTTTCCAGGCATTATTGTACATTTTCTGCTTTAGGTACCGTGAGCTTGGCAGGACCGCGGGCGCCCCAGAATCAAGCACCAGCAATGGAACCAGCGGCGCAGCCGCTTCGGTCAGCGGTGGCTCTGCCTCCACTGGCGACGACGACACCTCCAACAGCAGCTGGGAATGCGACCTCGATAAGTTTCTCCAGCGAGCAATCCTCTCAAAATTCAACCCGCTCAAGTTCTGTGACGAGACCGTGGTGGCCATTTTCGCTAAAATCGCCACTAAGCTCAACGTGTGCTACTGCTACTCAATCATCGAACACAACAAGCGCGAGCGGATGATCCAAACAAACGGAGGCTCAAGTGCATTGCCACTGTCAGTGAGCAACTTCAAGGCCAAACAAGAGTTCTTGGACTTGGAGGCATACTTCCCATTCGACCCATTGGTGTTGCCCGAATGCAAAAAACTCATCAGCACAAACTACGTGGAGTGGGCAGACGTGAACCCAAGCAACGACGACGACGACGACGAGGACAGCGCAAGCCACAGAGAAATGAGCGACGACGAAATCACAAGCGAGAGCGACTACGAGTAGCCGCCACTTCGACACCACCCCGGCCCCTATGGGCCCGTTAGCATATAGACTCAGGAATACAGGAACTAGATACTCAACGTAGACGCTGTGCCTCCGGCGGCGCTCCCGCGGGGCAACTCCGTTGAGGTGGCTCCCTTCGGGAGAACAGCCCCACGCAGTGGCCTCCACGGAGTGGCCCGAGCGGAGCGGACAAGCGTGGTCCCGGCAGGGCAATCAGCATCTGATCGCAGGTGCCTCCGGCGGCGCTCCCGCGGGGCAACTCCGTTGAGGGGCCTCCCTTCGGGAGAATGGCCGAATCACTAGGTCCTCTGCTCCGCGTGTTGTCTCTTGATCTGTGATGGGAGAGTGGCTGCAAAAAGTCGCTACCAAAAAAACTATAAAATCACACCTTCCGATAGTTCGCCCTCCCACCGGCCCAGTAGGCTCTCCTCTGACAGCGCTGGAGGTGGCCCGTGCTTCGTGGGTGCAAAAAAACAAGTGATTCCATCGAGGATCGAACTCGAGGCCTTTTCTGAGTGAAAGAAACGTCATACCGCTAGACCATGGAACCAGTTGTTCAGAAGCAGAGGAAGCCGTAATCGTCCGACGAAGTGTGGAGTCTGTGCCCCATGGCTTTGATCTCCCGAAGGGAGACACCTCAACGGAGTTGCCCCGCGGGAGCGCCGCCGGAGGCAACTGCAGCTCTCTCTGGTGCTATTAGTCCTGCCGGGGGCATGCACGTCCGCTCCGCTTGGGCCACTCCGTGGAGGCCACTGCGTGGGGCTGTTCTCCGAAGGCGATGGGTAGACGCTGCTTTGCAGCCACGAATGAACACTTCAAAGGTGTGATCCTGCCCACAGAGATCGCGATTGTGTGCCGGCAGGTTGCGAGTGCGTGTTACTGAAAGTGTGCCCGTGATCTTGTCAACGGTTGTTAGGTGACTCAGATGACTGATGACGTAGCCCCGGGCGTGTCGGAATGCGTCGCAGCGACTCAGACGTCGGCAGCGTTCACGACAACGTGCTGCTGGTGGCGCAGTGAAATTGAGGTGTCTCCGCTTCTACCTGCTCTGGTACCTCCACTAGAGTGGAGTGCGCTGCCAGCCAGC
The DNA here is from genome assembly GCA_003707405.2 of Dujonia schatavii. NCBI lineage: Eukaryota > Fungi > Ascomycota > Pichiomycetes > Serinales > Debaryomycetaceae > Dujonia > Dujonia schatavii. The sequence goes on along the minus strand of PPIY02000009.1, from coordinate 233,273 downwards.
CTCCCGGCAGCCTTGAAATGCGGAGACGGAAAAACTGCATACGGGTTGCACGCAGGGCAGCTGCACAGCGTCCGTGCTCGAGGGGCTGTTTGGTGGCTGCCAGCGGGCGTTCGTGTTCGCGAAGGCTACCCCCTGGACCGCCGCAACCACCCGGTGAGGTACGCACAGAGACCGCTCAGCGGTGACCGCTGGGTGTACAGGGCCCGCCGGCGATAACAAAGGGGCATCGCAGGAAAAAACCGGGTGCGAAATACGTCACCGCTGCGGGTCGGCGGCAGCACAGCAGCAGTGGTTGCCAACGTGCGGCGGCCATGGCGGTGTGGCTGCTGCCGTTGTGCTACCCTCCACTTGCGACGCTCCCATAATTCTGTCTAATCCCATCCGGACCTGCCCTGTAAGTCGGTGCAGCAGCGCTGCTTAGGCTCGGACTGAGTATCGGAATGAGCGCTACGCACCCCACGTTTCCAGTATCGAAAATAAAATCAAAAAAAAAAAAAAAATATGGAAGAAAAAAAAAATTAGGTGCCTTGACAGTGCGAGCTGGTGGAGAAAGCCAGCTAGCTACCCCAGAGAGCGTGGCTCTTGCCCCTGTTCTCTGGACACAGCAAGTGCTCTAGTACACGCAGAGGAGGTGGTTGCGACACGTTTTCCCGCTTCAGGCACATGCTTGGCCTAAGAATGTGGCCCAGCCGCTCATCTGTATCGCTTAGTCCGTCTCCCCAGATTCGTGGCTTACGCCGTGACTCGCTCGTGTGTGTTTTGGTTCCAGAGGTCCGAGCGTCTCCCAGCGTCGCTTTCGTGCCGACTGGGTATGGCTGCAAAAGCGTCCGGTGCCAGCAAAACAGCCTCTGCGCACTTGTAGCGGTCCACACTTACACGCAATTGGCCCCAGCCGCTGACGAGCGGATTCTCCACCCACTAACCGGCCCTGTAGCACTTTTTCCGCGCGCATTCGGACGGCCGTGTCCTCCGAGTGTATGCGATCTTTAGCAGTCGGTGCGAAAAATTTAGCGCATCTCGCCGCTACCGAGCGAGTCAGCCCACGCACCCAGCGAGCGCTCTTAGCCTCTGTACGGTATGGCCATGGGGTGTTCCATGTAAACACAGTACCAGCGACAAAACTGTCTTCTACTTGTGATATTGTAAACACACGTATGTAATTGACATACAATTGCAGATACTGGCAGCCCGTACCACGCCTACCGTCTCACCCTCCTACGCACACAACCCCACGCCAGCGCCGACTGGAGAGACGATTTTTCGTGGAGTCATTCAAAAAAATTAGTGAGAAAAATTAAAAATTCGTTTCAATACACAAGCGCTCAAACGCTAGCTCTCCGTATCACTCCCCCTTTCCCCCCCTCTCCCAGTCACACACACTCTCTCTTGCCACCCTCCCCTATACCACACGCGAGAGCGCAGCACACACATTTTTCACTTGCAAATACACACACAGCACCCTACCGTGCACACACCAAGCTCCGCCTCTCGTCGCCCCATTCAAAGCACCACTTTCGTCATCCCCTTCCACACACTCCACACGGTTTTCCGGACCAAAGGACACACACACACACACACACACATAAAACATCGCACCACAAGCCTTCGCTGCCATGACGAGCGCTACAGGCGAAGTATTTTCCGGCGGTGCCACCACATCGCAGCACGTGGACGCAGAGGACGAGGACCACTTTGAAAACACAACCTTCAAGTTGAAGAGGACCCGCAGTATGGGCTTGCTTGACGAGTTTATCCAACCTACGACCACTGCGGACGATGGCGAGTCTGATACTGCTGTGGGAACCGACGGTCTCTCGGGCAGCGACCGAGAGCCTCCTCATCCAACGCCTCCTTCACTGGACACAGACGAGCATGCATCTGGCGCCAGTTTTGGCCATGGCCGAAGCCACGCCCCGGTTGCCCCCCCAAGTACAAGCGAAAGCCACCACGTGCCTGGCGACATCGAAGCGCCGGTAGACTACGTAGATGCAGTGGTGGAGGTGCCGCTCCACGTGAAGTCGCCGGAAATCATGCCGCACGACGACACAGACATCCAAGAGGAGCCGTCGCTCCACGTAGACTACCTTTCGCACCAGTGGGACGTTTCCGACATATCCAAGTCGTGGCGGTACGTGATCCAGAAAAGGCGAGACGTGACGAACGCCGCGCGCTTGGAGAACGCCCTGTGGCGGACGTGGGCGCAGAGACGATCGAACCTCAAGACAATTTCGCCCGAGGTGGTGAACTGGTCGAAGGAGAGCGATGTAACTTGGCTTTACGGCCCCATTTTGCGCGACGACGACGCGCACCACATCGACGACGAATTAGACGCCCACCGCCGTCTGACCACGGCCTCCAGCGCGGTCGCAGGAGATATTCTGTTGCCCCTGAAGAGCCCAACAAAGCCCAAAAGTAGCAGCACATTGCAGACGGTGCACAGTCCAGGCGATCACGGCAGCAGCCACACGGCCCCGAAACCCATCTTGAAAAGACGCACGATTGAAGCCCTGATGATCAGCCACTCCAACTTGCTCAAGCTCCAACTCGCGACACAACGCCAGAAGGAACAGGAGGAGTTGGCGCGCGAAAAGCGACGCGAGCACGAAAAAAGCAGGAAGCCGGCCCACGGAGACACCCCCGAGTTTGACGACTACGACGCAATCAGCGAAAAGTTGAACAGACAGTATCGGGGCCTGGGCACGAATTTGGCGGGACGGGTGTCCCAGAAGGATCAGGAATCTACACCCGGCAACAGCACCGGTTTTGCGACCGGCACCGGTGTTGTTGCGGGCCCCGACACCAGCGAAGCCACCAGCAGCACAGAAATGTCGTCTGGCAGCGAGGATACGGGCACCGCGACGAGCTCAGCGACCAATCGCGCGGAGGAAGAAGAACGCCACATTCTGTTCAGCAACGAGGTGAAGCAGTGCATTGCCATCGACGACTTTACCGACGAGGAGTACGAAAGCGATGGAGACTACGACGAAGACTCGGACAACTCGGACTACGAGTACGACGAAGGTGAAGACTACATATATGAAGAGCACGGGGCTTCAAAGGAGCCCTCATCGACAGGAGTCGACGACTCGGACGACTCGGACGATTCTGACGACGACTCGGACTCTGGCGGATTCTTCCTTCGCGTGCGGTCGCCGTCATCCGCCAGCTTGCCAGCGGGGGTGGCAGCCGCCGCGCTCCCCCAGTCCACCACGTCGACCTCAACGGCAGTACCATCGTCCTCGTCTGAGGACACGGCATCGGTGTCGCTGAGCAACAGCAAACACAAAATCATCCAGCTCCTCCCATCGACAACACTCAACCACGGGCTGTCGGACGAGGAAAGCGACGACGAAAACCCGTACACTTCGAGCGTTTCGCACTATGTAAATAACAACAGTAAGCGCGGATACGATTACTACGACTACAACACAGTATACACGGTGGACCCAGAAGACGAGCCCGCAGTACCGCAAATGGTGGACGTGCCCGAAAACATCACCATGGGGTCCAGTTTCGACTATATGACTGGGCCGGCGGGTGCTGACACTGACGTTCAGCCTGTAGTGCTACCAGCAGTGGCCCTGGCGGCCCCGGCGGCCCCGGCGGCCCCAGTGGTTCCGGTGACCCATAGGGAGCCTGTTGTGACCGCGGAAGCACCAGTCGCGCCAAAGCCGGCGCCGGCTTCCACGCCGGAGCCTCGCATCCATCCCACTCCCGCTGCACACACTCCAGCTGTGCCTGCACAGGCAGTGCTGAAACCTCCAGACCCACCGTTACCAGGACTGAGGTCGAAGGGTCCCGCTGGCAGAGGTCCGCCAACGCTACGCGGATCCTCAGGGTCTTCCGTGGGACTTGCAGGGGCTGCGACGACAAAAACAGCAGCAGCGGCACATACTCATAGACACATTCTGTTCAACGACGTGGTGGAGCAGTGTATGATCGTAGATGACTACGAGGATGCAAGCACGGACGAGGAGGACGAGGACGAGGACGACGACTCGGCCTCCGATTACGAGTACCAGGGTGAAGACTACATATACGAGGAGCACGGTGCTACCGGTGCAGCCTCGTCTGGAGGAAACAGCATGGCTGTGGACGCAGACTCAGACGCTGATGACTCCGGCTCGGACTCGGACGACTCGGACTCCGGCGGATTCTTCCTCCGGGTGCGGTCACCGTCTTCTGCAACACTCTCGCACCCAGGACTCGCTCACCCAGGGCTTGCCATGACAGACAGATCACTGTCCCCCAAGTCGGACGAGTCTGTGTCGTCACACGTGAGCAAGTACCGCAGCCTCCAGATGCTCCCACCAACGACGCTCAACTACGGGTCGGACGACGACGAGAGCGACGACGAAAACCCTTACACGTCCAGCATGTCGCACAACGTGAACGACAGCAAGCGGGGCTACGACTACCACTACGACTACAACACTGTGTACACGGTGGATCAGGACCATGCGGTTTTGGGCGATGCGGACGCTCCCATTGTCGATGTGCCAGAAAATATAGCCATGGGCACTGGCGTGGACTGGAGTGAGCTCGAGGATTCCGCTCCCCATGCTCTGTACAGTTTGCCAGCACCAACGAGCTACCAAATGCAACAGCCAGGACGTACCGATCCACAGGCAGCAACAGCAGCGCACCCGGGGGCATCTTCGATTCTCTTTGATGACTCAGACTCGTCGTCGGACTCGGACGATGGGCTTTCGATTGCCACGAAAAACTCTAGCCACTCTTTGGCCCAGCTGGTGTTTGGACTCACGGGAACAGAGCAGTCGGTGCCGCAGTACACAATGCCACAAAACCGCAGTTTCACAAGCACCCCTGGCGATGGAAGCGTAGTGCGGCAGCCACGGCTGTCGAACTCGCTCTCGGGTCTGTTTTTCGGGCCCGGGTTCACCAAGACCAAGGAGACGAGCGAGTTGTCTGCGCTGTTTTTCGGCGACCCGCAGCCCAGCGACGGCACGGACGAGCGTGCTGGACAGCCCGCGAGCGAGCCGGCAAACGCTAGTGTCAGTCTCGACGGATGGACACGTGCGTCGGCGCCAAGATCTGGCACGTCGAGCCCCGCGGGAACAAGCCCTGCACCACTGCCTGGATACGGCGAGCTGCCGGCCCAAAGGAAAGCGTCCCCACTCCCACCACAAACCACATCTACAAACGCCATGGGCAACCTGACGCCGCCACAAAGACAGCCTGTGAAAAACACATTCTCCTTCGACACGGACAGCGAGTCCGAGGACGAGTTCGTCGAGAACGTGGATCATCCGCCGGCTCCAGGACCGAAAAGCTACACCACCCTCTCGCAGGTGGCAGGCGAAAACGGCATCCGCAGCCCGTCCCCAGACGGCGAGGCACGCCCGGACGCAAACGCGCCGCGCGGCGTCGTGGGACAGGCCAAGGGACTCGCTAACCACTTTCTCGGCACCTGGGGCAACTCCACGAGCTCGGGCACCTCGTCTCCGCGCTAGCCGCAACTGCGTGCACTGGCAGGTGCCTCCGGCGGCGCTCCCGCGGGGCAACTCCGTTGAGTAGCCTCCCTTCGGGAGAACAGCCCCACGCAGTGGTCTCCACGAAGTGGCCCGAGCGGAGCGGATGCGCGTGCCCCCGGCAGGGCTAATAGCACCAGAAGGGGCAGCAGGTGCCTCCGGTGGCGCTCCCGCGGGGCAACTCCGTTGAGGTGGCTCCCTTCGGGAGAGCAGCCGCGGGCTCGCAGTCCAGTCAGCACAACGTTGTGTACAGCCAACCCTATATAGCTGGCGGCTTATATGCCGTCTGGTCATCTTGCATTATATACAGTCCGATTTAGCTTGCTCTTGTAGTGGCGATAGCGAGGTTGCTTCCGGCGATAGCGCTCTTACACCGCCAGGCACACCGCTCCTCAGTAGCTTGCTCCCCACACTAACGCACACCGACGCGACCGGACGTCTCGCACCAGCCACAGCACCGAGTTTCAGCGGCGCATACCCGAGGCGCAGAGCTCCCCTCCCACCGTTTTCTTTGGAGCTGCTCATCAATTGAGCCTCAGCCGTTCCAGCACTCAAGCCACTTCTGCCCGCTTTCTGCCCTCCACAAGCCCGCGACCGCGATGGATTTTGTACTATCCTTACTTTTACCGCCCGCGTGCACTGTAGGTGCGCTTAGCAAGCACATTCCGCCGCCGTCCGACGGCAACAAGTGCGAGCTCATCTCGACATTTTCGCTCGTTACCCAGGCGCTGCTTGGGCTCCTTTGCCTCTCGTGTTTGATTGTCAAGCGCTTCTACGAGTACCCTCTGCGGCGTACGTGGGCCGTGTGGGCATTTGACGTGCTGAAGCAGTTAATTGGCGCCATGGGCTTGCACGTGGTGAACGTTTTCTTGTCCATAGTCAAGGGCGGTGGCGCTGGCGCTGACCAAGCGGATGGCGGCGTGGTTCGTCTGGCTGCCGCACTGGCCGCTGGCGGCGTCCAACTTCTTGCACGAGCGCTCAAGAACACCGCCGCCACCGCTGCCACCGCCGCGTCCACGGTCTCCGCTGCCACCGCTGTCTCCACCGTAGGGTCGGGAACCACCCCTCCAGGGAACGGCAACACCGGCGAGGACGACCCGTGCGACTGGTACTTCCTCAACATTGTGTTTGACTGCACAATCGGAGTGGTGGTGCTCTACGTAATTTTCGAGCTCGTAAACGGGCTCCTCCAGAAACGGTTGCACTTCACACAGCTCGAAACAGGGCAGTACGGGCCAGACCCAAACAAGCCGTCATTCCGCGCATGGGCAAAACAGCTCGGAGTGTACTTCGGACTGTTGATGGCGACAAAAGTGGTGTTGTACTACATCATGGAGTACTTTCTGAAGCCCTTGCTCTGGTTCACCAGCAACGTGTTGCTCGCGTGGCTCAACGAGTACCCGGACGAGTTCGAGATCTTCGTGGTGATGTTCGTGGTGCCCATCTTCATGAACTGCTTGCAGTTGGTGTTGGTGGACACAATCATCCAGAACCAGCTCCTCCTCAAGCAAAACACCCTGTACACCCACGGAACAGACGCGCTCGCAGCGCAGGAGGAGGGGCGCGCTGGCGCGCACTCGACCCCAAAGGTGTACGGTACTTTCGACGACGAGTCCTAACCGCTCCCGTTCAGCCTACGACTCTACGAGGCACCTGCCCGTCCACTGGCCCTGCCGGGGGCACGTGCATCCGCTCCGCTCGGGCCACTTCGTGGAGACCACTGCGTGGAGACCACTGCGTGGGGCTGTTCTCCGAAGGAGGCTCCCCAACGGAGTTGCCCCGCGGGAGCGCCGCCGGAGGCACCTGCAAGCCAGTGCTGCCAGGGCACGCGTGTCTGCTCCGCTGGGCCTCCGTGCGCCTCGTGGCTCCTCAGCCAGATACACCTATAGAAATACAGATATCGCATATTTTATTGTAGTATGTACAGTCTAGGTCTATTTACAGGGCGCTGCGGTGGCTGCGCTAGGCGGTTTCGAAGCCGAAGCCCTTCATGCACAGCTTGTACTTGGCGATCAACTCGTTGCACTTGCCGCCCTCCTGGCCGTTGAAGAGCAAGCACTCGTCTCTTTTCGACTTTTCGTCGAGGCAGACGCAGCATGGTTTTGGTTTCTGGATGGTTTCGGCGGGCATGGTGGGCTGGCGGGCGTGTGAGTGGGGTGGGTCGTAGAGCGGCCGTGTGCCCAAAGTGTGGGCCGATGCCATTACTAATGGCGTGCGCTGGGCATGTTGCGCCCCGAGAGGACGTCCTGCACAGTGACTCGCACGTCTGTGCAGGCCCTTGCTGCGAGAACGCGGCCAGCAGATCTGAGACGAAGCCGGAGAGTGCCCGAGCAGTGCCCGATCAATTGACCGGCACAGACACCAGGGCGATCTAGACCACGGCCCCGTAACCCACGTCATAGACGCGAGAAAGCTGGTAGTCCAGGCTACGTAGAGATAGAGACGAGAGCAGGCGTCGCAACTTATACAAACGCGGTTAAGCAACAGCTACACAGGCAGCTACACAGGCGGCTACACAGGCAGCTACGCAAACAATTTACACGCTAGAAGCTACAGACGCAGCTAGATCGAGCTACGCTTTATAAAGGCTTTTGATCCACAGCTTCTCTGTCAACTCCCCGCTTTCGAAACAGAGACTAGTCCATCATGTCGTCTCCAGGCCCTGCGGTCAGTAGCAGAAGCCAGACGCCGCGACAGTCCATAGATAGCCTCAATCTCAATGACGATTTGGCTGCAGACAACGTTTCCGTGTCGTCGTCATCGATTTCGCTTGCCTCGGGCCCTCACGGGGGCCCGAAACAGCGCTCGGGCTCGGTCGCCTCCTTCCGCAACAGCATGGACGCCGAGTCGCTTCAGTCAGCCTACTTTTTCACCAGCTCGCTGCACGCTTTACGCCAACAAGTCCAGGCGCAGCAGGCTGCCTCTAGACACCATCCAGCGGCAAGCATAGGTGCCCCCAGCGCTCACTCACAGCTTCTCGACACCCTTTCACCGCTCGGACCAAACTCCATCTATAAGCTCACGGTAGGCTCTGATTTGGCGCGCAAGCAGCAGAACTTGGCCCCCAAGACCCATATCACCATAAATGGCGGCCAGACAACTGTGTACAACTTGAGTGCGCCCACAGTGAGTGCTATCCCTCAGATCCAGTTGCTGCCCTTGAAACATCGAGTACCCGGTGAAGAGTTGCGCAAAAAGTACGTTGAAGGAGCCGAGGCTGAGTATCGAAAGTTTGAGTCTGAAGGATTAACGGAGCGCGCTATGGAAAGGTTTGAGCGTGCCACGAGTTCCGCCGACCATGATACGCTGGCTTCAGAGACTGATGCCGGAGTTGGGATAATAACTTCAGGAGCTGCATCTGGCGGAGGAGGAGCTGTTGCTAACGCACTCAGCAGCATTCCCGCGGTGTTTGTGGGGCCGTTCCACCTCGACGACCCGCGAACATTCCGCCAAGTGACGGAGAACTCCGCGATTCTCTCCTCGGATGACGACGCTTCTGCTGCTCTTGTGAACAACACCCAGCTCCAGGATAAGCTCTCGCACTACCTAGACCTCGTAGAAATATCGCTTGTGGAGGAGATCTCGCGCTCGTCAAACTCATTTTTCAGCACCATTGACGAGATCCAGCTGATAGAACTGCTGCTGGGCGCGTCGCTAAGCCAGCTAGACTCGGTAATTTCAAAACTCGAAGGTATCGAAACCGACGAGTGCATGAGTGGGCTTGATATTCTCCACAAGGTACAGCTCCGCAAGAACGTTGATCTGCTCGAGGCGGCGCTCATCCAAGTGCAGTCTGTAGTTGGTCAATACGAAGAGCTGCAAGCGCTTTACCTGAGAGGTGAGTACAGCCAGTGTCTCGAAATGCTTGTGGAGGTAGAAGTCACCATTCAAAGGAGCGAACACTCGTTGACAAGACTCCCAGGACTATACGACTTGCAAAATAACCTCCACAAACTCAAACGCGCATGCACTGCGGAGTATATCAAGCGCTTTGTTGCTGTATTGGTGAATGACTTACACACACACTACAAACTGGTGGCAGTGGACGAAACATTAGGAAGAATGGGCGGGAAAAGAGGTCTGTATGCATACCAAAAAGTCAACGACGATACAAAGGAGACCCTCCGAGAGTATGTGTTGAATTTGGCTAGCGCAGGAGTATTAGGAGAAGCATATTCCGTGTATGAGGAGAGAATAATAGCGGAGGTAAAGGAGATAATAAAGGTCAATTTGCCGAGGACTGGTGCAGCCAACGGTGGTGTACCAGGAGCCAATGGAAATGCGAACGGCAACCACGTTAGTGGTTCTGGGACACCTGCAGGCTCTGCTGATGGCTCTCCACCTCCTACATCTGGCCCTCAACCACCAGCCACTGGTGGTGGCGGGCTCTCGTCGTCGCTCAAGTCGATGTCTCCGACGGATTTTCTTCTCCTTCTCACAACCACCTTCACGCAGTTATCAGAGTGCCTTCGTCGTCTCACGACACACCAGAAACTCCTTCTTGACCTTGCGCTCACATCCATCCCACCCTCGGAACCCATTGACGTTCTCACCCTCGACATCACTCTGGCTATCAACCGAGCCATCGAAATCACCCAGGTGCGCCTTACTAAAGTGATCAACGTGCGCCTGGAACTCATAGCAGATCTCCCGGTGGACCAATACCTCCGTGTATACTCCGTGTCGCTGGCATATCTCCAGGAGTGCGAGCTCATAAACCCGGGTTTCATCTCCAGTAACGGCGGGAACACCCTCAACGACTGGCTCCGCAACCACATCAACTACTTCATCCACCGATTCCATCTGAACTCTCTCAAGCGGCTCATCCGCGAGTGCGACCGCGAGGTATGGAAAGAAGTGACAACGGAAACCACCGTGAGAGAATGCCAAGCCATTGTGAATGAATTGGTCACATATGCGGAATACGTGGAGACCAGAGGTAAGTCAGGATATCTGGGGGAGCAGTGGCTCGAATGCATGGACCTACAGAAGGATATGGCACAGAGCAAAGCACAAAGAGAAGCAGTAACGGCGTCTATAAGTATCTCACCGGAGGGTAAGGTACGGATCGGCGGCGCCCTGTTCTGGGTACCACAACTTGCTCTTGAAGTACTTCAATCGGTGAAGAGTTATGTGATTTTAACGAAAGTGTTCTCGAGTAGAGCAGCGACCCTTGAGAACGATTTGCTCAACTATTTCAAACTACTCAACAGCAGACTGAGCCAAGCCATTTTGGGAGCCGGTGCAACAAGAACCGCTGGACTTAAACATATCTTTCCTAAACATATGGCTGTCTGTATACAGTTGGTCGGATTTGTAATGGGGGTTATGAGTGCAGTGCAGCCAATTTACAATACAAGCAGAGAAGGAGATGATCGAGACGGCCGCGAGAGCCGCGACGCCAATGGTCAAAGCAGCAGCAATCACAGCACCACTGGAGCCACAGGTGCAAGCCCAGCTCCGCCCGCCGTGGATGAGGCCACGTTTACTAGACTTCTCTCCAACTACTCGGACCACCAAAACGAAATCTTTGGCAAGCTCATCTCAATGATGTACGAACGTACGCTCAACCACTGCAACACAATTAAAACAATCGACTGGCTGGAGCCCATCAAGGCTCCTCACCAATGCCACCCATACATGGAGGCGTTAGTGAAGGACACCACCACGATCACAAAGCTGCTTCTTAAATATTTGCCCGAGATCCAATGCCTGCTCATCTTGCTGCAGGTTTTCGACAATTACAAGAAATTGTTTGTGGAGTGTTATTGCACACAGTTGCCAAAGTTCAAGGATTTCAACGAGAAGCATCTGTTATTGAAAGACATAGACTACTTCAGGGTGAAATTGGGAGAGATTCCGGGTTACGGGAACCTGGGTCAAGTGATTTGGGAAAATATCAACAGCATGCCGACGGTGGAGGATGAGAAAATGGAGGAAATTATGAGAAGAAACATAGCACAAGAGAGAGGCGAACAGGATCCACTGGAAACCAAACCGCCACCGGCCCTTCCTGCGAATGACACCAAAAAGGTGGAGCCTAAGAAGGCCCTGCAGCCTGAAGTTGAGCTGAAGCCTGAACCGCCCAAGGCTAGTTTGCAGACGGATCCCGACAATTTGGAGAAACTGGACGAAAGTGAAGCAAAAGACGCTTCAACAACTGTTAAACCAGACACAGAAAAAGTGGACTCTTCTGAGTCAACCGAATTGCTCTTCGAATTGCCAGAGCTGAAGGAAGAAGAGGAGGAGGTTGCAGCCGTGCTCGAACTTGACGAAAAAGACACCACAACGGAGTCTACCAATAAACAGCCAGAAACTGTGTCTGAGCCGGAGGTAAAAGATGCAGAAAATGTTAGAAGCCCAGCAGTACCGGTGAAGACCCCTGCGGAGCCCACTGCCAAAGTTGATACCGAGTCTATAGTGGAAAGAGAAGAGCCGGTATCAGAGCTGCAGACAGTGGAAGAGTCTAATGAGACGCCTACTGGAGAACAGCGAGCTGCTGAGGTTGAAGTAGTTGCGGAGAATATTGCAGATCCAGCGACAGATGCCAAGATTACGACAGAGAAGGAGAAACTACTGGAGGAGCCAGTTGCGGAGCAAGTGTCTGAAACAAGTGCCGAGCACATTACTGACATCGGTACAGAGCAAGGTACTAAACCAGATCCAGAGCCAGTATTAGGGCCTGTGATTGAGGAGGAAATGGAAGCTCTACCGGCCCAGCCAGCTGCAGAGCCAGCTGCAGATTCTGAGACAGCTTTAGAATCCGTTGAAGATACTGAATCCATTGCAGACCCTGTGCCAGCTGCAGAGCCAGTGACAGAACCTGAAGCTCCGGAAGAAGTGAAAGAGCCTGCGGTTGAGTCCCCGACTCAGTCTCTGGAAACAGGAAAGGAAGAGTTGAGTACCACCGAACTGTCACCAGCGACTGAAAAGCTGTCGGAAGTCATAGAGGTGCCCGATGCTCAAGATAACGAGAACTCCACAGACACGCCCGCTCCCAAAAAATTGAGCAAGAGCCAAAAACGCAACCAAAAGAAGAAGAACCAGAAGAAGAAGAAATAAATGCATTACTTCTTGTACTGCGAAGTCTCTTGCGAGGGCGAGGTCTCTTGCGAGGGGTCTCTTGCGCAGGGATGGAGCGGGACATTTCTTCAGATTAGTCATATATACGCTTATTTAACTCAAGTGGAACTCTCCTGTAGCGTCTTTTACAAACACTGTAGAGTCTTCAGTCACTATACTATCTATAAATTCGTGCGGGGTTACATCGAACGCTGGGTTCCACACTTCGATTCCTGGAGTTGCAATTCCAACGGTTACCTTTTCGCCTGCCTCTCCCTTCGGCAGAAGCAGTGGTCCGTTCAATGTGGTGAGTTCATTGCTTGGTCGTTCCTCGATTACGATGTCATCACCCGTAGCGGTCTTCAAGTCGATCGTTGTACGAGGAGCTGCCACGATGAACTTGATCTTGTTACGAGTACGCTGGTTGAAAAAGTGTGCGAGAGCTGAAAGCTGGAACGTACCAATCTTGTTGGCAGTGTCTCCATTGCGAACCACACGATCAGCACCCACAATAATGAACTTAACCGGAGCGGCTGCTGCAGAAGCATCACTTTTAATCGCTTTTTCTTTCCCGTTCAAGGACTCAAGAAGAGACGACACCATGTTGTCGCACACAAGCGTGAACGGTATCTTCTCGTACTTCAACTCGTATGTGGTCAACTTGGCTCCTTGGTTGTACGGCCGAGTCTCACACGGGTAAACCTTGTCCAACCAAAATCCATCTTCACCCTGTTTGTCAGAAAGCTTGGTGTGCACGGTACGAATGATCCCCAAAGCAGTGCCGTGGCCTGAGGTGGCCAACGAGCCCGTGTTGCAGATCGTGACGATGCTGAATGGTCCTTTGAACTTCTCGGCGCGAAGACTGGCACGAATATACTCGAGCCCATTGTCCCCTATCTTGAAGTTGTTGCTAAGGTCATCCTCGTACAAGCGGACGGCATAGTCAAAGATTCCATCAGCAACGGCACTAGAAACGGAACTGTTACTACTGCTGCTACTGCCGCTCTTTTGCGCGATAAGCTCTTTGATCTCATTGCACGCATTGGAAAGATTGACGGCAGTAGGACGAGACTCCACCAAATGGTCAATTCTACGCAAGAGATCGTCCACCGCAAGCTCCAGCTCCTTGCTGAGCTCCACTACAATGGAGAACGCCCCGACAATCGCGATGGCAGGAGCACCTCTCACCTGCATCTTCCGGATGGCCTGGTACGCATCCTCGATGGACTCGATGCGAATGTACACGGACGAAAAGGGAAGTTGCAATTGGTCCAAGATCTCCAACGACCTGGCGTTCTTATCGAATTTGATAGCCTGAAGCGACATAGCGGCACAAAGGAAGAGCTTCTGGAAACGGCGCTAGCCCACGTTGCTGCCCACAGTTAATATGTCATCGCGGTCACGTGAAAATGCATTGTTGCAGCCAACCACAATGGCTGCGAATCCGAGTTCCCATGGGGAGGGTTTAACTAGCGAGCAACACCAGGGCCTCTGGCAGTCTTAGAGCTTGCTGGTGCCTTTGTTAGTACTACAGCGAGGTCCGTTAACGGTGGGCGATTTGGGGAATAGTCTCACACAGCCTGCGTACTGGCAGTAGTGGCTCGCAGAGCTATCCGCGCCTTTGACGGTGCAACAGGGGATTGGCATCCCCTCAGGCCTACATTCTGTTGTACCGTGCTTGTGCATTACTGTCCTAAAATATTAACCTGCGAATGCCCTCGATGTCCCACTCCTGTTTGATTTCGTTCCACCTGCAGCCGAGCAACTTTTTCCCTGTCACTGGGCACCGTCCTCCTCTGTAGATGTCGATGGCGGGCTCTTCATCGTCGCTTGCTTCGCTGGTGCTATCAACTTCGTCTGCGTCGTCCGTGGATGTTGCCTTCTCTCGTTTGTTCCGCCTTTTCACCCGGTGTGACTGCGAGAGGTAGTTGTATATGCACAGGTAGCAGAAGACGTGCCCTGTTTCGATTATGGCTGGATTTGTGATCTCCTCGTGGCAGAGAGGGCAGGTCTTTCCCGATGTGTATGCTGAGGGCGAAACCGTGGGTCTTTCTGCCGCCAGCTTCTTCTCCTGTGTCAGTGTCGTCTCTGACAGCCCCGCCGCCTGGACGCGACGCTGCCGCAGAACTAACCGAGCCACTGCTGCAGGCAGTGGCAACACTGATTCCAATACGTTTCCCGAGTTCTTTGCAATCTTTTGGGTAAAGTCCGAGTTGTTCCACCATTCCAAAAACTTGAGCGAAAAGATGGCGATCGGGAAGAACGTGCCGAGTACGAATCGCACCACTTGCCACAGAGGCCGTGCTATTCTTTGAGTGAGGACCCGGAGGATTGTTTCCACTGTAGTTGGTGGATTTACGCGGGTCTGGTGGCGGCCCTTGGAGCCACTGATACCTCCCACAGCAGCCGCCAAGCGGCGCCGTTCACGGGCTATCAGAGGGTCGTTCAAGTCGTAGTCGTACTGACTGAGCCGCGAATAATTCACCCGGAAAAGCCATGTGAGTAGCAGTGGCGACTTGGTGGCCCCACTCAAATACGCCAACACCGCTATAAGGTTTCCCGCGCGAAGCGCACTCTGTACGTAGGGCCATAGCTCGACGAACCGACGCTTGCACTCGGTGCGAAAGACGTCTGCGCGCGAGTTTGGGTCCGCCGGCTTAAGCTGTTTCGTTAAGTACTTTGGGTACCACACGTCGTAGCAATACTGGAGCTTTTCCTGGAGGTACGAAGTGCCCACCACCTCGAACACACTTACGGCAATCTGCCAGTCTGTGAGTCGGCGGCGCTCCTCAATCTTTGTCGGAACAAGCTGGGAGAGTCTTGAGTCACGGTACCGCTCTGGGTGCTGAGACAAGCGCGTTTGGTTGACCCGCTTGAGCCCGTAGAAATTCTCCGTAAACAGGCCCTGCCAGTGGCGCAAAAAATACCACTCCACAAGAATCCGTAGCGACAAGTTAAGCTCGTCAAAGCGATTTGCTACCGCCAAAAGGTACTTCGGGTACTTGGCGGTGTAGTGGACCAAAACGTACCGAAGAGACGGCGAAAGAAGCGCTTCGAGCTGGTTTGCTGAGATGACCTCAAAGAGCGTGGGCGTCTCAGCGTCAAGCTGTGAAGCGTCCAAAGACGAGTAGTACTCCATAGTGAACACTAGTAATTACAAAAGCAGTCCACAAATCTAAGTGCCTACGATCGGATAAGCCTGGGGGAGCTGGAAGACTGTGCACCCTCCCACGCTAAAAAAGCTGCTGGCGCAATTTGGCAGCAAGCTCCCCCACAAAAATGCCCATGCAGGATTTGGGAACCTCGGTCTTGACCAGGCGCTCTCGTTTTGGCTGCAAAAAAAAAGAGAAGAGCTACAGAACGATGGCGCAAGCGACTTGCGAGAAATCTTTCGCAGGCTAGTCACTATGAACACGTTTCCTTCAATCGCCAGCCTTGCGCCGCCAAGCCGTGTGCGCAAGTCTGTCCTCAATCTTTTCCACTGCAAACTCGCGAACGGATTTGAAGATACAGCCGTAGACCGCCCGTTGCCACGCGTGACTCGCGTGACAACAGCTAACAACAGCTACGCGGTGCGGCCAGACTCCAGCTGCGACTACAGAAACAGCTCCGAGGTGATTTTGCACTCGGAGGGCGTCACGCCAGGGGTGCCGACCGACTCGATCGACGCGTGGCCCATCTACGCGCAGTTCGAGGACCCTAGCGCACCTACAGTGCCGGACGATGGCCCAACACAGTACACACTGGAGGAGCTAATCCCGCCGCTGCTGCCCATAGCAGACAAGCAAAGCTCGGACTCCATCATCCTTCCACTGACACCCTAACTGATGTGACCGTTGTCGGAGGAATGGAGTTGGTACTTCCGCTCCGCTCGGGCCACTTCGTGGAGACCACTGCGTGGGGCTGTTCTCCCGAAGGGAGGCTCCTCAACGGAGTTGCCCCGCGGGAGCGCCGCCGGAGGCACCTTCACCTCCCTCTTATGCTACTGGCCCTGCCGGGTGCACGTTCAGGCCACTCCTTGGGACTCCTCTCTCGAAGGGGGATACTAGTCGGCTCCAGTAGGCGCTTACATCAGGCTGGTACGGTAAATACTCTTATATTCAATAGCATACGCGTCTATATCACCGTGGAGGGCTCGCTCTGGCTCAAGGCGTGGTCAAACTTGAAGTTTGGCTTGGTATATATTTCCCAAGCCAACAAGTCGAATACGTCGTAGTCGCCAAACTCGATTGTTCCGCTGGCCAGGTGCACCTTTACTCGCTTGAACCAGTGGTAGTAATTGCGTACATCGTCTGTTTGTGTTGTTTCTTTGGTCCGGTACGGTTTCCATCCGAGTTGGTGCAAGCAGAGCTCGGCAATGTAGTTTTCGAGCGGCACGTATCCAAAGTAGTAGCCGTAAAAGAGGACTGATGTGAGCTCGTTTAGCGCAAGTGTTTCTGCCGCTGTTGCTGCGCCGCCGCTTCCTGCTGCTGCTGCTGCCGCTGAGCTGAGACTCTGGATCTGTTGCACGTACTTTTCGAAGTTGTCCATGGATGTGCGGATGTTGTTCCAGTACGACTGCAATTTGAGCAAGTTTGGGGGCGGTTTCACCGCAGCCACAGAGGGCATCCGCAAGCGGTCAGGTGATACGAGGTGTGGGAAGAACGCAGACCGGAGGTGTTTGGGAAGGAATGGCTTTTGGATCGGTGACTCCAATGGGTTGTATGGCTTGGATGGCGGCACAAGGAGTCGTGGCGATGTGGGGATACGCGAGGCATTGAACGAAACAATGAGGTCTTGAATGCCTGGCGGGAGCCGGACGAGCGAAGTGTCTGCAAAGAGACTTTGTTCGGGCTGCGAGAGCCCTGAGAGGAGGGGTCCTAGCGACACACTGGTAGTGAGAACATGGAGCTCGCCACTGGCTGTACTGGATGCCAATTCGGTGGCTGCGGGTCCTTGTGCCAGTGTCGGAGTCAGTTGCGCCTGCTCTTGGGATTGAAGTGGCGCCTGCGTCTGTTGTTTCCTGTCTGTTTGTTCCGTGGCTGGTGTGGGTGATGGGCTTGTTCCGGTTGCCACGCTCGCCACTGCATTGATGGCTGCACCCGCGGCTGCTGTCGCCCACTTGAGTGCTCCCACCGGTTTACTCGGCGCCACAGCCGGCTTCAAAGTCTTGATGGCCGGGCTTGAGAACTCGGGACTCCCCGGTATCACCTGAGGAACCATAAGTGGGGTGGGGCTACTGCTGCTCTTGTGGGGAGACGCGCTTGTTGTTGACGATGAGCTTGAAGCCGCAGGCACTGTTGCGGTCATCGGTGCCAGCGATCCCGCTTCTGAGCTTGCAGAGCTGGCAGAAGTTGCGGGAGCAGTCACAGAGCCAGTGGTGTCTGGCCCCTCTAGCACGTCTCCATTCAACACACTCTCACTAGCCACCACTTCCACCTCCACCTCGGCCTCCTTGTACCGCTTGGCCTCCTTTATGATCTCGTCGTACAACGTCTCGTCGTCCACAAAGTCGGGCTCCTGGTTCAGCTCGATGTAAAAGCTGATATCGTCCCGGATAAGCTCCACCAAATCCGGCTGGATGCGGCCACGCTTCAAAAACTGGATCGTGTGGTCCAACTTCTCCAAGTGGAAGTTGTTTCGCGACGTGAAGGTGTCGATCTCGGCCTTGCGTTCGTCCAATTGCGACGAATTCTTGCGGGTTGTTTTGCGCTGCAGCAACTTGTCGTACTCCTGCTCCATCGACTCGTTCTGCTCCTGAATCTCCTCGATGCACGTCTGCAAAAACTCAACCACCTCGCGCGCTCGCGGAGTGAGGTGTCTGTTCTCGTCGTTCTCGAGCGCTGCTAACATAATCAGCTGGTTCAGGTACGACTTCATTTTCAGCGACTTTTCCACATCCTTGTACCGCTCCATGGCCTCCTCCACGAGCCGGCGGTGCTCCTGGAGTCGCAGCGGTACTATCGCCGCTTCAATGGCGTCGTTCAGCTGCCATGTCTTGATCTGCTCGCGGAACTTCTGGAGCTTCTTGATCTCCTTCTTCAAGTCACTCTCGAGCTTATCTCGCTGCGAGTCGTTTGTGGACGTCTCATGTCGCGTGTAGTAGTAGTTGAAGAGGTCTATTCCCTCGTTGATCTTCTTGAATATCGCATCCACTTCTCTGTTTTGTTAGTATGTGTTGCGCTGGCTTGTGTGTACAAACCTCTCTCTTCACGCCCCACGGAGAGCGCCTACGCGTGTGTGTCCTGTCGCGCCTACACGTGTATCTCGAGTAGCCTGCACGTTTATCTCGTGCCGAGGGGTTCCCCATAGGTCGGTCTGTACACGGACGTTTGTTGTGTCTCTGGCAGCGCTTCCCGTGAGATCGACTCCGTTGAGTCGAGCCAGTCTCGCTCGCACTGAGTGGAGGGCCAGTCCGAAGGCTACAGGAAGGAGGTAGCACTGCCTACTGGAGAGATTTCGCGTTCATACAGCTGTGGACTGGCCGGGTGCTCTATGAAGGGTACCCTGTCTACAGCTCGCTCGTTGCTCGTGAAAACATGTGCGTGTGCCTTGGCTATCGCTGGTGACCTGCCCCACGTTCCAAGTACGTGAGCGTAAGGGTCGAAGCTGCAGGGCCGAGGATCTCAAGTGCCATGCCAGTCGTGGGTGTTGCACCCGGATATACATACTTCTGAAGCTTGCGGTGTGACATTCTTGTGCTTTTCTAGACAAACGGCTGCTCGA
Source organism: Dujonia schatavii (assembly GCA_003707405.2). Classification (NCBI taxonomy): domain Eukaryota; kingdom Fungi; phylum Ascomycota; class Pichiomycetes; order Serinales; family Debaryomycetaceae; genus Dujonia; species Dujonia schatavii. The sequence goes on along the minus strand of PPIY02000009.1, from coordinate 214,014 downwards.
GAAATGGCTGCTAGTCGCTGATACGTACACCGGCCCTTTTTCTATGCGTTGAAAATTTTTGGTGCGTCACGTGATCGCAGCCAGCCGATACTCCGAATTGTTCCAGCACGTCTGGGTTAACAAAAACATCTTCGTATGGCCTGTTGCTGGTGGTATAGCAGTGTCCAGTGACTCACCGAGTACTAGCGTTGGCGTGGTGCACATGCTCCAGTTTGTCACAAATGGCCGCTGACGCTGCCCATACCTTGGGTGTTGCAGACCTGAATGACAATATGCACTCCTTTGCAGCCAAATACCCCACACACTCTTGAGGCACAAACCACCGAGTTGTTAGGACTAACAAGGCGTAGCTTGGTTAAGGTAGACACTGTAGAGGTGCTACCCAATCTTTGCTGCCCACTAACAAGGCTCAACGACTCTAAGGCTTAACGACTGACACACAACCTCTCCGCTTAAACGCTGAGGTGGCCGCCCGCGATGACCTACACAACTTCTGTTCGTTATATAAATACAGCTATAACCGCTACTCTAGACTAGATACACACACAGTCACCTTACAACTCGTCGTGATCAAACTCATCGTCCAGGTCGTCATCACCAAACTTGGCGTCTTCTCCTGGAGCAGCTCCTCCGTATAACTTGGCTGTGATTGGGCTGGCCACGTCAATCAACTTTTGCTTCTGTTCTTCAAACTCTTCAGCGGTGGCGGTGTCCCTGTTGTCCTCGAGGAACTCAAGAGTCTCCTTGATAGCGTCGTCCAAGGTCTCCTTGTCGTCGTCGTCCAACTTGCTTCCCAAGCCGGTCTCGGAGTTGTCTGCGAGTTGTCCCTTCAAGAGGTGGGCGTAGTTTTCAAGCGAGTTCTTAGCCTCAATCTTGGCCTTTAATTCGGCATCTTGCTCGGCGTACTTCTCGGCCTCTTCAACCATGCGGTCGATATCCTCCTTCGAAAGACGGCCCTTGTCGTTGGTAACCGTAATGGACTCGGCCTTACCAGTTCCCTTGTCCATGGCCTCAACCTTGAGAAGACCGTTGGCATCCAAGGAGAATGTCACCTCGATCTGTGGCACACCACGTGGAGCGGGTGGAATTCCGGTCAACTCAAACTTACCCAACTTGTTGTTGTCCTTGGCAAGTGCTCTCTCTCCCTCGTACACTTGGATGAGTACGGTGGGTTGGTTGTCGGCAGCGGTGGAGAAAATCTGCGACTTCTTGGTGGGGATGGCGGTGTTTCTCTTGATCAAAGTGGTCATCACACCTCCGGTGGTTTCAATACCCAAGGTCAATGGGTTCACGTCGAGCAACACAATGTCGTCAACACCTTCTTCTCCGCTCAAAACACCAGCTTGAACAGCAGCTCCGTACGCGACAGCCTCATCTGGGTTGATACCCTTCGATGCCTTCTTGCCGTCGAAAAACTTCTCTAAGAGCTCCTGCACCTTGGGGATACGGGTGGATCCACCAACAAGAACAATATCGTCAATGTCAGCCTTCTTGACTCCTCCATCCTTCAAAACTTGTTCCACAGGCTTCAAAGTTCTCTTGAATGCGCTCATGTTCAATTCTTCAAACTTGGCACGCGACAAGGTTTCCGAAAAGTCGATACCGTCAACAAACGAGTCAATTTCCACTCTGGTGGACATTTGAGACGAAAGGGTTCTCTTGGCCTTTTCTGCCTCTCTCTTGAGCTTGGAAATGGCCTTGGCGTTACCAGAGATGTCGATGTTGTGCTTCTTCTTGAACAACTTGACCAAGTGGTTGACAACCTTGAAGTCGAAATCTTCTCCTCCCAAGTGGGTGTCACCGGCGGTGGCCAAAACTTCAAAGAATCCGCCTTCAATAGAAAGCAAAGACACATCAAAGGTACCACCACCCAAGTCGTACACGATGATTTGCTTTTCGCCATCGGTCTTGTCCAATCCGTAAGCAATGGCAGCAGCGGTGGGCTCGTTGATGATTCTCAAAATCGTCAACCCGGCAATGGTACCGGCATCCTTAGTGGCCTGCTTTTGTGCGTCGTTGAAGTAAGCAGGAACAGTCACCACGGCGTGTGTAACCTTCTTGCCCAAGTAGTCCTCGGCAATGTTCTTCATCTTACCCAAGATCATGGCGGAAATCTCCTCCGGGGAGAAGGTTTTTTCCTCACCGTTGAAGTTGACAGTGACCATTGGCTTGTTTTCCTTCTTGACGATCTTGTATGGCAAGTGCTTCAACTCCTTTTGCACAGCGTCATCGTTGTACTTGAGACCAATCAAACGCTTGATATCGAAAACAGTGTTCTCAACGTTGCTGGAGGCCTGGTTCTTGGCGGCATCTCCAACAAGTCTCTCGTTGTCGTCGGTGAACGCAACGTACGAAGGCGTGATTCTGTTACCCTGGTCATTGGCAAGGATCTCAACCTTACCGTTCTTCATGACACCGACACACGAGTAAGTGGTACCAAGATCGATACCAATCACAGTGCCGTACGACTCGGTGTCGTTGGCTGCATCCTCCGCAGCCAATGCAACACCTTGTCCGCTAGCGGAAAGAAGGGGCAAAAGTACCGCCAAGAGCACGTACAAGAGCGTGGCTCCAGAAACTAACAAACGGTTGAGCTTCAACATTGTGGGTAACTGAAGAAGATAACTCGATCGATGTATAGGAAAGAGAAGAAAGCCCCACCACAATTGGAAAAAAAAAAGTGGACGCGGCCGCGATATAAATATTTTCTGCCGTGGCAGCACTGCTGGCGAAAAACTTTGAGAGACGTGGCAGAAAGTCACGTGTGGCGTTGCTGCAAAGGAACCGCAAGGAAAAGCATGGAACCCTTTCGGTGTCTCACAGAAGATCACAACACCTGAGCGTGTTTCGGGTTCCTGGCGTCACCAGTCGAAGCCAGAGTGGTCAGTTTCACTTTCGGTTGTCGCCTATTATGACCTCTCGCTGCGAGTGGCCGCGTCTCGGCCGCACTAAGAGGAGCCAAGTGTCCAGGCAGACCTACCCTGGCCAACCCGACTGTACATCCTAAACCTGCCACGTATGCACCGATTCACCTCAGTGACCACTTCAGTACAAGCCCCTACAGTGGCGAGAGCTATTATCTCTCCCAATCGGCCCAATCGGGCACTGATTAGGGCATCACCTGCGCATGGTGCCTTGCGACTTCTCGCTTAGTCAGTGGCTGCAAAAAAACATAAAAAAAAAATGAGAGCGAGTGACCTGGTGAGAGCAGCTGAAGCCATACCAAGCCTTGTCCAAATACATGAAGAAAGCCATTCACATACACCAGTCCCAGAAGCACGTCATTTCAACTTGTTGGCGATACCGTTTGGGGTCCCTTTGTACAGTAGACGAACGAGCATGTGTGCTGCACCAACTGCCTCTTTTGGACACCCCAAAATGCAGGACACCCCAAACTGGCCACGCACGAGCAACGTGGCACGAGCGTGTGTTTCACTCTGCCATGCGACAGCGTGTCCAATATGTACAGCGACTTACACCGTGGCAGATGCTGCCGCCGTGACCCCATGGATACTTCAGTGGCTGCTGGACACATCAGTGGCTGCAAATATAGATATGGGTACTGCATACAACAGTACTTCTAACAACGGAGTTGCTCCATATGGCACTGTCATGGGTACACAGAGCGAGTCTGCACTTTCTACTTTCGAATACTCTATATCGTGCCAATTCCCACTCTTTTTTTTACATGTCAGTAGAGTCCTCTCGCCTATCCTCTGAAAAGACTATCCAGATAGCCTGGGGCAGTTGAGCATTCCTGCATTCAAACAACACACAAGTGCTTCGGGTTCCACGCCAAACGCTTGCCCGTGTTGCTCTTGTAATACCTCCTGCCGCAGAATCGCCGAACATAAAACGCTTCCAAGCCAATCCTTCGACTCACAGGATGTATAGGGTACGAGAGGCGTGCTCCTTGGTGCCAATTGCATCACGTGAACACGCGTGTGAAGAGTAGATGCCAGTGATTGCAGTCGCCCCAAACACAGCAGTGCAACATAGTAGCGGATAAGAGGCAGGAACACAACTCCTGGCGTAAGGGACACAACGCCTACCCCCCCAATTGAAGCTACTGACCAAGCAAACGGTGCTGCCGCGCCGTACCCCCGCCCATTGTCTCTTCCCACTCTCTCCACCTTCTCGATCTAACCTGTAAATTACACAAAACCTAACATGCAAAATTCCTCGCGGCGACTCCGTAAAATAACCCCCTCACCCATCGTTAATCAAATTGCGAAGGGGCAGCCAGAATTTCCACCGCTCGACACAGAACAACCATCCCCATCCCAACCCCCCCTCCCTGCCTTTACTTTCCCTCCATCAACTCATCAATCCGTCTCCGCGATTAGGACCTTCCGCAATACACAGCTGGCGGTACAGAACAAGTTATAACATCCCCCCCCCCTTTCTCCGTTTATCGACGAGCAGAACCGCAAGCACACACAGATAAAGCCGCTGATAACAAGCCGATAGGCAGCCGACGACACACAATCGCAGCATTCAGCACTTTACCAACCACATAAGACCCGAAACACCTCGAACTAGTCTTTGTAGCTTTCACATTACACGAGCAATTGCGCACGCCGTACGCAATCCGTAAGAAGACGAAAAAACCCACCGAAAGAAAGCAAGTAATCCTCAGTTGACTAGCCTCCCCGAAATGACCACTCCTTTCATCTCTGATGAATTGGTGCAGTTGCAAAAGGAAATCACCGCCAAAAACCCTGTAGATGTGCTCCAGTTCTGCGCCAACTACTTCAACACCAAGTTGGAGATGCAGCGTGCCCAGGCATGGCAGCAGCAAAATAAAGCGCGTGCCGCAGGCATTGTGTTGTTCCCCAAGACTGACAACGTTTCCATTTCTGCGTCTGGCAATGGCACGAGCACTCCGAACGGCAGACAGCCTAGTTTCAAGAGCCCCTTTGGCGATAACGACCCGCATCTGATTCACCAGCACGACGGCGACAACGACCAGATTTCCTCCGGACCGATTTCTCCAGATGCGGGAACCCCAGTAGCAGGCGGAGCTGCAGGTGCAGCTGGCATTGGCGGAGGTGTTGGTGCCGGGCTTTTTAGAAGCCAATTTGGCGGCGCTGCACCACTGAATGCCGGTTTCCAGCGCGAACAGGACCCAAGTGACCCAGCTGCGAGCGACCGTGGCCAGTCTCCAGGATTACCCAATGCTGGAGGCTCAGGCATCTCATTTGGCTCGTTTGGTGGTCCAGGTTCCCCAGGAGCCCCAGACGCACCAGCACCACACGGCGGAGCAGCCACCACGTCATCGTTCCCAGGCAGCGGACCGACTAGTGGCGGACCAGGAGGAGCAACTACAGGTGGAACAGGCGCCCGGAGACTCCCGATTGCTTTCAACGCCAATAGAAGAACCTCTGTCTCCGCAGAAGCCATCAACCCAGGCGCATTCCAAGCGGAAGACTGGAAACCTCCCATCAACGACCTTACACCGTCCCAAAAATCTGCATTAAATAAAACCCTTGCGTCCAACTTTCTCTTTAAGCAGCTAGACGACTCCTCCAAGCACACAGTAATCCAAGCTCTCTCGGAGAAGAAATTCTCTAAAGATACTGAAATCATCAAACAGGGAGATGAAGGTGACTTCTTTTACATAATTGAGTCTGGAACTGTTGACTTTTACGTTAATGGCCTGAAAGTGTCGTCCTCAGGGCAAGGTTCGTCGTTCGGAGAGTTGGCATTGATGTACAACTCACCACGTGCCGCCACTGCCATTGCACTGCTGGAAGGTGGTGTCACATGCTGGGCGCTCGACAGATCGACATTCAGAAGAATTTTGCTTCAAGGAACATTCAACCGTAGATTGATGTACGAGGATTTCCTCAAGGATGTGAAAGTGTTGTCTAGCTTGAACGACCAAGAAAGATCAAAGCTTGCAGACGCATTACTGACTGTAATTTACCACAAGGGCGACAAAATTGTGACCGAGGGCGAAAAGGGAGAAAACTTTTACTTTATTGAAAGCGGAACATGCCTCGTGTCCAAGCAGAAGGAGGGTGTGGTGACCAAGTTGACCAAGGGTGATTACTTTGGAGAAGTTGCTCTCTTAAATGACTTGCCAAGACAAGCCACAGTCGAGGCCTTGGATACTGTGATTGTAGCAACATTAGACAAGTCGGGCTTCACAAGATTATTAGGACCCGCAGTAGAAGTGTTAAAGAGCCAGGATCCAACTGCGTCTAAGGATCCAGCAAGCAACTAAGAATGCAACAACATAAACAACAAACAAGATCAACAACTAGGGACCTAGAGTCAATTATATATACAATTAAGAACATATACATTGTTACATGTTTGTAATATACGTTATGAATGACTGGCCTATATATGATTGTAGGATATGATTCATTCTGGGTTCAACGCTTTTACTTACGCAGAACCAAGAGCAATGGTAGGATCGAATCACCCCAATGGAAGCTACAACATAATATCAAAACATAAACGTGCATATACTGCTTAACTACAACAGGGTGTTCAAGAAGTCTGCCATCTTCGTGATACCAAAGAATCTGATTGGGTCCACATCCTTGGTGGTGGCTTGTCCTCTCTTTTCGAGGTGAGTCAAGACATCCACCTCAAAGATGAAGGTGGAATCGTGAATTCCCCACGGATCGATGTACAAATTGAAGCCCAGCTTACCATGTTTGGTAGACTTGTGGTAATGGTGAATTTCCTCCTTGAAAGTACCGTCCAGGTTTTTGTACTTTTCGCTATGATCTTTCAACAGGGATCCGTACACAACGTTGGCCCATTCCAAGATATCATCTCTGAAACCCTCATGTTCAGATGCAATGAGAAGCACATCCAGCTGGATAGTTGGGATATCGCTCCAGTCGTTCTCCAATAATGGACGCAGAAGTGGAGAAACTTCCACCGAGTCCTGGTCCAGATCTCCAAAGATTTTCTTGAGGAAGGCTGGATCGCTGAATTTATCATAGCTGATGACATCATCGTTCCTGTGGTCGTACCACGAGTAGCCCTTTTGGAAAGCGTGTGGCTCAGGTCTCACTCTTACCCATGGAGAAACTAAAATCAACTTGGATGGCCACACTGGGGTGGTGACCTTGCCCTGCTTGATTAAGTTCTTGTAAAATTGCAAGTAAGTCAAGGCCAAGTTACCACCAGCAGAATCACCCACAAAGGTAATGTTCGTGTTTTTGTCCTTGACAGTCAAATTGTGGTAAGTCACGTCAAGGTCCTCGACTGGAGCAGGGAAACTGTGTCCTTGAGTAGCCAACCGGTAGTCCAACACAAGAATTGAGGTTCTTTCTCTTAATTCTGGTTCAAGGAACTCGTAAGTACCGATGAGTGTCTTCAATTGGGCGGGAGCAACTTGGAACGCATACCCACCTCCGTGCAAAAAGATGATAATTGGATCGCTCGGCTTTCTGTTTGGAGCCTTGACCAACCAGGTGGATTTGGTGTCATACTCTTCACCGTAACCGTTCAATCTGTCCACGAAGATAGGTAATCTTTTCTTGATGATATTGAATATCGCTCCAGCCTTGTAGTCGAAAAGCCATTTCTGGTCTTTTGGAGGGATCATGGTTACTCGTCTCAACACGGCCACCTCGACACTGCCGTAGAGGTTTTCACCTAACTTTCTCGCTTCTGGTCCCCATACGTAGAACTTGATGATATGGAAAACGATAACTGCAGGTAAGGTCACTACCAACCACACAAGCGTTGGAGTGGGAATATGTACCATTCTGTGTGTGATATAGAGCAAGGGTGAAAAGAAAGAATGAAATACTGGGGAAAGCAACGAAATCAAGAAATTGCTGCTCTTATAAGCTCCTAGAACTGTAACCAAGCTCCGGAAGTCGGATATAAGTGCCATTCCGACGCATTTTTGTCAACCAAATCCGTGGCGCTATAATTTGACAACTGTGTGGGGGAGTTGATGAGCAGTCTACGCGGTTAAAATTTCTTCCGCCACACTCTCTTGGTGCATATTCGATGCGCGCCAAAAATTCTGCGGAGAGCGGAAATGCCACGCAATACGCGGGGGAAGGCGGTATGCAGAGGCGAACTACAAGAGAGGGGGGAGAAATCTCTTGCGGAGGGGGGTAATAAGGAATAAAGTAAGAAAAGAAGGAGGCTAACATCATCAATTGCAAGGCTGGATAGGGGGATAAACGGAGCTTGATTATAAAAGTTTCCTTCGAGCTTTGCAACAGAGCTGCCTCTACGGTCTACCACTTAAACAGGCTGTGGCAACTGAAACGCAGCTACTGCTGCATCGAGGCTTCATTGCAAAAAATATTTTCACTTTCTCCGTCGCTAATTTAGTTGCGCGTCAAAAAAAATTTCAGGTGGGGAACAAACTCTATGCACACACAAAGCCTGTAGAGTTTTTCCACTTTAATCTCCACTCTTTTATTATCTTTGCAACTCTCCTCTTCACACGGACCTCTTTGTGCAACAGGACTGCATTATTATGCAGTCGGTTGCTTTTTCGTGAATCAATTGTTTGAAAGTTTACAGCAGCTCGTTTATGAATTCAGCCATGGTGACAACTCCGCTATTGTTCTGCCAACGTTACTCGTGGTGAGATGTCTGTCTTTTGACGATATTATATATACCACAAAGTAGAATATACCGTCGTGAATGCCCCACCGATTCAATATTTTGCAGACTCATCAAAAAAATGTAAATCATGGCTTTGAGGAAGAGCTCCTATTGTATGCGCGATGCGGCGCTTCGGCTGCAGTTCGGCTGCCATTCGGCTACAGCGTTGACAGCATTCTGAGGCTGTGAGTACTCATCTTACACCACCTCACTTACCAATATTGTGACACGTCTAGCACCGTTCAAAACCTGAATTACCTTATGGTTACTACCAGGTTAGTAGCAAAGTCATTTCAGCACCTTGGGGGCATGAAGAGAAGGAGAGGGAGAGCAAGCTCCGGTACTTGGATGACTCTTCGGGTTCATATGAACGAACGAGAACAAGACATTCGCCTCTGAGTTTCATGCCTCTACTACCTTTCTAACTTTGATAAACCTCTTTGACTTTTGAGCAGCTCGAACCGTTTTTTCGCAGTGCAACTGTTTTTGCAGCCAATGTCTATTTGCTATGCAGCCAATGTCTATTTGCTATGTAGAGACTAAGGTAGCTACTTGTTTTGCTCAAGATATTGGGAAATTGTTTCAATAACACTATCTTTCAAACTCTTGTATTCGATCTGTAAAATAGTTCTTGATCTCGAATCGTCGATCGCTTTCTCGATTATTGGAGCATTTGGTTCTCCCTTGGGGAGGTTCAAATATGAGAATTTTTCGTTGATCACATTTAATATAGTTTGGCTCGTAAACGGACCGTTAGAGGTAGAAAGTCGTTTCCCCACAGCATCATCCGATTCGAATGCTGCAAGGTGTGCAGTAGCAACATCTCTAACGTCAATAAAATTGGCACTTGTTTCTGGAATCACATCACCTTGCTTGAGCTTCAACAAAGAGCTCACCAAAGTGTTGGAGAAGTTCAATTCACCCTTAGCTTCCAGATCAAATGCTTGCGGACCGAAAACGTAAACCGGATTAACGGTGGATAAAGTAAAGTTTGGCTTCTCCTTTGCTACAAAGTCCCAAGCCGCTCTTTCGGCAAAGGTCTTGGATCCAAAGTACGCAGTGGAACCGTTTGTTTTTGCCTCTTCATAAGTGATGGGGTTCCAGGAATCTTCATCAACAAGATCGTTCTTGCTAGCATGGTTAAATTGAGCCACAACAGAAGAGGTGTACACAACCCGCCTAATTTGAGGGGCATGTTCCCTGATTGCAGCAAAAAGATTCTTAACCCCATTGATGGCAGGCAATAGAACCTCTTTCTCCCTGTCTTCAGCCTGAAACAATAGAGGAGAAGCCGTGTGAAGAAATACTGTTGCTTCTGGGTGGTTTTTCAACACTGTATTGAATGCAGTTTCAGACTCGAGGCCCTCGACAACTTGGTATAAGAAGCTTTCAGAATGTATGTTCCGCTTCAATTTTTCACCCTTCTCAGTACTTCTTACAGTTCCAATGACTTTGTAACCATTACTGATCAATTGCTTGATAATGTGCTGGGCAATAAAGCCAGTAGCACCAGAGACAATAACTGAAGTGGTCATTTTCAAAATAGTCAAGTAGCTGTAATACAATGTGTGATACTACGCAGCAAGATATGAAGAACAAATACAGAGAATACTCGCAACCTTTTATATTCCAGCATATTAACCCTGCGCTGAAATCCTATACTGAATCGTTTTTAGTATATCTAAGTTTCCTCATTTGCGGTTGTCAGCGCCAAAGTACATTTGTTGAAGAAATACTGACTCTACACAACTATTCTTCGCATTGGATAACTACAGGCACACACATCTTGTAAACAACGGGGGGCAAGATGAAATTTCCTTTAGTTAACGATGTAGAGTTTTAATGGGATGGGCTCATTGGCCGATCACAGGTGCATACGCTGCCCCAACAACTCCGCACAACGTTGCTGCCTCCGTATATATTACCGAACAGATTTAGTGTTATACAACGGCACTCAACACTGGTACTGTTCATGTGCCTATCGTGTATCGTGCCTACAATGTGTCTAGTATGCCATTATTGGGTGTACGGGAGTTAGTCATTGGATTCCCTGCGCCGTACTTCAATGTACTTGCCGTACCTTAAAACTGAAGACTGGAATACTGAAGCTCCTAGTGTTGCCGGAGAGAAGCCAGTACCGGCAAGTTACCTATCATTAGACTGGCTTCGGAGTCGCAGAATGGCTTCGGAGACACCATTTTAAAGCCGTTTGATGGCCGCTATATGCACGTCACATACGGTTGCAACACGACCCGAAGGAGTTAAAGGGGTTGAAGGCAAAAACAAAGAGATGTCTTGATTTGTTTTCGTTTACCGACCGAACACTGCCAATAGACCCCTCTAGAATCCATGAAAAACGAATATCAGGCTGTTCCAGCCACAGAATTGAGTTCGCTTCCCCCTTATCTGGAAAATGCATCGGATGTCCCGTCGTCTAGCGACTCGACTTCGACTCCAGTTCCAACTCCTGAAACGCAACCGGAGGTTTCGATTTCCGAACGCATTATAAATCTCTTCAAGAGTATTGACACTCCCAAATCGTACTCTTTCAAGGTACAATCGAAGGTATATGACAATCGGTCGTTCAGATTCCAGTACCCTCCAAAGAATGGTTTTGAAAGACTTCGCAAGTTGATTAAGGACAAGATCCATTATAACTTGGATCCCAACGAGGAGGAGCCAAAGGTACTTTCCATAGGATACTTTGACTCCTCCAACGATTTGGTTATGATTCTGGGCGATGAAGATCTCTTCGAATGCGTCGAAAGATCTCAAAGAAGGGGCGAGGATCGCGTGGTGCTGTTAGTGGTGTATGATGCCAACGATCACAATGCATTAGCCATTGACGCAAAAGTCCAGAGAAGACGCAAATTATTCAGGGCTCTCGGTTCCGTGGTATTTCTTTCTGGTCTTCTTGGCTTTTTCATCATTTCAAAATGTAGGTCATAGGTTTTATGGACGAGTGATAGTGATATGGGAGGCTCTAGTTCACGCTTGTACTTCACCAATGTGCTTCTACGTGCTAGTATGAGTGTTTTATTTCTTCAGGTAAATTTTTATATAGTTTTTGGAGCAATGTAATAGTTGGAAATCAGCTGTAGGATGTCTCAGTCGAGCTGCCTCTTTGGGGTACTAAAAATACCACTCTCGGGTTCACGGAAGCTGGTTAAAGATGTTGGCGCTAGCCTTCATTCAAGAGTGTAACCTTTTTTTATTGGCCTGCATGTAGCTCTCTCGCTAACGTGAAGCTGCAGCTGTATGCACCCCTTGCGTTTTAGACATCGCACCTTTCGCTTCGCTCCTCCCACACCCTGTGCTCTATGATACACGCCATCAGTGCTGGTAGTTCTGTTCTTTGTATTTATTCTTACCCTTGTATCATTTTCTTCTATTCCCTCCTCCGCATCTTTGTCTGCTTTCCAACTAACAGCTTACCGGCTGCAAACTTTAATATTTCTTTATTGGGCTTATCGCAGCAACTCTCGTTTTTTAAGCTGGTTTTACATTCTCGAGCTGTACTCCACAAATTGTGTGAGGAGAAATTTGCGTCTAAGGTGCCGTTTGACTCCAGTGATAAATTACTTTTAACGTCGCACTTTTCTCTGTATACAGAAAAAAAAGAAGAAAGAGACCAGAGAAGCCGGGGTACAGAATTCTTTACTTAACAGCCTACTATGACTGAACAACTACGAAGTCTTGGAGACTTGTTGACTCCCAACATAAACGAGTATCGTGACGACGATGTATACCTTTCAGACAGCCACCGGGGACGACTGGTATCCCCACGGCCGTCAAGAAGGTTATCGTTATCGCCATCTGCACTTCCACCTTCCAAGCGTTCATCCGCACAGAGACACATCTCCAACATTGTCGGCAGGACCGATCACAATAAGTACTCATTCAAGGTGGAGGCCATGGTATTTGACCACAGACACTTTCGGTTCCAGTTCAAGCCCAAGCATGGGTTCAAGCATCTTGTGGAGATTGTTCAGGAAAAGCTACTCTACAACCAGCACAACTTCCAGCCGGATGCGTCGCTTGCCATTGGGTATATCGACCGCTCAGATTTGGTTGTCATTCAAAGTGACGGTGACTTGTTTGAATGTGTCAAGGTGTACAACAGAAGATTAAGAAACCACCATTTACTTCCAGAAATCCGCTTGATAGTGTATGACTCAAGGAGACACCGTCTTGCACAAGACCAGCTCATGGGCCCAAAGGTGCATTTGAACTGGTTCACAGTCCTTGTGGGGCTAGGGATATTCTGGGTAATAACTCGCGCATTCAAGTAACCTTGACCGAGAGTAGCTGAGAACGGTTTAAACGACGGAATATTAGCCGTGGGATGGAAATACCCACGCCAGTTGGTCAGGTACCGCTGTTTGTAACATCTAACGTGATGTTGTTCTTTAATTTTAAAGATGGCCACGAGTACGAAATTGGAATGTTGTGCAACTAGTTCACGCAAATGTAAGAGATTAGCACAGTAGTCCAGTTTTTACGTACGGCAAATTTGATAATATACAGAAAACCTCAATCTGCTCTGTCTGTGCCGTGTCATGGCAACGGAAATGCTGCACCTTCTGTATAGACAAGATTTGCAGCCATTTTTCGCGATGCAAAGCTACTGTCATCTACTATACCGCAAAGTACTGAAGATGGTGTATTTTTGTAGGCGTTAGTGCATTTTCAATCTCTTTATCGCATTCCATTTCAGTTGCTTGTGTGATATTCATCCTGCGATGACTTCATGCGAATCCAGCTGGAATTGCCGCCGACTTACTAAGCAGATGGCGACCGGTAAACGTTTATTTTTTTTGTCAACATCTCGCACTAAATTTTTGGTTCAGCCGCAGCCTTTTTCTCTTCCTTTCCTCAGCAAGACAGTAACATGTGTGGATCGTGCCCAACTTCTCTTGAAGCTCTGGCTTGTGCTCGTTCCAGGGGCGTTTCCCGTCGCCTGACGGGTGTAGTTGTTCAGATCTTCAAGGATTTATCGTGGACCGACCGGCTTTTGCCCCTATTAATTCTTCTAGCGATGATACTTGGCGTGCTCCTTTCCGTTTACGTGCCATCATCGCGAACCGCCTTCAACTCGTCTGCGCAGTTGGAAGGTGTGTCTGTGCCGTTGGCAGTTGGTCTCATTGTGATGATGGTTCCTCCTCTTTGCAAGGTTGAGTGGGAGAATTTGCACAAGTACGCAAGAAGACGCGAGTTTGTGCACCACATGGTGATATCCGTAGTGATAAACTTGATTGTAGGCCCCTTCGTTATGTTTGGATTGGCGTGGTTGACATTGTTCGACGAAGATGAGTACCGCACAGGAATCATCATGATTGGCTTGGCCCGGTGTATCGCCATGGTGCTCGTGTGGAACGATTTGGCCCACGGTGACAAAACATTGTGTGCCGTCACTGTACTTGTGAACAGCTTGTTGCAGATTGTTTTGTACGCCCCGTACCAAATATTCTTCTGCTACGTGATTACAGGCACTTCTCGGACCTCCATGGGACTCAACGTGACATATCCGTTGGTGGCTAAAAGTGTCGCTGTCTTTTTAGGAGTGCCCCTTGGATTCGGAATCTTGATACGGGTGGTGGGACTTCTCACCGTGGGCAGTGCCCGCTACAGGCTGAAGATCCTTCCATTTATATCCCCCTGGGCGTTGATAGGACTCTTGTACACGATTATCGTGATCTTCATCGAGAAGGGCAACGACTTTATCAAAAACATCGGCTCTGCTTTCCGGTGCTTTATCCCACTTATCGTGTACTTTGTAGTGATGTGGTTTGGGACGTTCTACGCCATGCGTTGGGTATCAAACTGGCTATACCGTCGCAAGCAGGCAGCAGCAGCAGCAGAAGCTGAGACTACGGCAACTACTACCGACACAGAAAAGGAATCTCTACTTTGTGGCTGTGAAGACTGGAAGCAGCAAAAGAAGTGGAACCCGTCGCAATGCAGCGCAAACTACGCAGAAACAATGACACAGGCGTTCACTGCCGCATCTAATAACTTTGAAATGAGTCTTGCCATCGCCATCTCCTTGTACGGATCCGGGAGCAAACAGGCTATAGCTGCAACTTTTGGACCGCTTTTGGAGGTGCCGATCTTGCTTGCACTCACGTTTGTGGCTAGGGTATTTAAGGAGAAGTACATGTGGGTAGACGTCGGAGGCGAAGAGGAAGAGACAGAGAAATAGGTAATAAACGTAATAAAGGAGAGACATAAGACAGTATGCCCAAGGTGAGCTTCTTTGTAGCAGCATGTGCCATAGCCTGTAGGAACTTATTAGCTGCACTCCGCAGGAAATCTGCGTTGACAGCGGCTCCCTTTGGGAGCACAGCACCACGCAGTGGCCACCACGGAGTGGCCAAGCGGAGCGGATGAGCATGCTGCTGGCAGGGCTACCGGCTTTCGGTAAAGCCCATTGTCAATGCGTGCAACCGGTCAGAGTCCAGCAAATAGCACAAAATGGCCCTCGTGGCGATGCAGCCAGAGATAACAAGCCCGGAGAAGCGCGCGCTCTGCTACTGACACATTTTGCACCCACTCAGCTAAGCACCAGTACCCGAATCCATAGATCTACAATCCGTACTCAGTTGGCAACTATCTTCAGGTATCAACTGCCTCCTACATCAAGCCTTGTACAGCTTTGTTTTCGATAGTGCTAGCATACAGGGGTAGTATAGTAAGCGTATTGTCGGGGCAGAAGCCTTATCGACGGGCAAATAGGACCACACGATCGAGAATCCATTTTTCCGAGACAGCTCTCCCAACGGATGAACACTTGTTTGAATGTACCAGCGGTATCTAAAACTACTGCCCAAGCCTGCGAGTTAACGGCGAGACCGGTTTTCATTGGATTGCGTGCCCCGCGGTCTTCCGCGGAGTCCGCGGCATATGCCCGCGCGCCGCGAGCGTAGGCTGCAGCAAAGATAAGGACCCCATACAAAAGTATAAAAGGCGGGGCTGTTGTCACAATCACCCACCCCGCAAGCCAGGGCCAGCTCTACACTCCACCACTGATAATCACAATGCACTCGACTTCTTCGCTTTCGATCACACCTTTGGCAGAAAAGCCCTTCGGAGCAGCCGTTACGCTTCCGGCGTACGCTGATAACGACCCATCCAAGCTTAATGAAGAGGACTTCCAGAAGCTTTTCAATGGTGTGCACGAAAACCTTGTAGTTGTGATCCCCAACCAGCGTGACTTATCTCCTCTTTCGCAATATCTTCTTACAAAACGGTTTGATCCGTCTCTCCCGGAGCCCAAGGATACTGCGGGTGCTAACTACGGACACGGCAAAGAGTTTAGAAACGAAAAATCAGTACTCAAAAAAGATGGGTGTTCCGTCAAGGGACAGCCACAAGTTCAAATCCTCGGACAGGGAGAATTTGGTGCTGACGAGCCGGGGAACGAAAACGGAGAGGCGATCAAATTGACGCACCCGTCGCACACAACGTTCCACCACTCGCCTCTCACCCCGGAACAAATCAAGCAGGAGAAGCGCACGCGCTTTTACCGCTGGCATATTGACTCTGCTCTCTATGATTTGTCTCCTCCAGTGGTGACCACCTTGCTTGGAATCAAGGTTCCTCCCACCACACAAACGCAAAAAATTGTCTATGAGGACGGCAGTGGCGACGAGTTGGAGTTGACGCGCGGTGCCACGTGCTTCACTCTGGGGGCCATTGCGTTTGAGCTCCTCCTGGAGTCCGATAAGCAATTTGCTCTCAACACTACCGTTGAGTACGCCCCACACCCGTACATCTTCATTCTGCCTGCAGGAGCCACCAGCGACGGACTTACAATGGTGAGTGAGGGTAAGGAGCATTCGTTCGACGAGTTGCCGGAGTGGGAATCCAGCAAGGTGAAGAAATTGCCCATGGTTTGGACCAACCCGGTGACTGGACGTCATCACTTGCAGCTCCACGGGTGTTGTCTTTACAAGTTGCACACTCGCGACCCAGCCACGGGCAAGGTCACTACTTTGGACTTGGCTGCGTCCAGAGAACGCGCTCACAAACTCATGAGACCAGCCATTTCACCAAGCCATGTTTTGGCACACGGCTGGACTGAGGGAGATCTTGTGATTTTTTATAACAGAGGTGTCTGGCACAGTGTGACAGGAGAATTCAAAGGAGTTGCCGCAGATGGTAAGGATGAACGCCGCTTGATGCACCAGTGTAACCTTGCTAGTACTGTGGACCCCACAGTGGTTGTCCCAGCAGCTGCTTAATCATGAAAAACAAAAGCAATATAAAACACCAACGGAATTACGGAAAAAGCGCCATATGGATTATGAGCGAGCGTATATATCAATAGTATTATGCTAAAAAGAGTCGTGTAGGCAAGATACAAGCGGTGCAAAGGCTAAGCAGGGCGAGTAAATCCAAGTAGGCGATGGAATGGTGTCACACTCCCTTGTCTCTACGCTCGTGATTCTATACCATGTCCATTACACATGGCCTGAGCGCTTCTATGTATTTGGCTGCAAAAACAAGCTATTTTTTTCGTGCGGCTCGTGCTTGGCTGCAAAAATGTCGCAGCTGCTAAAAGTGCTACAACAGCTGAGCCTTTAATAGCCTTTTCTCTCTTTCAGACATCGGTGATATGATTATTGTGAGACGTGGTGACCGCAGGTGTATATGATAGGTTAGTGAATGCATCACTGACATCTCCATGCGCTGGAGCCAATATCCACCACCTCCATCAAAACCCTGATGCAACTTGTTAGAAAAAGAGCAAGGTGTTAGTCACTTCAAAATGACCTGATAAGGCCAATTCATACCGGTTCTACTCTTCAATTGCACTATTCATCAATAGCAGTAACCTACTTTTGTTGGAATCACCGACCATAACGGCGTGGCTTAGTTGACCAATAGCTTTTCTCGCCCATTAGCGGGGTCGATCCTGCACACTGCCTATCTTCAACACTTTTCAAACGCTGGTGCTGAGCTTGATACACCAGACACCCCTTCTCCTCCATAGCTAGCAATGGGTCATTACGTAACGCTTGCGACTTGCAATCTCAACCAATGGGCACTCGATTTTGAGGGCAACCGTGACCGGATTCTCGAATCCATTCGTCTCGCTAAGAGTGCGGGAGCACGCCTTCGTGTGGGTCCAGAACTCGAGATCTGTGGGTACGGGTGCTTGGACCACTTTGCTGAAAATGACTTGTATGAGCATTCATGGGACATGTATGCGCAGATCTTGCACGACCCGGCAACACACGGAATCTTGTTGGACATCGGGATGCCCGTGATCCACAAATCGATCAAGTACAACTGCCGGATCATCTCGTTCGATGGGCGTATATTGCTCATCCGTCCAAAGCTCTATCTTGCCAACGACGGAAATTACCGCGAAATGCGATTCTTTACTCCGTGGAACAGGCCAAAGTACTGGGAAACGTTCCGCTTGCCCCGCGTGGTGACTGGCGCGTCTTTGAGTGCGCACGACTCACTGGCTGCAAATCTGCTCACTGGAGGAATTGCCAGCACGGGTGAGTCTAGTGGTGGGGTCAAGTGGGGTGCCGAAGTACCCTTCGGTGACTGCATTATCGCCACGCTTGACACCTGCTTTGGGGCTGAGACGTGCGAGGAGCTTTTCACTCCGCAGTCACCACACATTTCCATGGCGCTCGATGGTGTGGAGATCTTCACCAACTCCTCTGGCTCGCATCACGAGCTTCGTAAGCTAGACACTCGTCTTCAACTTATTACTGAGGCCACCAAGAAGTGTGGTGGGGTTTACTTGTATGCCAACCAGCGGGGTTGTGACGGTGACCGTCTTTACTACGACGGGTGTGCCTGTATTGTAGTCAACGGACAAATGGTGGCCCAAGCCCTGCAGTTTTCCCTCAAGGATGTTGAGGTTGTCACTGCAACCATCGATTTGGACGATGTTCGTGCGTACCGGTCGCAAAAACTGGCTCAGCTCCAGAGCGTTTCGCAGCCAAGCTCGTCGCCCCAGTACCACCGCATTAACGCGGCCATTGAGCTCTCCCCATCCCTGCTTCTGTTTGATCCACTGCTTCGCCCGACTTTGCCACAGCTGGTTCGGTATCATTTACCTGAAGAGGAGATCGCGTTGGGACCAGCATGCTGGCTCTGGGACTATTTACGGCGCTCGAAATGTGGCGGATACTTTCTCCCTCTTCTGGGTGGAATTGACTCGTGTGCCACGGCAGTATTGGTCCATTCTATGTGTAGGCTCGTGGTAGATGCATGCGCCAAAGGTGACAAGCAAGTGATTGCGGACGTGCAACTGGTTTGTCGCCAGTCTGAAGACTGGGTTCCAAAACTGCCACAGGAAATTGCAAACCACATTTTTTACTCCTCGTTCATGGGGACCGAAAACTCATCCCTGGAAACACGCTCTCGTGCCCGTGAGTTGGCACGTGAAATTGGCTCTTATCACATCGATATGAACATGGACTCACTTGTAGGATCCGTTATCTCGGTGTTTGAAGTAGCTACCGGCAAGCGGCCTGTGTTCAAAGTGTTTGGTGGTACCCAAACTGAAAACTTGGCCCTTCAGAACATTCAGGCCAGACTTCGGATGGTTTTGGCGTACTTGTTCGCCCAGTTGCTTCCATGGGTTCGTGGAAGTCAACTGGGAGGACTTCTTGTGTTGGGCAGCGCCAACGTAGATGAATGTCTCCGTGGATACCTCACCAAGTACGACTGTCTGTCGGCGGATATCAACCCGATTGGAGGAATTTCCAAAACTGACCTCAAAAAGTTTATCGGATGGGCAGCCAAGGCGTTTGAAATGCCCCTTCTCATTGACTTTTTGGAGGCAACGCCAACGGCAGAGCTTGAGCCAATCACAGAGAACTATGTCCAGAGTGACGAAATAGATATGGGAATGACGTATGATGAACTTCTGCGTTTTGGACGCTTACGGAAAGTGGATAAGTGTGGACCACTCGCGATGTTCATCAAGCTTTACCACGAATGGCTGCAACCGCCATTAAACTTGAGTGCCGCTCAAGTGGCAGAAAAGGTGAAGCGGTTCTGGTTCTTTTATGCCATCAACCGCCACAAGATGACAACAATGACGCCTGCTTACCACGCAGAACAGTACTCACCAGATGATAACCGGTTCGACTTGCGCCCGTTCTTGATTAACCCACGGTTCCCATGGGCGAGCAAAAAGATTGACGAAGTGGTGGAGGTGATCACAAAGAGAGAGGAGGAGGTTAGAGGCTCTAATTTGAGTGTTGATTAGGTGTATAGAATATATAAATGCGGAATACAGTGTAGGAGATGCGCCCGGCGGCGGCTGCCGGCAAAATACCTGCCGACGAAGTAACTGGGATGCTGCCGCACCATAGACACGGCGAAGATAATAACCCATAGGGCTTCTCTCAGTGCCCCCCATAGAGTGGCCCAAGCGTCGGTGATGCACATATCCTCAGCAGCCCACTGGCTTCATACCACTTCACTGGCCTACTGGTGCTTCCGGCAGAGGAGCCTCCCCTCGGACCACACAGTGGCCCTCAGAGAGTGGCCCGAGTCAATTAGGATTATATAGTTTCTTTAGTCAGACATCACTCAATTTGTGTTGATCTTTCCGCCCCATTTAGGTACAAAACCCAACTCCTTCTTCATGTACTCCTCTGGAGCGTCATTACGGCGCGCAAAGTCCAAGATACTGCTAGCAATATGTCCCGGCACGTCCTCATGAATAAAGTGTCCCGCGTCTGGAGTATTGTTGAATGCTATGAGCTGATACTTGCCTTGCATTTGGCCGATTATGAGGTCGGTGTCGAGATTTTCATGCCCTGCAAGAATCAAGAGCTTCGCTGTCTGACGGCCGCAAGTGACGAAATGTGATGAAAGTCCTTTAAACCAAGTTTCCCAAAACGGTTGTGTGACCAGGAGGTCTGTTATCCACTCTAGAGGGGCAGCCCTTTCTGCTGGCTTTTCTACCAGCGAAAACAAAGTGTCTGTGGCTGTGGGGGCTGATACTGGCCGAAGCAAGTCCGGTACACTCACACGTGCAGACAGGTCGTTGTGGAGCAAATTTGTGCCCTTGATGTGCCAGTCTATAGCGCGTTGGTACGAGTCAAACTGCCTTGGTCTGCGTTTGATGAAGTTTGGCATGGCTACAAGCGACTTTACTGCAGTTTCCTCCACAATGTCGAGCATTACAAGCCCCTTGACTGGCGGATCTACCTGATGCTCACTGCTGACGGTACTACCACTTCCAGCAGTGTCAGCAGCCAAAGAGGTACCTTGCGTCGATGCAACATTATCCGTGCCAGTGGCATTGGTCAGCTGCATGAGATAATGTGTCAAGACGGCTCCCCCAAGAGAGTGTCCGATAAAGTACACAGACGACGACAGAAGTAGATGGCGCCGTACAAACTCGCGATACACCCGTCCGAAATCTGCCGTTAGCGTGTCTAACGAGTAGTCTGTCGCTGGGCCACTCTTACCATGACCCCGCATATCAAATGCAAACACCCCTGGGGTGAGGTCCGCTTCTGGATCCGAGGTGTTGGCGTAATCGGCGCGCCACTTTTCCTGGAGCGCTCGCGCAAGCATGGCAAATGACACCGCAGACGAGCCGGCACCGTGATGGCATACAAACACAGCCGCCAGCCGAGATCCAGGGGGCGAATAGTACGTTTGTATGTCGCCGTATTTCTCCTGGATTGCAAACGTCTCGTCTACAACCCGGCGGTAGTGTGAGAGAATAGCCGTATTTGCCGCGGTAATTGCAGCACCGCTGCAGCCAGAGGCCCCAGTTTCGGCCCCTGTACCAGCAGCAGAGGGGCCCAGCAGCAGCAGAAAGAGGGGGCCCTTGGGGAAGACAGCGGGTGGAATCAACGGGAACAGATCCTTGGTGTAGGGTGTGGGCACAGAGCCTGATTGAGCGGAAGCTAGGGGGCCCGGTGCAACTGTAGCGGCAGGTGCTGCAGCCAGTATCAGAGGAACAACAGGACTAGAAATCCCTGATTTGTCGGCGTCCTCGTCAGCCTCATCGACCAGGAACCCCAATGCCTGTTCCTGTTGACGTATACGGCTCAATAGACGCTTGTGGAGATCAGACATGGTGTGTAGAAGAATCTGGCTCGAAAGAGAGCCCTCTATGTGGGCTCGAATCAAATGTTCGCAGGCGACCCACGGTCTGCAGCTCTAACGCGCCCGCGCAAATGGCCCCCCTAGCTTTCGCAGCCATTTTTCTGAACTAGCGCTGGAATTGGATAACGAAGACTATCTCTCGAGCCATTTATGGATACCGACGCCTAGTTGAAACAGCACTCGGTTGAGATACTGTTACCTGAACCCCGGGTTAGAGGAAAGGAACATCACAGATATATACGAAAAATACGCTCACGGAACTTGTAACGGCTGGGCAGTTAGTCGCGCATTTTGAGCCGCCAAATTTCGCAGCTCATCGCCGTCCCCACAGTCTTCTCCAGGCCAATGACCAACCGAGAGAAGTATGACTTGACCGGGCACTTCCGGCAAATGGCCCTAAGTCTTTTCGTAGCATATAAGGCACTTTCTGTGAACGAGACGCCGGTGGCGTGTATCTTGGTGGAGAATGACACGGGCGACGTAGTCAGCATAGGGTATAACGATACCAACCGTTCGTTGAACGGAACGCGACACGCGGAGTTTATAGCAATTGATGCGTACATAGAGCGCTGTACTGCTAGTGGTTGTCCATTGGAGCTGCAGCAACAGCGTACGGCTGCGTTTCTGCGACTCACGCTCTACGTCACAGTGGAGCCGTGCATAATGTGTGCTCTGGCACTAGAACAAATGGGCCTCCAAACTGTCGTGTACGGGTGTGGTAACGACCGCTTTGGCGGAAACGGCACGGTTCTATCGATTCACAAGGGAAAGTACAGTGTCCGCCCAGGGGTGTTGCGAACAGAGGCAGTGCAATTGCTCCGCAACTTTTACATCCAGGAGAACGAATCAGCCCCAGACCCTCAAATCAAGAAGAACAAAGAGTTAGAGAACAAAGCTTACCCACCAATGGACTACACAAAGTATTTGGACAAGGACGAGTTCATAGAATGGTACGGGGAAGAGAGGTACAAGCGGGTGACTGGGGCTGCTGAAGGGGAAGCTGAAAATGGCACCGACAAGGGCATAGAAATAACCCCAGTCCTCGGACACGGGTACAACATACGAGACTTAGTGTCTACCGAAAATGTGCTATCGCTTCCGGGGATCGAGGACTTGTACGTACGTGCGGGAGAAGTACTCGACAGAACACACGTGCAGGTGGACATGGAACGTTTCTGCCAAATGTTCTACCCGATAGACGCAAGGGGCCGTGTAGACTTTAACCACAGGATTGAAGTATACGGCATGCCTCCACGAGAGCCGCAGCCTGGCCATCTAGAGGCAACACCTGCGAAGAAACGCAAGGTATCGGATGCTACATGAGGCGTCGCTCCCGAAGGGAGACACCTCAACGGAGTAGCCTTGCGGGAGCACCGCCGAAGGCAATAGTTACTACTTGCTACTCCATTGAGGCCAATATACATAGTGGATACCAGCAAGGTTATGCTCGCGAAGACAGAAGCAGCCACTGGGTAGGCTCTCTTTCATAAATACAATATTTTGCAGCCATTGGCGCGCGCCCAAATACAAAAAATCGTAGAGTGAAAAAGCTCCAGCGGCCATCGAGCTAAAGGTAGCGCCTCTCATTTCACACACATTCACGCAAAATTCACACGATATGGACGACTCTGACGAGGAATACGTAGCGCCTCTGTCGCGTGCTGGCACCGCGGAGGTACCAGAGTCGAGCGTAGGTGCCGGGTCCGGCAGTGCAGGGACTGCTGCTTCTGCTGCTGCTCTTGCGCGGGATGGAGTTTCGAGACGGACACGGAAGCAAACTGGACCCATAGAGGAAGCTCCAGCTCCGTCTCGGGCATCCGGTATGGGTGGAACGGCGGCAGATCTCCAGTCGGCGAATGGGGGGTACGCATGGGAAGACTCATACAAGCGGTCGTGGGACGTAGTTGACGAGGACGGAGAGCGGTCGTTGGACGTGATAATTCAGCAGATGGTCGAGAGCCGGAAAAAGAAGATCATGAAGAACGCTGCGACTCCCTTCCAGCGTGGGATCATCCGCACGATGATTGTAGTGATCGACGGGTCGCTGATGATGGCGGAGAAGGATTTGCGGCCTACGCGGTTTCTGGCAATGCTTCTGTTGCTTAGCGACTTCATTGTAGAGTTTTTCGACCAGAATCCCATTTCTCAAATGGGTATAGTAATGATGCGGAACGGTATAGCGTATTTGGTCAGCGAAGTGAGCGGGCTGCCCCAGAACCATTTGGAAAAGGTGCGCCAGCTTCGTGCTCGTCAGCACAATCGGTACGAGCCCAAGGGTGATCCTTCGTTACAGAACGCGTTGGAAATGGCCAGGTCTCTTTTGAAAGTGAGTTTTAGTAATGCCAGCGGTGCTGGTGGTGGCTCAAGTAAAAATTCCAAAGAGATCCTTATCATTCTCGGTGCCCTTTTCACCTCCGATCCGGGCGACATCCACAAAACCATTGACAGCCTTGTGCGCGAGCACATCAAGTGCCGTGTGATCGGGCTCCTGGCACAGGTTGCAATCTGCCAGGAGTTGGTCAACCGTACAAACCATTTCGTCAAACAGACGCCCATGGGCCGCAAGATCATCCCCGTGACCTCCAGCACTGGTGGTAACAACTATGGCATTATTATGAACGAACAGCATTTCCGCGAGTTGCTTATGGCGTGCGTGGTTCCCCTCCCTGTAGCTGAGGACGATGACGATGGCGTATCTGCCACTGCTGGTGCTACAGGTGGTGCGGAATTGCCTCGAGACTCCGCAACCGCAGGAGTGCCACTCATAAAAGTCGGGTTCCCGCTGAAGCTCAAGCCCACACCAAACACCTTGGGGCTTCCACAGCTCAGCGCCAGTGGGCGTGAAGAGGAACTGTACGGTGGGCTTGGTTCTGAATTTGGTAGTAACACAGCCAATAGCGGTGGAGGAAGTGGTACAAGGACAGGCGACGCAACTATACAAGGTGGCGGCAGCAGTGGCGGCTTGGGCGCCGGTGGGATGGCGATTCTAGGCAACGTGTCACAGGCGATAGCGTACGAGTGCCCGCAGTGCGGTAACCGCGTGTCCCACCTCCCTACAGTGTGTCCAGTATGCGACTTGATGCTCATTCTCCTGACCCACTTGGCACGACTGTACCATCACCTCGTGCCCATGGTGGACTACAAGGAGGTGCCAGTAGCAGAAGAATATCCAAGTACCCACTGCTATGGGTGCCTACTCCGGTTCCCTGAGGGAACTGCGAGTAAAAATGCAAGTGCTCTCGAGCACCACATCTCGTCACGATACCGCTGCCCCAAGTGTCGGAACGACTTCTGCATAGATTGTGACGTGTTTGTACACGAAACACTCCACAACTGCCCTGGCTGTGAAAACAGGCGTCCACAAAACTCCCACGCAGTCTCTGCGAAGAGCGGGGCCCTTGGTGGTGCGCACTGATACCGCTATATTTGCTCTGCATCGGACCACTCCGTGCTCTTCTCTCTTAAAGAGTGGAATCACTATATAGATAAAGCGGAACATCCACCCAACGAGTCGGCTCCTCATTTACAATACACATTCGCGCGTTATATATTCCGTTTTGTACAGACTTGTTGATTTTTACATTCAGTATCGGCCCCTACTTCGATCCCCACGCCGAGTTTCCTCCCCAGTTGTTCTTCTTACCCCACGTGGAGCCGCCGCCCCACGCCGAGTTCGCCCCTTCGTCTGCGCCTCCCCCAGCGCCTCCTGATCCTGACGCATTCCTGCCCCATGCAGAGTTCCCTCCAGGAGCTCCACCCCAAGCAGAATTGCCGCCAGCACCGCCGCTTGGAGCACCGCCCCATGCTGAGTTTCCACCGGCACCTCCACCGGGGGCACCGCCCCAGGTCAGGTTCCCGCCAGCATTTCCTCCCCACGTAGAGTTTCCTCCTGTGGAGCCCCATGTCGAGGCTCCGCCACCCGGAGTCTTTCCCCAAGTGGATGCGGCACCAACGGCCGGGGTCTTGCCGCCGCCCCACGTGCTAGCGCCGCCACCCACTGAAGGCGTCATGCCGCCAGTATTATAGCCACCGGCACCACCGTGTGCGGTGACACCACCCCACGTAGAGCCTGCACCGCCCTGTGGCCCGCCAAATGTAGACGCACCACCGTTGTTGTTCCACGCGGATCCACCTCCCCACGAGCTGGCACCCCCTGCTCCAGTGGCAATACCGCCAAATGAAGGTCCGCCTCTGCCTGGAACAGGACCTGGCCCAGAAAGCGAGCTTCCACCTCCAACGAAGCGTAAGTACGGGATGCTTTCACCCCGCACTATGACACTCAACATATCCTTGCGCACTTTGATTTTCTTCAGCTTTGTGTGCAATTCTATGCGAGCGTATACATCGTCTGCATCAGTAACCTTCCCCATGAGTCCCTTGTAGTTGCCCTGGGTCACCACGACGTTTTGATTGATGAGCTTGTCGCGCCCCCCGACACGGGTACGTAACCCAGCAGTCAGGGCTGCGCTGCTTGCCACAGGCTGCAATTTGAGGTTTGGGTTCATTTTGTTCAAGTCTGGTCCCAACGTCCGTGAAATCATCGACCCCTTGGTGGTGACCATCAGCACATTTTGTGAGTGCGCCACAAACACTCCCAAGTTTTCCAAAATGTCGTTCAGCTTGACAAAGAGGTAGTTTTTATAGATGTGGATGATGGTACCTTCGCGGTCCTTGTTTCCTCCCAACACCTCCTTTACAGTGTCTCCCAATTTTACGGTAGATCCATTGCGATCAACGGCGATTTGTTCGCGCCGTGAAAGCTCCAATTTTCCAACGATCGCCAGGGGACGGAGCGTGAGAAGCCGTCCGTCCTGCAGAAGCACCTGGAAGATCCCACGCTCAAGCTTGACGATACATCCGACCGTAGACGCATTGATTTGAATGAGGTCTTTGAGCTCGTACCGGTTGCTGCCCGAGGTGTATGACGTTCCACCACCGCCGACAGAAACCGAAGAGGAGTCGGCTGCGCCTGTGGACGAGGCGTCTGTGGCCTTGATGAGGTAATTGGCGAACACCCGCACGTCTTCCCTGGTTTGGTCACTCAATAGCACCACCAGGTCGCCGTCAATCTTGATCACAAGACCGGTTTCGTCAGCGTGTTTCCCCTCGACAATACGCACGTGGTCACCAGCGGCGAAAACCTTACGCAAGTCATTCGCTGGCACTGTGAGTTGCTGGTTGACAAACTGCGGGTCACCCGAGTCTGTCACAATGATGGTCACCTCGTTGAGCGACGTGGTGAGTACTTTACCGATGGTTTTCGCCTGCTCTCCGCGCCGGATCTCCACTTTATCTTCTGGCTGGAACGCAGCCAGAGTTCCACCCTGTGACTCTGCCGCCTTTTTCTTGAGATTCGCGGCGATTTCTCCGAGTCCTCCACTGCCAGTTGCATCATCGCCGCCGTCTCCGTACTCGCCCGAACCTGAACCACTTCCAGCAATTGTGTTTCGTTCAAGCACTTCCAACTCCTCCAACCGTGGGTGCACGTCCTTGGTCTGGATGAAATTCAATTTGAAGTCTTTGTACAAGAAACCCTGTGTGTACTCGTCTCCTCTGTAGATCACCAGGAGCAGTCCGTAGCCTGGCAGTACATGCTCGCCGTCATACATTCTTGCCTCCTGTTCGTTGAAAAGACGCGCCAAGGGCCGCACCTTCAGCTTGATCCGCTTCCCGTCCGGTCCAATCTCGTCGTTTTTACCGTAGTCGAGACGTGGGACCAATTTTACCCGCACATCAAGCCCGTTTTCACTCAAATTGTCCACCACGGCCAAGTCGCCCTTGTATTTGCCCCTCGTTATGCGCACGTAGAGCCCAGGAACAATCTCAACGTCGGTGGTTTTCACTTGCTTGAGCAAATCCGGATACTCACGCACAGGCACTAAAATTCTCTGCTTCACATAAACGTTCACCATACCAGCAAGAGCGCGCTCGATGGCCTCGGGCTTACGGGCCTCAATGTAAATGTATCCCTTGAAACTGTCACGCTGGAAAACAGTCAAGATCTCGAGCGGGTGTGGCAGCCTCAGAAGTGTGCGCTTCTTCTCGTAAAGCTTTCTCACAAGGTCCTTCTCGCGCCCAGGAAGACACCGCACTCCGTAGATTGCCGGGTCGTTGATCGACGGCATAAGAAGCTTTTGCGAAACAGTCCCGGAAGCAGTGCTGTCTCCACGATAAACCGTGTGTGTCTTACGGTATCTCTGCTTGAGCGTTTCCGCAAGCTTCTCGGCGTCCTGATCCTCAGCCTCCTGCCGTCTACGGTCAAATTGCCGGTGGAGTCTGTCATCCAGCGGGTCGCCAAGTCCTGCGCCTTCTCCTTCGCCAGCATCCGCTCCATCAGCAATAAACTGCTCCCGGAGAAGTTCGGCCTCCTCGTCATCCTCATCGAGCTCGTCTTCCTCCTCGTCGTCGACCTCAGCCTCGATATCGATAAACTGGTTGGCACGTCTACGGCGCTTTTTTGCAAGCGGCTCCTCCTCCTCCTCTTCTTCTTCTTCTTCGAATTCGCCGTCATCGTCACTGCCATCCTCCTCGCCATCGTTGGCATTCGCAGAGGTATGTCCCGTTGCTTCAGTATCGTCGCCATCGCGCACGCTGCCGCTGGCCGCAGCGTTGTTTGCCGCGCTACCGCCAGAGACCGCGGGTGAATCGCTGTCTCTCGGACGCTTCTCGCCGCGCGCCTCGACAGGCGCCGCAGTACTAGTGTCGTTCGCTGGCTCAGACATGTCGCTTGCCCTCTCCGCTCCCTTCACCTCCGACGTTTTCATTTTTTCAAATGGCCTACTGGTGGTGCTGGGCTGTATGCCGGAATCACGTGCGCGCAAGCCGTCTCTCTCGTGGGTGCAAAACGGCCATGTTCCACTCGCTCTTTCTCCTAGAGGGAACCTTCAATAGCGTTGCTCTTTTCAGAAACCGCCATTTGAAACACCACTACCGTCTACGTTTACTCGCCTACTGCTGAGCGTGGAGGGGTTCTGCTGTGGGCCCTGCCGGGGGCACGCTCGTTCGCTCCGCTCGGGCCACTCCGTGGAGGCCACTGCGTGGGGCTGTTCTCCCGAAAGGAGGCTCCTCAGCGCAGCTTCTTCTTCTCTTACATGTTGCCTGAAGTATCAACCGTCTTCTATCAGCTGTAGTTCTCCTCCAGCATATCACAATGTGCTGCGTACTTTTGTACACGTGACTGGCTGCAAAATAATGGCATACTAACTTCCTGTTGTATATAACACGGGTCCTGTCCCATGGGTCTGGCTGCTTATCTGTCCTGGCACCCATGCGTGTATCAGTCTCCCATTTCCTCCTCGCTGTTGCTGCCAGCTTCGCAGCGGCGCTTGACACCGAGTTTATTCTGACGTTCAACTCTGCCAAAGCCCTCCTGCCGCTTGCTGTTGTTCACTACGCCCGTTTTGACGACGTGCCCCTCTCCACGTTCGCCAACAAAAACGTGGCCATTATTCTCGACACAGATGACTCGACCATTCTCCATGTCTCCAGTCTTGACACATCTCGGCGGCTTGGTGCAAATGCTCTTCTACCCAGCCTACAGCTTGGTAGCACTCTAGCCGAATCCGGTAACCCGAACTACTCCAACTCCTGGTACGAATTCCAGTCTTCAAAAATCCAGGTTTTGCCAGGGAAAAGACGTCCCATCACTGGGTGCCTCAATTCAGAAATGGGTGAGGGAGGCGTGCTTCTGGGAGTCTTTTCTAAGAAGTTTGGCAAAACGTCCTCGTTCGACGCCGGATACGGCTTCAGCTTCGGATACGGGCTCTCAGCAGGCGCGGGGGTGAATCTCGCGATCGACACTGCAGTGACTCTCACGCTGACTTTCTCGTGTGTGGTGCCCACAAATGCAACGGGGCAGGTCTTTCTACAGCCCAGCTACTTGGAGTACGCGGATCCCAAGTACCGCCAGGTGCAAGTGAAGTTTGGATGGCCGTGGTACAACCCATTTGTAAGCGTACCTCAAAAGCTAACAGTAGGTGAATGGGTGCACACTGCAGACTTCCAAACCGTCAATTTCAAGGCGAAGCCCGTGTTGACGTGCGCGGTCGACCCACGCCACTTGCAGTGCGACGACGACGTCTACGGCGAGACGTGGGTAGTCGGCGCACACTAGCCCTTACAAAATCTACAGCACAGCGTATCCTCTCAGGCACTCCCGTCTCCATTCTCCCGAAGGGAGCCTCCTCGACGGAGTCGCCCCGCGGGAGCGCCGCCGGAGGCACCCTACTGTGAGACATTAGTGCTAGTAGTCTTGCTGGGGGGCACGCGGTACGTTCCGCTAGGCCACTCCGTGGGGGCCACTGCATGGGGCTGTTCTCCCGAAGGGAGGCTCCTCAACGGAGTTGCCCCGCGGGAGCGCCGCCGGAGGCACCTGCGAGCCGATGCTGATTGCCCTGCCGGTGCCACGCTCGTCCGCTCCGCTCGGGCCACTCCGTGGAGGCCCCTGCGGGGGGCTGTTCTTTCGAATGGAGGCTTCAGTGTATACATACCCTATATTGTTCAGTAATATAGGCACTACGATCCCTGTGTAGGCACTCCTAAGGAGGGGGTGAGATTTTGCAGCCATTCCGGCATGCAACCACGTGCCCATCGCTTCTCGAGCCCGCGCCCACTAAAGCACACCCAGAGCGCCAGTCGCCAGTAGTCGCTAGCACACACCGCACCATGTCCGTTTCCCCTGAACACGCCGCTGAGATCACCGAGTTGGCCGCCGAATTGTCGGCCAGCTTGCGGAAGTTCCCCGACTTCCCCTCCAAGGGCATCCTTTTTGAGGATTTCCTTCCTATTTTCGAGAAGCCTGCGCTCTTCAAGAAGCTCATCCGTGCGTTCAAGTTGCAGCTTAGCGGTACCAAGATCGACTACGTCGTTGGTTTGGAGAGCCGTGGGTTCCTCTTTGGCCCCACGCTTGCCCTCGAGCTCGACGCCGGCTTTATCCCCGTGAGAAAGCCGGGTAAGTTGCCTGGCCCTACCATTTCGGTGGAGTTCCAGAAGGAGTACGGTAGCGACAGATTTGAAATGCAGGAGGGCGTGCTTCCAAAGGGCTCCCGCGTTTTGGTTGTGGACGACATCTTGGCTACAGGCGGAAGCGCATACGGAGCAGGTGAATTGGTGAAGAAGAACGGCGCCGAATTGGCCCAGTACTTCTTCGTGATGGAGTTGGACTTCCTCCACGGCAGAGACAAGTTGGACGCCCCGGTGTTCACCTTGTTCTCTGGCCAGGAAAAGAAGTTAGCCTAGGCGGCCGTCTGTGCCCCCCAGGGCCCGCGGAGTCTCCAGTGTGTCTCGTACGGCAGGAGTATCTAGTTATGTATGAGCAATCTTTATATTGTACGCCGCTATGTAGGCGCCGCCATTGGCCAGCGCTGGCTCCCTGCCGGGGCGACGCTCTTCCGCTCCGCTCGGGCCACTCCGCGGGAGCGCCGCCGGAGGCACCTTCACCTCCCTCTTATGCTACTGGCCCTGCCGGGGGCACGCTCGTCCGCTCCGCTCGGGCCACTCCGTAGGGGCCCCTGCGGGGGGCTGTTGTCCCGAAGGGAGACTGCCCAGAGTATTGCGATCCGTTTCCGTATTATATCATTACTGTATACCTATATAAAGGGTCGGCAGCTAGCCGCTCTTGAACGCCAAAAAGGCAAATTCGCCGATGTAGAAGTATATGAAGAAGCCCTGCTCGTGGGTCACGTACGAGCCGAAGCTCTTGCCCACCACCACGTGCCACGTAGGGCCGTACTGCTGGTCGAGCTCCTTCTTGAGAAACGTCGCGAGGTCCTTCTCCACCTTGTACTTGTCGAAGCCCTCTGCTGCGATCTCAAAGATCCGCGTCTGCATTTCCTCTGGCAAGTCAGATGCCTTGAGGACGGCTGCCGGTTAGTATGCTGCGGTGCTATGGCCCAAGCCGGCACTCCAGGAGCGTATTTGGCCCCATGGAAGGGAGCAGACACTCAGCTCCCAACCAGCTATGAGCGTGGCTGCTGGTGCCTCCGGCGGCGCTCCCGCGGGGCAACTCCGTTGAGGAGCCTCCCTTCGGGAGAACAGCCCCACGCAGTGGCCCCCACGGAGTGGCCCGAGCGGAGCGGAAGCGTGTGTCCCCGGCAGGGTCAACAGTGGCTAGGCCCGCGAGACGCTGCCAATCGGTAAGGAGTCAAGCTCCCCTTTCAGTATATGCTACGTACGCGTATTGTCGGGTTTTGTATCGGACATTGTTGGGCAGATGGAGAGTGCCCCAGCGTGCTCTGGCGCTTTGCGTCTTCTGTTGTTGTCTTTTTGTGCACGTGACCGCAAGTGGATGTGCTAATGGCGAGTGGATGCCGTCGCCAGCCAGCGGTGCAGGTTTGGTGTCGACTCCGTAGTGGTTTATGGATGTGCGGATGCGTACATTCGTATGCAGTGTGTGTTCGGTATAATGGTGTGCTTCTGGTGGCAGTTAGTGTGCTCTGGCAGCGTTGGTGAGTGCATGTGATTCGCAGCCAAATGTATGCCAGAGCGGTGGAATCAGCCAACCGATTGAGCCAGGTCGAGGGCTCTATGCTGCTCGTTCAGTGCTGTGAATAGAGGGGGTGGTACTACTAAAGTAACGACGAGCGCAAAGGCTTACAGGGTAGACGTCGGAGAAGGATGTTGCAGCCACTAGTCCACTTCCTGCCGAAACAGGCAGTTCCGAACGGCAATATAACATATTGCATGGTCCGCCGCCATGCTACACATACAACAACGAGGTGACTAATACCGTGCTCTGACTCTCAATGAGTGCACCGACTCGCTAAAAGTACACTGACTCGCTAAGAAAACACCGACTCGCTGAAGATACTCTAAGTTGGGTGGCTGCTTGTCCGTTAACATTTGCATGCCTGCATGTGATGGCTGCAAAATGCGGGCGTACTGGCCAGAGGAGGGCAGAGAGCGTATGGGACTGTTTGCACGGCAGCATTGCGATTCCACGGCTAATACACGCTATTCTTCCACACTAGTAACCGTGCCGTAATACTTGAACATCAAACTCATGGAGAGGCGGTGCCTGCCGCTCCGCTCGGGCCACTTGTAGAGGCAACTGCGTGGGACTGTTCTCCCGAAGGGAGGCTCCTCAACGGAGTTGCCCCGCAGGAGCGCCGCCGGAGGCACCCGCAGCCCAGAGGACCAGCGACGATATAGCTCCCTCGTGTATGGAGTGCCAACACTCTCCTCAGGTGATTAGAACTGCGGTGCGGAGTTGGAGCTGGCGCCGCTGGATTCGCAGCCATTGGGGCGTGCCGAGAAAAAAGGCGTTGCCGCTCGCTCGTGGCCGGTCTTCTTCCCCACGCCGCCACAGCATAAATTGAATTGCGGTGCGGTTTCCTTAGCTCTTCCCCCCCTGTGCGCTCTATATCTCTTAGCCCCTCGCTGCCTGTTCTTCTCTGCGCTTTTCCCCTCACACGCCTCTCATGTCTCAGTACGGCTTTATCCAGGTCCCGCGCGACCTCGAACAGGCCATCCCTAAGGTTGCGCCGCCAACCGAGCAGCTGCCCGGACCGTTGCCCTCGTCCAAGACCGCCACCGCCATTTTGGAGTATGCGCGCGCGGAGCTCCCGCCTAAGGTATTGAATCACTCGCTCCGGGTGTTCCACTACAGCGTAGCCATCATCCACGACCAGTTCCCGCACTGGGACCTCGACCCGGAGGTGGTGCTAGTGACTGCACTCTTGCACGACATTGGCACCACCGACAAAAATATGGCGGCAACAAAATTGCTGTTTGAGTTTTACGGGGGGCTTCTCCTGCGCGACTTGGTGTTGCAGCACACAAACGGCAACCAGGACTACGCGGAGGCGGTGGCAGAGGCAATCATCCGCCACCAGAACCTCGGGTCGGTGGGGTACATCACGCTGCTTGGCCTCATTATCCAGATCGCAACAATCTTGGACAACGTGGGCCAAAACCTGCAGTACATTCACCCGGCCACACTCGCCAAGGTGAACGAATTGCACCCGCGCGACGGCTGGTTGGGCTGTTTCGCCGCGGCAATCGATAACGAAAACGCGAAAAAGCCCTGGGGCCATACCTCCCAGTTGGGCGTCCCTGACTTCAAGGAGAACGTGTTGAAGAACTCCTTAAGCTACAAAATCTAGCCTCTTCACACCTCGTTCCTCTCCCGAAGGGAGGCTCCTCGACGGAGTCGCCCCGCGGGAGCGCCGCCGGAGGCAGCTCCAGCCAGTAGCACTCAATAGGTAATTCCGCTCCGCTCGGGCCACTCCGTGGCGACCACTGCGTGGGGCTATTCTCCGAAGGCGGCGCCTCAGACGCAATAAAACTTTATGATCTCTAGTTGTAGATGCGCGCCGGACACCATGGCCCCCTGATATACCTCCTAGAACCACCTCTCTTGAAGGGCGCAGCCTCAATTGCCCTCCCGCCGCCAGACACTTCGCGGTCCAACTTTTTGCAGCCAATGCTGCACAACGGAACACGTCACGTGACCGATAGTGAGGGCCCCGCGAGTGGTCCGGTGCTGCTCGTCCACGCCGGGCCGCTGGTACCAGTCCCGCTCCCCTGGGGCCGCCAAGTAACAAGAAGAGAGCTGCCTGGACGGGGAGGCCAGTCGTAGCACACCATTGCATAGCTCGCCGACTCGCCCATGACGCCGACGGCTCTCGATCCCTCGCGGATCTCCACAAACTACTACAAGCTTGCACATCTCTCTGAGATCTCATACTCCATATTTGGCCAGGTGGCACCGCTGGCCTCTCCATCTGCTTCTGTTCCGAGCCATGCGTCCACTGGAAGCACTGGCAATGCCGCTGGCCTCACTGGGGGGTCTGGAAACAGCACGGGTGTGGGAGCAGGCGCGGCTCCGGACCAGTCGCTCCTCGAGTTGGAGCTCGCCATACGACACAGCAAGCCCGACATCCTCCTCACCTACTACAACAAGTGCCTTTACTACTTTGAGTTTGGCCACCTCGCACACGGGGCGCTGCTCGCGCAGCTCCAGGAGGAGCATCCGGGCTTGGAGTTGAAGTTTAGCGGTGTGGCCAAAGTGGATCTGTTGGCTAATCCGCCGCGAGCTTCTGGGGCTCCTCCTCCTCCTCCCCCTCCGCCTGGTGCGCTGCAAACAGGGGGCGGTGTAGCTGGAGTCTCGGTGCCGGACGCCGATGACGAGTGGCAGCGCAATTTGTATCTTCCGTTTGTGTCGCTTACGTTTCTCAAGGCGGTCAAAAAGCTCATTCTCTACCGGCTTTCGCGGTCGAATCTGCTTCGTATGTTTGGTAACTATTCGGTCGTGGCTCCTCGGGTCGCCCTGAGGCAGCGCCAGTCTCTGCAGCATGTAGTTTCGGGTACATCCACTGGAGGAGAGGGCGATGCAGACGGCACAGGCGGTGCCAGCCACGGCTCACTGCTGCTGCTGCTGCTGCTGCTGCTGCTGCTGCCATACTTACGCTACATCGTGCACATCGACCCGCTTCTCCTCCCGAACGGCGACCTTCTCGTGTGTATTACTCAGCGGAACAATATCCGTCTATTTGACTCTCGCGTGTTGGAGACCACGCTGCCTGAGGGAGCTGTGGCTGCGGACGAGGCCCTTGGCGTGCTCCCGCTCGACTGTGGGGCACTTCTGTCCAACTCGTACGCTATTTACATCATCCCTTCGGGAATTCGATGCCACTTGTACCACCTGGGTGATCCGGCTCAGAGTTTCACTTACGAAGCGCCCAAAAACAGCGACGCGATCATAAACCTCATCAAATTGAGCACCGGCGTAGACTTGCGCGCGGAAACCAGCGACGACACAACCAAAGCCACAAAGAGAATCCTCTGGGTCAAATTAATCCCAAACTTGCAGCATTTAAACAACCAAACTTCGCGTATTTCCAAGTTCATCCACTCGGTAGATAACCGGAAATTCATCTTGTGGCCGTGGGAGTTATGTTTGGTACAGTTTGGGTATCGTGCAAAGCATACAGCCCTGGCTACTCCTACTACTACTACTACTACTACTACTACTACTGATATTGTAGGTGGCCAAGGGGCTGGAAATTCCGCCGTTCATACATCTACAACTGCATCCACTGTTGCTGTTGCTTCTGCTGCTCCTTCTACAGCTACCTCGACGACTACTTCTGTAGGTTCCGATCCGTTACTGCTCATTCTGGACTTTATGGACTTCGGAATCAGCCAGCAGCAAACGTACGCGGGGGGCATTGGCCACACAGTTGGTGCTCCTCTGTCGATCAATCTGCACATGCGGTCGGTAGAGCCGCATCACGCTCCCTTCAGTGTGCCGAGCGTCGGTTCAGGCTACCCACTGGGAGGACAAGTGCATTCTCAGAACGAGCGAGTGGGTATTGAAGATCCCATAAATCTTGTTGATGAGCTTCTGACGGCTCCCTCACAGCCTAAGGACGACGTTAATGCCCCAGACCGAGACCAAAGCGGCAGCGGCAGTGGGGACGAGATGGACGATTTGTTCGGAGACGGCGGTAGCGACGAAGAGGTCGCAGTTGGTGCGGCCGCGCTGGCAAGCGCACCTATAGAGCCCTCGCAGTCACCTAACCACCACAACAATGACGATGAAGAGCTCGACATCACAAAGGACTTTACTATTATAGAAAAAGACGACTTGGAGGGATACGGCGGCCAAGACGGAGCCAAGGGGCTGGAGTTCGTGAAAGCAGACTCGGAAGATGATGGTCTATTTGGGGATAATGCGAATGACGGCGACGCGATTGGTTCTGAGTCAGTATCTGACGATGCCACTAAGCTGATCAAGACAGAGCCTGAACCTGCCCCTGCATCATCCGCTGAGAGTGTTTCTGTCGTTGCGGGTGCATCAGATGCCGCTGTAAAGCCTACTGTCGACACCTCCTCTGTCAATGCCTCTGGTAATGGCAAAGGAACAACCACCTCCACCTACCTCGATATTCCGAAAGACCAAATGACTGTGCCACCACCAAACTTTGCCAAGATAGCAAAAACTCCGTACAACGATCCCGGTGCTCCTCCTGCGCTCATGCCCACACCATTCATCCCAGCGTCGACAACATTTGCCCCCAGCTCGGTGATGCCCGCGTCAGACTCGGAAGAAACCAAATCAATTTTCCTGCCCCTCCATTTCAACCCAATCATCAAGAGTAATATCGACACAAAGTATGGACGAGGCGGTAAGTTTTACGTTGAAAAGGACAAGAATGGCGAGGATGCGAAACGCAAATCCCTCAGAGCAACCAGTGTGGTGGGGTACGACGACGAAATATCGTCAGGTGGAGGCACTGCCATCATTGGTGGAGCGGCTGGAATCGGGACTGGAACTGACTTTGCTCAAGCCAAACTTGAGTTTGGAGCCGAAGGATCCCACAGTGCTATCAGCGATGACAACGACTATGCCGATAATGGCAATGGCGGTGACGTCGTTGACGACAACGACAACGACGACGACGACAATAACTACGACGACGACGAGTCGATGAAGGACGAAATCGAAAGCGATGAAGACGAGGTGGAGGTTGTGGGCCATTCCCCACCCCTCAAGCTCAACACAATTCCTGAGTTTGCCTCTGGGACAGTGGCCTCTGCCCCAGCAGCCTCTGGCCCGACAGGCTCAGGAGCCTCCAATAAACCCATTGGGTTATTTGGTGCACAAAGCGCTTACAGTGCCGTTCCGTATTCTACATTGTACGGAACTGGTGTGTCCGCGGATGATCCTGTGGGGACAGCCACTAGCGGCGCTGCACCCTACGGCACCAATGCCGACTTCAGCTCCCCGGCATTCTTTTCTGCGCGTAAACTAGACTCCCCCTTTGGCACTCTAGGAGTGCAGGTACCAACCAGCTCCTTTTCATCGCGGGGTCAAGCAATATCTCCTGACTTGGTTGACACAACATTTGGTAAGGATGAGGTGCTGGTTTTGGACGATGATGAAATGAAAGATGAAAGTAGCGAAGATGAAGTTGAGATTATAGGAGAGACTAGGGTATCGAGTGGTGCGGACTCAGTTGGGGCTGAAGCAGCCAACACCACCACCAGTGCCAGTGACGCTATCGGTGCTGTTAACTCTATTGCTGCAGCAGGCGCGGACCCAATTGCTACCACAGGTGGAGCTCTCCTTGCCAGCGGCAGCTCTAGTGCAGGCGCCAGTAATTCTGAAGCCACTAATTGCCTTCCTCTCATACTTCGGTGCATCAACGTGAGCACCATCCCCGATAAATTCATTGTCAGTGACTCTGCGCCACCACCGGCAACCTTCATGTACGTGGATGACGACGAACTGTGGAGTGACGACGATCTCCGATCTGAAAAAATGGTGGTAAAAGTGGCTGGATTGGACGATTTTTTGTATTGGCTCACACCAGCACTTGTTTTCGACGGAGGATTAGGTGCTGGAGTGGGTGAATTGGAATTGGCACAACCCCATGAGCGCTATCACGATCAAAGACATGACTTGCACGCTAACACCGACAATTCGTGTTCGCTTGTGGACGGGCAACTGATTGGTTTCGAAAAGGACTTTGAAACTACATTTCCCCTTGCGTACCGTGTCTCACTCAGCGAATTTGTTTTGGATGTCAAGGGAACAGACAAGGACGAGAATAAGTCTTCTCCGGGAGTCTCCAGCGGCGGTGCCGCTAGTGGTGAAAACGGTGAAAATGGCAACGGCGGCAATAACGGAAGCGGTAGCGGCCCTTCTGGAAACGCCGGCGAAGACGAACTCGAGAATCAACTCTCCTTCCTCGATGACATTACCAATGACTTGATGCTTAATCCAAAGGCACAACTTCGGCGACTCCGTACCCTTGACTGGGACTCCATATATGCGCAAGATCTCAGTAACATCGAAAACTCTCAGGAGTACCGCACTTTGATTGGTAACATGTTTGCACCGAAAGCGTTGGGTAATGGTAGTAGCGGAGATTTCGATGAAATTGAAAGCCTCACTAACGAAGACTACAAGGAAAATATGTTTGAGCTACCTCAAACACAGGCCAAGGTGCTAAAGCAAATTTCCCTGCAGCAACTGCAACAAACCCAAAATTTGTGGGGGCATCCGCTGCAGCAACAGTCTGCAGCCACAGTGAACCTCAATGGAGTCGGGCTCCAGTTCTGGCCATACCTCAAGCTTTCGCCGTTACTTGGCCCAAAAGATTTCCAAGTGGTGATGATTACTGAAGCTACGGATACGTACTTGGATTGCAATGCCCAATTACTCAGTGCGCTCGCGTACAACTACCGAGAATGCCAGTTTGGCCATATGACACCACTCAGTTTAGCCGCTCCCGAGAGCCGTCTTGACGATACCGCAGTGAATGATGGGATGATCCAGGTGCCACCACTGCTGGTTGGCACAACAGGTTCTAGTGTTTCGGCGTCTGGTACTTCGGGTGCAAGCGCTGAATTCTACCCGCTGGTGAATCGCAAGCTCGCTTTACTTGCGGAGCTGATAAAGCTTGATCTCATCAATAAAACCAACCGTTTCGAGTTTGACCGCCCACTTTTACTTCTCTTTGTGAATTTCGACGACTCTGTCAATGCACTTGTGAAGATCGCTAAGCTTTGCCGCAACTTTCAGCGTGCTTTGCATCGCCACCAGGTCCCACTTGTTGAAGTTTTCAACTCGGTAATTCCCTGGCAATGCGTATTCCGTCGCGGTGGAGCAGGAAATTCCAGTAAACGGCTTCGGTACTTGTCCAATTTGACTCTTTCAAAAATGTCCAAAGGCTTGTACAATCGATGCCCGGATATTCCGCGTCAGATGTGGAGATTGGACCATTCTGGCGTGCGAGTAAGGTCTGCATACGCTCAATTGGTGAAGGAGTTGCCTGAAAGGGTCGATTTCCGCGGCTTGAATACTGGCACTGGTGCACCTGGTTCTGCAGGTGGAGCCGCCGGCGCGACTGGCGGTGGTGGTGGCTACAATGGGGAAGTGTTCCTCCATCTTGCATGTGAACGGTCGATCGATCGTAATTGGTTTGTAGCGGCATGGTCGGACCCGTTAGGACAAGTCACATACACGAAGTCGTGGTTCTGCTCGCCAACATTCAAGCTGTCGGCCGGAAGCCACGGTATCCACCACGGAGGTGCTATGCCCAGTGGAGGACGTTCCGCATCCGGAGACTCTGGTGTTGGGTCTAACACATCCACAGGGAGTGGACAAGGCGGAGGAAGTGGTGCGCATGAACTCTCCAAGATCTGTGACGAAATTTGGGACATCTCCATTGAACTCTTCAAGAAACTCAACCAAAACATCATACGTGAGATGTCAGGGTTTGGTGGGCGGCGCTTTCTTGTGCTCACGCGAATCAACAGCATTATCCCAGACGAAGAATTGATCCACTGGAAGCGCCTAAGCGTGAAAAACAAGGACATATCCTTGGTGGTTTTGAGTGTCAATAGAGAGCCCAAGTTGCTTTTCCAGCGATCTTCCTCGGCACCACAGGAGCAGTCTGTTGATTCTGTTGGTGATCCATTGGGTGAATTAGGCGCTCTTAGATTCCTGGAGTCAGCCAATTCGTCGCCAAACGGTGCAGGGTTTGTGATGTCTGCTGCGTCACCGTTTAACGCCGGGCTTGGTTTCCAGTCGCCCCAGTTTGGAGCAGGGTTCCTCGAAGTGGGGAGTGGCAATGTCGGTGCCAGTGTGGGCGCCAGTGTGGGCGCTAGCATAAATGCAAGTACAGGAGTAGGCACTGGCGCCGCCGGTACCACTGCATCAGCATCTTTGGCAGCTGGTTCCTCTGGTTCCTCTGGGACAGGCGGTGTGCCAAACAGTGGCTCCAAGACCCGCATCCTCCAAGACCCACGCGATGTGACAGTGGCAGTGATTCCACGCACAGCTCTCCCTTCTTTCAACTCGCCCACGCGACAGGGTATGAAAATCGGGTATCTTCTCAAACCTTTTGGAGCAGTCGATCTCCTCGTGTACGAAGTAAACCTCCTCAGTTGCTCCAACTACTGGAACTTGACGAAAATCATGCAAATTATTCTCAAGCAGTACAAGAAGTTGGTTACATTCAACGACATTTTGGGTGTGCGGGACAAAAACACAAGCACAAAGGGAGAAGCAGAAGAAGGTGCGCTCGAATACGCTGTTCAAGGGCTCGTCCCCTGGCATATAGCAGCAGTGTCGAAAACATTGGACTACTTGGTGCACATAGAAGTAGAAGAGTAGAAGAGGGGAAGAGTAAAAACATGCCACACAGAAATCTTGTAGACGGGTTACAGTGGTGACATAGTACCTCCGGGAATGTGGAACTTCGTTGAGAGTAGCACCTCCGGAGAACGCCAAAGGAGCCAAGTGCCGACTTGTACAGCGCGAAGTATTTTTGCAGCCGTTTTTGGGTTGTGTGTGCGCGCGCTACGCGTGCTTTTTGTGTGCACCAAAAGCAAAACATAAATAAAGAAAAGCGATCTCTTTTGTAGCAGCGCCAGGGATGACTCAAACCACACAGGAGCTTCTTGATACGTATCCGCGGCTCATGCGGCGATCGAGTTCAAAGTCGCTTGGGTTTGCTACGTCTGGACTTTCAGACGAAGATTACGGTGATTTGGACGCCAATTTCGCTCTCGAAGACGACGACTCGATCTTTGACGGCATGAGACGTCACGATACAACCGGACGCCGATTTCTGGTGCCTCTGCTGCCCGCACGCCGGTATGATGATTTGAGCGTGTACAGCGATGATTTTTATGGCCGGTTAGGTGGCGACGACGACGCCGACGACACTATTGACCGGCTACTTAGAGAGCCCATTGGGTGGCTGAACAAAGCAGGAGGCGAGCCTTCATTGCCCCAGTCGAGCTTGGTGCCCGAAAAGACAAACATTCAGGTCTGGGAATCGCACAAACTCGTGGACTCACTCCCGGCAGACATAATTGGCAAACAGGGCGAAAAGTACCAGCAGTTGCTAGCGTCATCGCTCAGCAAGCTCACAGCGCAGTTGGAGGCTGCGAAGCGAGAAACGCGGCAATTGCAGCGCGAAATGTCGATCCAGCGCGAACAGAAAAACGCCATGAAAGAACAGTTGGCGCGATACAAGCGCGAAGCTGCAGCTGTTCGAGAGCGCGAAGTAGAAGCGGAACGAAAAGAGCGAGATAAGTTAAAAGCTATCAAGCTAGGGGCCGAAGCTGTGCAGGCACAGCTCAAAAGGGAGAACGAGCTTCTTCGGACAAAGTTGATCAAGTATAAAGGGTTGTACGAAGCGGGCGCCACTTCGAAGCCACCAGCTGCTGCTGCTACGCCTGTATCCGGGGGGACTGTGTCTACGGCTTCAGCTTCGGCTGCGGCTGCAGAGCCAATACCAACAAATGAAACCTTGAAGGCGCTTGTGCTACAAACAGTGCGAGAGTACGCCGACGAGGGCAAGAAGACAAAGACAAAGCAGGTGTCTTTTGAAGATGGCAACGACAAGCAACTGCTGCAGGGCCTAGAGCACGAGATAGTGCGGGCAGTAGAGGAGGCCCTCGAAAAATTTGCAGCCAAGACAAGCGACAGCGGTGAGCAAAGCGCAGACCAGAGCACGCGAAAAGAGGAAAGTACCCACGCGCGCACAAGCGTCCCCGCAGAGTGTGAGGAGCACAAAAAGTGTGCCATATGTAGCGGCATGGCGCCTGCAACCGCAACAGCCCCCGAGGGCGATACAGTCCGGTTGATGGGCGAGTACAAATGGGAACTATAGACGCATAGCATAATGAGACACGGACACG
Source organism: Dujonia schatavii (assembly GCA_003707405.2). NCBI lineage: Eukaryota > Fungi > Ascomycota > Pichiomycetes > Serinales > Debaryomycetaceae > Dujonia > Dujonia schatavii. The sequence goes on along the minus strand of PPIY02000009.1, from coordinate 171,651 downwards.
AACCACATTGTAGAGAAACGCACGGTCGAGGAAAGCAGATGCACTCGAAGCAGTAGAACGGCTCTTCCACCACCCGGCAACAACACCCAAAGGGACTCCCTCAACGGAGTTGCCCTCGCCGGGAGGCGCCACCAGAGGCACAACCGACCTACCCACGCATAGAAAGACACAGCCACCACGTATGGACCCAGCCAAAGCGTTCCAGATGAGCTCTGCTTACAGAGGAAAAACAAAGGTTGCGTGCCCGGGGACACGGTTGACGTGCATAAGAAAACGCCAGCCGCAGCGAAGAAATCGGGACGTGCAGTGCAGAAGGAAAGCGCAAAATGTAAACAGGGCGCCCGCAAGACAATAGCCCTTTCCGCGCCGGGCGCGGAAGAGGACCGTTTCTCGGGGACGCTGCCGTCTTTGTCCCCGGGCGCGTGTATGTGCGGCTGCCGCTCATCGACTTGCTGGGACGCCTAATCTGTGTGCGTGCACGTGCTTTCTCTCAATCCAGCCTGGCCAAGGGCTACTCCGTTAGCGCGTAACAGCAGCAAGCGTGTGCCGAGGCTCGAGCAGGCGTGGTAGGCCGCCCAAGCATCTCATCGCAAGCGTAAGCGGACTAAATTTCAGCCATAAAGTGTAAACATGGTGGGCGCGCGGCCAGACTGCGTCGCGCAAGCGTGGAGCGCCGGCGTGACTGACAACTTTTCCCGAGCCAAACTCGCTAGCTGCAGTGCACGGGCGCGCCGCCACACACCACTGGTTCGTGCAGCTGCGTAGTGCTGGGCTCTTATCGGTCTGGGATTCCGTTCGTCATCAGCGGCCTCTTCATGGGCCAGCAACAGGGACTTTTTAGGCTCTCTGCCGGCCCCGAGCTAACGCTAGCAGCAGTAAACACATATACACGCGCTGTGCCTCCGGCGCAGAGAACAGTTCCATGCAGTGTCCCCTACGAGTAGGAGCGGACATGCATTCTCCGTCAATGTCGCCAGTTTCTACACGGGGACGCTATGGTGCCTCTGGCGGCGCCTCCCGGCGAGGGCGACTCCGTCGAGGGTGGTTCCTTCGGAGGAATTGGAGAGTCACAACAACGGCAGTTCGCAGCCAAACGCAACCAAAGCGGTCGTACAGTAGCAAAACAAGCGGGAGCGTTGCGGTGTGTGCAGGCCCGGTGCGAACGCTGCAGCAATTGCCTAAACGGACGTTGCCAAAGGGCGTTCAAAACACGCGGTTGCAGCGCACCCAAATCGGGACGACTGTAAATACAGAGCAATAAATTGCTGCTGCCACTCCGTCTCCCACTCATTCGCCTGTCCTCAGCTTGTACTCACTCTCTGGTAACGTCGCACCCTCCACGCCCCCCTCTCCACTCTCCACGCCCACCTTCACACACTTGGCCTCCATCGCCTGCACGCAGTGGCTGGAGCACTGGGCCGTAGAACGCCAATCGCGCGCTCGCTGGGCGTGCATGCGGCGACAGTCAACCACCCCATCTTTCTCTGGCCCAGCGGCCGCTGTGAGTGTGTGCGCGCGCGCTCCGCAGCCCCTCCTACTCTTTTATTATTGTTATTCCGTTTGTGGACCAAAAAAACACACAGAAAAAATTCCTCGCTCTCTCGCTGTCTCCTCTTACTCTCTCCCATTCTCCCTTCCCTTTATCAGTGCGAGGCTCTCCCCCACCCAACCCCCCCTTCCGTTCGCTACATTACTTCATATCAGCGCTGCTCGTCCACGGTTCTTGCCCTGCGCCCCAGCTTTCACACGTTTCTCCTTCGCTCTCTTGCCCAGAATTTACGACCCTCACTGCTCCCATCCAACACTGACAACAAGCTCGATTTTTCCCTGAGGATACACCTGCTCCCGCCTCCATTGACACTCACTTTGGCCTCCTCCACATCTTCCTCCTCCTCCCTCTTCTTCTACTTCATCTCCCCCTCCTGTTTTCCTCCTCGCGCTTGCTTTCTCGCTCATGCCCCAGACTGTCAATAACGAAAACGAATACAGGCTAGCTCGCTCCAAGCAGAGCGAGCCCTTTGATGCCAGGGAGTATCTTGGAGATCTTTCCAATACTGACAAGTACAAAAGGCGGCGTCCCTTGGGCCTGAAGGGTGCGTCTGCTGCCTCTGCTTCCGTCCCCGGCAGTGGCGTGCCTCTGGCGTCTGGCTCTGCCTCTGCGCTACCGTCTGGCCTCTCAGTTGGCTCCAGCGGTGCAAACGGAACCTCCGGTTTCAATCACAGCGTCAAGACGACTGCTGTGGCTTCCGAATCCGAAGCGGAAACCGACGACAACAACACAGAGCCAGCTTCCACTGCTCCTGCTGAAGAAGCAGTAGCAGGAGGAAACGCCAACTCATCTGCGAATGCAGCCAAAATTTCCGCCTCCACCACCACCAGCAGCAGCTCTGGCACTGTGTCGGGATCTGTGGTGCCACCCCGCATGCCGCAGAAGCGCCAGGCCACCGAATCGTCGACAAACCTCGTCGAAAAGCTCCACATACCGCATGGCAGCGGCGCAGCCAGCGCATACGCACTGGCCCATGGCCACGTTCACGCGCACGCACACCCAACAAGCATTCCCTTGGGCGTTTCTGGAGTTGTGGCTGGAGCTGGCGCCACAAGTAGCGGCAGCGGCAGCAGCAGCGGACTCACAACAACTGCCCCGTACAAGAAATCAAAGCTCGACTACTCATTCTCCGACCTCGATGAGGAAGATCTCGACGACCCACTCATGGTATCAGAGTACGTAAACGACATTTTCCCATACCTCCGGGAACTTGAAGTCCGGACCCTTCCTGACGCACAGTATCTTTCGAATCAACGGCACCTCAAGCCAAAGATGCGGTCCATTCTCGTGGACTGGCTCGTAGAAATGCACCTCAGGTTCCGCCTCTTGCCAGAAACACTCTTCCTCGCCATCAACATCATGGACCGGTTCATGAGTCTCGAGGTGGTGCAGATAGATAAGCTCCAATTGCTTGCCACAGGCTCTCTTTTCATTGCAGCGAAATACGAAGAGGTGTTCTCGCCACTGGTGAAAAACTATGCCTACTTCACAGACGGACTGTACACGGAGGAAGAAATCCTCCAGGCGGAGAAGTACATCCTCAAGGTGCTCAACTTTGACTTGAGCTACCCAAACCCCATGAACTTTTTAAGACGGATCTCAAAGGCAGACGACTATGACGTGCAATCGAGAACACTTGGGAAGTATTTGCTCGAAATCTCAATCATAGACTACAAATTCATCGGCGTACTCCCGCTGCTTTGTCTGGCGCTGGCCATGTTCATAGCAAGAGCAATATTGGCAAAACTGCCTGTATGGACAGGAAACTTGATCCATTACCTGGGCGGATATCGCGTGGCAGACATGCGCGACTGCGTTGAAAAGATGATCGCCTTCTTGGTAGCTCCAGTTGAACACGACGAGTTTTTCAAGAAATACGCCAGCAGGAAGTTCATGAAGGCAAGCATCTTGTGCAGAAACTGGGCGAAAAAAGTTGTAGCTGAAAACAGAGATATATTCGACGGCGCAGAGCGCCGATCGGCCTAGAGCATGTTTGATGTATGATTCTGGACGGAGCCACTGCTCTCGTAAAGAGAAATCTTTCACCAGAGAAATACACATAGCCACAGAAGCACAGACGACCCAGAGCAAGGACACCCAACACATTAGCATTGATTTTATAGCATAGCATTCTGGTGCATCCGCACCGCACGCGGCCTGAATGGCCAGCAATACCTCAAGCACACACACGGCCAAATGGTCAGCACCTCATGCACACGAGGCCACCTTTCTTTCTTCTTATTGCCCACTTTACGAATGTACTCAGAGAGTGTTGCGTCAGTGCTCGCGCTCTGAGTTAATACATAATTTGACTAACTAAAGGATTGGTGTAGCCAGCCTCTTGACTATGTAGAGGCGTTCGCGGTAGATGCCGCCTGTGGCCACTCGGAAACTGTAATCGCGTTGGAATGTTCACTAGAACTACTCAAGAGGAGGGCCTCTTACGAGTGTGCTACCGGGGGGTGGGAACTTTGTCGCTCTCTTACTCTTCCGCGTGGAAATGAAATAGACACATCACATCAGCTGTTCTCCCGAAGGGAGGCTCCCCAACGGAGTTGCCCCGCGGGAGCGCCGCCGGAGGCACCAGCGGTAGTATGTGACCATCAGAAATATCTTACAGCGCTCTAGCACCTGCTTTTAGTGAAGAGAGTTTGCAATCGTGCCTAGGTCCCCCACCTGACTCTTGGCTTCAAGTGTTCCCTACAATTTACAAGAAATGGAGTCATATCTACCAGCTGCTTATGTGAGGCTTCTTGAATGAAGCCTACCGTCACTACATTGGCCTTGTGCAAACAAGCACTCGTCACGAGGCGTGAGGGCCATCCGAGAAGACGGTCTCGGGCGTTGCAGCCGTTTGTTGATATTCCTGCATGTGAAAGACGCGTACAGATGTTTTGAATCGGGCCCTACCAGTTGATGGCTATCCCTTCTCGACGCTAGAGCAAGCATGTTTCAGGGATCTATAGTGCTAGTTGTTAAGTCTGAGACAACGTCGCAGGGCGTGCTCCCGTCGCTGCCTCCTGGTCCTGGCGTGGACTACGACGCGTTGATTTCCAAGCTCGAAGAGCTCGATGCGCGCGTTATCTCCAAACACGCCTACGCCAATGACACCAACCATTTGGAGACGAGTGGCGAGATCCCCGCACATATCATTGCTGATACCACACAGTTCATCGAGTACCCCTTGGCGTGTGCAAGCATGATCCCCGTGTTGACGCCGCAGTGGGTGTGGGACTCTGCCGCTGCTGGGCGCTTGCTCAACGCGAAGCAGTATAACCCAGACCCACGGTATTTCTTGAAGGATGTTTTTTTGTGTGTTGCGGATAATCTTCCAGCAGGGGACAAGGAGGCATTTTATGGCGGAGTGCGGGCATTCGGGGGCCAGTATTTGGACGGGCTCACACGGTACACGACCCACTTGGTGGCGAATGACATGAAGAATGATAAGAGTGTGATTGCCGCCAGTGCGGTGGGGGACATTGATATCAAGGTGGTGACTCCCGCATGGCTCGATGAGTGTTTGCGGATGGGACGCAAGGTGGATGAGACGCCGTATCTTGTCGCGGGTGCGACAGTGGCAACTACCGCAGCCGACGTGGGGACGGTACCGCCCTCGTCGCCGCTTCCAGCGAGCTTGACTTTTACATCTGAAAGTATAGGCCCATCATTCACGTCTACCTTTCTTAGTGGTAAGGCATTTTATATAGCGATGGACTGTGGAATATCGCCTCGCTTGCGAGCAACTCTAGGAGCCCTCATAGAAAATAATGGGGGTACTGTCGTAGGCGACGCTAATATTGGCACGAGTGAGGAGAAGGATGTCTCAGACACTGGTGCCGCTGGGAGCTCAGGCCCCGCAGGAAGCTACGACGTCTACATTGGCGCATATCGCTCTGGTCCTGCTTATGTAGCAGCCGCACGCTCTAATAGAATTATAGTTGGTACCCTCCAGTGGCTCTACTACATAGTGATCACGGGGCGGTGGGTTCTACCGCAAAACTCCAATCTCCTTCACTACCCTGTGCCTCCACAGGGAGTTCCTGGATTTCAGGGACTCAAAATCTGCATAACAAACTACACTGGCGAGGCGCGATTTTACCTCAGCAAGCTCATAGCTACCATGGGCGGTGAGTTCACAAAGACATTGACGCGAGAAAACGACTACTTGGTGTCAGCGTCCCCAACGGGGAAGAAGTACGACGCTGCAGTCAACAAGTGGGCGGGTCCTGGCGGGGCGCACATAAAAGTTGTCAACCATTTATGGTTAGAACAGTGCTACAGCCAGTGGGCCTTGTTGGATTCTAGTGCACCGCATTACCAGGCGTTTGGCTCCGCTGATGTAACAGGCCGCGACAGGAGTCAAGCTAATGAGGTTGAACGCTTGATTGGACGCGTGCGTTTAAACCCGGATGTGCTCAGCAAGTGGTGGCGGGAGGAGAGCACAGACGGTGTGGATGATAGTATGAGCGAGGATGAGTCTGTGAAGGCAGGCGGTACGGCTAATGGCTCAGCATCCACTGAAGCGAAACTGAAACTGGTGACCGCTACTCCTGCAAAGACAAAATCGGCAGCAGCTGCAGCTACAGCAGCAACTCCTGCAGCTTCGAGAACTAAAAAGGCATCAAATGCTGCTGCAACTCCAGCTAAAAGATCCCTGTCTACTAAAGATGATCAGTCACCTGAAACAGCTGCCACTGAGCCAACCCCTCGAGGAGGACGGTCAGCAAAACAAAAGGCAGCCGCCAAACTCCACTCGAACATGGAGGACCTTAATGACTACCAGCAAATGAGCAAGAGCGTAACCAAAATGAAGCACTACATGGAGACGCTTGAGTCGTCGTCATCGCCGTCGTCAAAGAAACTCAAGAGCAATGGTGCGAATGCTAAGGACACTCCAATTGTGGGAAGCTCGAGCGCTCCCAAAGACGCTGAAAAGTCGCAGGCCACGATTGTGGCCATCACCACGGGTTGTGACGATCTTAATCTCACATCCAAAGACATTGCTACCCTTGCGCATGCCGGTATCGCCATCCTTCTGGACTTCTCCTACAAAAAACCCATCAACACCCTTGTTGCTCCAAGAATAATGCGCACAGAAAAGTTTCTCAAGTGTCTCTCGCAGGCGAGCCAAATTGTGCATCCGACTTACGTTTCCGATATTCTTAAACGGCTTAGTGGGTCGATTGGAGCCCATGGATCATCAAGCTCCATACCTTCGGGTACCTCGGCCAGCGACATTGCCAAAGAATTCAATATCCAAGATTACACTTTGGACAAAGTGATTGGGGCCAAAGTCATCAACCAAGAGCTCGGACTTGTGGGAAAAGCTGCTAGCGCAGGAGGGGCAGGTAGTGGTCTCGCCAAATTGCTCAGCTCACCAAACAAGGGAAAAGTATTTGAAGGGATTCGGTTCAACCTCAGCGGTAACGTGAACGGGGGGCCAGAAGTGATCGCAAAGATTCTCGAAGCACACGGTAGTAAGGAAGTGAAGATAGTAAAGACACTCAGTAGCAGTACTGTGAAAACCCTCTTGGTGACGGCGTCATCTAAAGTAGGAGAGCACGACGAAGTGATATATATCGCTCACCGCACGAAGGATGCAAAGACAACAGCAGTCTTCAAAAAGCATTGCTCGAACGGCGTTGCTCTCGACTGGGACTGGTGTGTGAAATCAATCTTTAAAATGCAGACGGAAGATTATGAAAAGTACAAGCTCTAGTGGTAGAGAGACATCGTATGTATATCGAGTTACATTCTATATCAAGTTACACATTCTGCATCGTTTAGCGTAGAGACGGCTGAGCCCAGGAATGCCATGCTGTTTGCGATGTCCTCCAGCAGTCAGACCCTGTGGCACTCTGGTTTTGCAAGCCACTTCATCGCTACAGTTTATAAAACAATACATGTATTTTTATCCACAGTCTAGGTGGTTCGTACAAGTGGCTCCGCATAGCGATCGGAGGGGTGCATAGAGAGATATTCCCATAATCTAAGTATGGGCACCTTCGGAGAACATCCGCATGTGCTCCAGAATGTGGCCCGAGCAGAGCGTGGATAGGCAAGCCACCAGCACCCTAGCCTGTCTCCTGTAACGTGTAAGGCTGCTCGCGCAGTAGAAACTCATTGATATTGTCGGCCACTAAATATCTATCAAGCTTGGACCCGGGTCGCCGTTTCTACGCTGCTGCTGTTGTTGCTGTGGTGCATTGCCGAATCCGTACCCTGTATACGCTGGGTTGATTGCAGGCTGTGCTTGCTGTTGTCCTTGTTGTGCCTGGTACCCGATTCCGGTGTTGAGGAACGGGTTTCCCGTGGCGTTTGTTGTTAAACGCACATCGCCATACAGTGGCTTGATTCCCGTACCGCTCAGGTTTATGAACTGCTGTGTCCTTGTGTGCTGGTGTGGGATTCTCAGAGCGCCTGTGTTTCCAAAGGTGTCAATTCCTGTGCCCTGTGCGAGCAAGTTGTTGAGCTCCGAGTGTGTTGAATCGTTGAATTTCGACAGAGACGTGTTTTGCGACTTGAGCGGTGCACTTGGCTGAGTGTAGAATTGCGGTTGTTGTTGCTGCTGCTGCTGCTGCTGTTGCTGTTTTTCAGCTAAAGCACTGAGTGAAGACTGCTGCTGCGTTGACTGAGCTGGCTGTTCAGATTGGAGCGCAAATGGGTTGTTTGAGCCCGTCTTGAGAGGCTGTAAAGGCTGCTGCTGCTGCTGCGGAGGCTGATAATTGAATCCAGTGAACTGTGGCTGCTGTGCGTACTGAGCCTGCTGAGCCGCAAGCTGCTGCTGCTGGAGAAGGTATTGCTGCTGCTGCTGCTGTTGGAGCTGGTACGGGTCTATGGGGTTTCCAAATAAATCATACTGCTGCTGCTGCTGCGGCGGATACTGGCCCGTCATGTAGTACTGCTGCTGGGGTTGCTGGAAGCCTGTCGCCATGTAGTATTGCTGCTGCTGAGGCTCGTCGTTCAAGTCCAACAAGTTTTCGTTTTGGAGCCGCCTTTGTTTGCGCATCTCTTCCTCTTCCATTGAGAGTTTGAGTGCAGCCTCCAAGTCTGGGTCTGCCGACTCCTGTTCTTGTCTGAGTCTGCGCTGTTCTTCTTCTGCCGTGAGCTTCGACAACTCGAGGGCCTTTTGCAAGTCGTCGTCGTATGGCTCGCTACGTGAACGGTTGTCTCTATCCGAACGGGAGTTTGCGCGGTCCCGACGGTCTCTGCGTCTCGCGGAGGGGTCCTGCGAACGGGCAGCAAGCTCACGCTCGTGCTTCAAGCGCTCGTCGTCCCGCAAAAGAGACACAAGCTCCTTGGCCTTGACCCGAATGAGAGCACCCTGGTCGTTGTCGGCCTCGTCAAAGTGTATAAACTCACGGAGTGTCTTGACAATATACAAATTGTCCCGGGTCCAGAGCACGCACTTTTCGGACCCAAACCGTACAAGGTAGTCCAACACTGTGAGCGACTTGGCCACGTGCCGCCAGTTTTTGCCCTTGTCGTTGAGCCGCCGGTCAAGCATGTCCATGATCTCGAGGAAATCTGTTTGCGACTGGTACGTGAGCGACGCAATCTCCTCCATGTCGTACTTGGTGGGCCCGCTGGGGTCGTTCAGGGTAGCGTTCCGTACGAGCACCTGCACCGACGAGTACCCGTTGGCAACGTTTTTTATCGACCGGACCAACGATTTCGACATCGGAAAGCTGGTAAGTGGTGGGGGGGTGAGGGTGAAAAACTCCGACGCTTATGGGGCTGGGGTAATAGCAGGCGCTACTAGCAAGTGGCGACGGTGTGTGGGGGACGGGGGCTATAGAGCTACGGGAGTCTACAGTGGAAAACTGCTATTTGGTAGGCAGTGCGTTCTTATCTTCGGCCTCTGTACCTTGCACTACACAATCTGGCAATTCGTCAGCAGAATCAAGGCAAATCGCTCACGCCCGGACGGTGCGGGCGCTACACCGTCGGGGGGGTGATAGGAGATTTTTGTTTGGTTATATGCAGGGAGCCGGCTGAGAAGTGGCTGCGGAATGAGTGGGACGGTTCGCTGGTGGGTGCAGGGTTTTTGGACAGAGACGAGAGTAGTGGGGTTATTGCAGCGGAGGAAGGGTCGAGGAGAGGCGGAGGAGCCAAGGAGAGGCGGGAGAGGGCGATGGGAGGGGAGATACGAGAGGCATAGAAGAGGCTCCCACAGCCAGACGGGTGCGCATGCTGCGGCCAATTTTTGTCACTCAATTTTTGGCTGCTGAGCCGCAGCAATACCAGCACGCTGCCACGATGAGCAACCGATTTCTGGTTTCGGCGCGAGGTACCCTACGAGACAATGGGACTAGCCTGACCGTTGTGGAATGGCCAACGTAGACGCGAGACATGCTAGAGCGGAGTAGCGCTCTCCGATCGAGCCTCTTGCACACATCCGTCCAGAGTGGTCCATTGAAGTACTTCGTCAGACAGCTGGCCCTCTAGTGGAGGCGAAACAGAGCCGTCCAGGTGCATGTAATATCAAGGGGCATCGCTCGTACTGGGGAGGGGACGCTGTAGGTATGCAACTTTGCAGCCACTTGTTTCGCGAATGGCTGCAAAAGTGTGCCGCTGCACGCCAAGCTGTGCCCCACACGGATCTTCAGTGGATGTGATAGCGTTGATGTGGTTGTGCCTCCGGCGGCGCCTCCCGGCGAGGGCAACTGCGTTGGGCTTGGCTCCCTTCGGTCGGGTGGGGAGTGCATCGGGAGCCGCAGGCACGCCACGGCCGCCTGCGGCTTCGTCTCTTGTGCCCCAGGGTCATCGAGCTCAAACTACAGGGTGCTTCAGTTGTCAGGAGATCAAGAGCCGCTCTGTCTTACATTTAGCACCTATCCGTAGCTCTGCTTAGCTGATCCATTTTTCCTGTATGCGCCTACTCCGGCTGACAATTAGTCAACGCAACACCCTTACACCCATATTTCCAAGCAAAAAGCACGGGAGCCACCCTGACCCACACCGAACGCCACTCCGCCACCGGCATCACAGACCACCACAACCACACCACGAGCAACGCTCGCTACACCGGCTGCCTGCGGTTTATGGCGCCAGCAAAATGGGCGCACCATGCAGTGCCGCGAACTGAAAATCGCAGCCCGCGCGAAAACCCGACACACCCAGCTGGCACCCTCGCACAGTGCTGGGTGCGCAAATTGGTGCGAACCAAGCGCCCGCACCAAAGCGCCCAGAGCATGGCCGGCCGTTTTGTAGTGCCAGGAAGCAGTCCCAGGCTGCATACAGGAAAAAGGGGGTGGCCGGTCGTGCAGCTGACAAAAAATCACCCTGTCCGGCACAGGACCCCGTCAAGCGCCAGTAAATTTCACGGGGCATAACAAATACACCAGCGGCAGCTGCGAGCGCGAGAGCACAGCAGCGTAGAGCACCAAGCGAGACGCACTTACAATACCATCCGAGTCCCCGAGCACACTGCCCGAGTCCTCGCGTATACACGAAGAGAGAAACAGTTCTTTGCGTACCCTCCAGCTCGTTAACAGCTTGGGCCCATAGAGTCAACTGAAAACTAGCCGTGAGAGCGTTTCGCATCCGCCAGAGCATTTGCGCCCAAACGCGAGCAAACGACTCATTTTTTTGCATCCAAGAGCAGCACATCTGCGTAAGAGCACCAGTAGTTGAGACTTTTAGGGTTTTCGACTCTAGCCTACCGAGTAGTGCTGATATACTTCAGTAGAGTAAGCCACTAGCAAGCAGCTTGAAGCCGAAGCTAAACCAAAGCTAAACCGAATCTCGCCCAATCTTCTTCGCCTCCACCTCATGTCGTACTACATCTCACCCGACTCCAGACGGTGCCGGCGGTGCAAGAGAAAGAGACTCGACGACGAGCCCGCGGAAGTGCGCCAGTACAAAACGTGTGCCAAGTGCCGAATCATCGAGCGCCAGAAAAAGAAGCTGAAGAAACCGTTGGCCGAGGAAACCATGGTGTACGGGTTACGCCAGCTCCAGGAGCAGCACCCCGGCACCTGGTCGGAGGAGCTTTTCAATCAGGACGATATCTACATAGAGGAGTCGCGTCCACGCACGCGTCGCACCGGCAGTGGTGTCCAGGCATCCACAACCGGCCCTGCTGCTCTGCCTACGGGTACCAGCCACTCGTCTTTAGTTGCCACTGCAGCTGCAGCGGTGGCAAATGCCGATTTTCCATTGTACACGTACGAGGTGGATCCCCTGAGCTTCCGTTATGAACAGCAGCAGGCTCAGGTCCAGCAGCAGCAGCAACAACAACAACAGCAACAACACCAGCAGGCCCAAGCACAGGCACAGGCCCAACAGCAACAGCAGCTGCTGCTTAGCCACGTGCAGCAGAGCAGCCAGCAACTGCAACAGCAGCACACGCAACAGCATCAGCAGTATCAGCCTCAGAACCTGGCGCAGCCTATACAGGTGGCAGCGCCAATTCAGCAGGTGCAACAGCAACTGGCCCATACACCGCAGTATTACCGTCAGCAGCTGCTTGCGTTCGAGTTTACGCCGTCTGGCACTCCTGACAGCAATGGCCACGGCCACAGCAACGGCAACGGCAATGGTAACGGAGTGGGAGTCGCTTCGACAGCAGCAGCAGCAGTAGCAGCGGGCGTGAGCGGTGCAGCCAGCGCGCTCCTTTCCGGGGCCTGCGACGTGTGCACAACCAAGTTTGATACTGCGTCGCTCTGCGACGATTGCCGCGCCAACCCGTACACCCATGCTCACGTTCATCTGGACTTTACCTCATTTCTCGAGGCGCTTGCACCCGAGGGAAACCTCGGAGCAGACGCTGGCCGGGTCACGTTTGTCAAGGAGGTGGTGGCAGGCACGGACTTTAACGAAAAGTTGGACACGAGTGCTGCCAACCCGCAGAACGAGCGCCAATACCGCGAGGTTGTGCTCAGCAGCATCAAGCAGATTTATCTCAATCCTGTAATGGCTGCTTGCGGGTTCAAGTTCTCGCGCGTGGCGTCCAATGTCGGTGGCAGCTCCATCGGATCGTACAAGCAGCACTCACAGGATCCAGACCTGGAGCCCATAAAGGCAGTTTTCCGGTGCAAAGGTAGCAGCGTGGACGAACAGACCCCAAACATCGAGTTGTTTGTTTCGTACAGCTTGCTGACGCGGGTGATTGTGATTCGTGTGACGCGCGATGTGGATGAGATCCGTTCCATCTTGGAGAAGCGAGCGGCTGTCGCCGACGCCAAGGAGTCTGCCACGGACGACACTGACCCCGCGTTGGCGTCTGCATCGGCAAACACTGACGGTCAGGATGCAGAGCCAGAGAGTGTGGGCACTAACGGAGCTATAGCTGAAACAGGCGCTATTCCCGCTGGCGCCAGTGACGAGTCCAGCGACTCGGGTGCTGAGTCGCTGGTGGTCACCAGCAAAGCCACGACAGCAACTGTGTACCCCCCCAAATTCCTTGCGCTTGTGGCCCGAACACTCCAGTCTGTTGACGAATCTGCGCATCCAGAGACCTCTCTTGGATACAATACCGCGACGGGACACATTGTGTACGGTGCTCTCGCCGGGAACCGCGACGAGTATCCGGAAGACGTACAGGAGCTTATCGACTCGTTCGGGACTGCCGACGCGTTCGCACAGGAGTTTGTCAAGTTTGAAGGTGCGTCCTCAATACGACCAATAAAAGAGTCTGAAACCGTCGAAAGCCCGGCGGCAGCAGCTGCAGCCGCAGCCATCGACCTGGGGCACACTCAAGTGAATGTGGACCCGGTGTTTGGAGCATAGCTAGTAATAAAAATGTAATATACGGTATAGAAGCAAGCAAACATCTCTTTGACCACCTGATGCCACTCTTCTCGTCCATAAATTCGCTCAATACTGTGGCTGAATGGACAGCTTTGCAGCCACCGGTCGTTGTAGCCACCGGTCTTAGCAGCCATCGGTCTTCGCAGCCATCGGTCGCAGCATCGCGTTACTTTGCGGGCCGCACACGACCGTCTAAAATAAGATCTGCGACGCGCAGATCGATGAAAAAGCCCCCCCTACGCTTTCTTTTCACTCGCTACCACTCGTACGTTGAGCATTCCCACAGGACTTTCAGGTTTAAGGGATACCGTTGCATCGCAGTTCACAGCCGGCTACCACCCCTGCAAAAAAAAGGGCAATAGCGAGACAAAAGACCCGCCAAAAGATCGCGGATCGCACGCATTTGCACCCTCTTTTCTCAGCGCTAGCACGGCACTGATTCAAAAAAACACGTAGTGGGACTCGCTTGAACGCTCGTCACGATGAGGATTTCGATTTTTCATTTGATTCCGCTTCTTCTCTCGGCCACTTCGGCCATTTACCTCGACCTCGAGAACCGGACCAATGTCCATGAGGTGTGTGCTCTCATTGCCACGGGTCTCCTCGACTACTACCACGGGAACCAGCCTGGTGGTACGGTTGGTATGTTCACTTGGCCCTACTATTGGTGGGAGGCCGGTGGAGCTTGGGGCTCGCTTATTGACTACACGTTTTACATGCAGAACGACACGTTGGTGCCGCTCATCCAGCAGGCGCTCTTGTTCCAGACGGGAGACGACGACAACTACATTCCGTTGAACCAGAGTACCACCGAGGGTAACGATGACCAGGGATTCTGGGGCATTGCCGTGATGGGGGCCACAGAGAAGAATTTCACGAACCCAAGTGACCCGAAGAAGGCGTGGCTTGCGCTCACTCAGGCCGTATTCAACACCATGGCAGCCCGTTGGGACCCTGGTTCTTGCGGTGGAGGACTCCGTTGGCAGATTTTCCAGTGGAATTCCGGATACGACTACAAGAACTCGGTGTCCAACGGGTGTCTTTTCCACATTGGAGCGCGTTTGGCAAGATACACCGGTAACCAGTCGTACGTGGACTGGGCCGACAAGGTGTGGAACTGGACGGTACTGGTGAACCTTATTCAGGATAAAGGAGGATTCTGGGCCGATTACGGCGGACTTCTCACCGAGGGTGAGCCATACTACTTGATCTACGACGGTATCAGTGTGGATGACTGCTCGAATATCACCGAGTTGGTGTGGCTGTACAACTTTGGGCTCTTCATCTCGGGATGCGCCTACTTGTACAACCATACAGGCGACCAGAAGTGGTTTGACCGGACGGCAGCAATCTTGCGTGGCTCGTCGGTGTTTTTCATGAACAACTCGATCATGTTTGAGGCCGCCTGCCAAAGTCTGGGCACCTGTAACAACGATCAGCGGTCGTTCAAGGCGTACTTTTCGCGGTTTTTGGGTCTCACCTCCTTGATGGTGCCCGAAACAGAACCAACAATCACACACTGGCTCAATGCCAGCGCATACGCCGCCGCCAGACTGTGTCTGGGAGGGTACGACGGACACACGTGCGGGCTCATGTGGAACGCAACAGGATGGGACGGACAATATGGATTGGGTGAGCAAATGAGTGCTCTCGAAGTGATACAAAACAACTTGGTGCATGACTTCCCCGGTCCTCTCACTGCTGACACTGGAGGTTCTTCCCTCGGTAACCCTGCTGGAGGATACGCAACCACGCAAACCAATGCATCTCCGCTCACTTTGAACTCCGGTGACAAGGCTGGTGCAGGAATCCTCACCGCTGTCATTGGTGCTTCGTTGGTGGGTTCTGCAGTGTGGCTTCTTCTCTAGGCCGACGAAGTTTGCTGTGGGCGAGGGCGACTACTTCTCCCAAGTTTGCATTCTCCCAAGAATTGCATTCTCCCAAGCATTTTGCCAACAATTTGCATTTTGCCAAGAATAGGCCCACGTTCTGCTCCGTAAGGACCCCAAACTTGTATTTTCAGTATATTGTCTATAGAAAATAAGTCACCTTACAGCTTACCTTACAGCTTACCTCTTCCTCTCGATACCGATAGCCTGTTCCTGTATATATCAAAGTCCTGCATAGCGCCGATAAGAAACCCCCTCAAAAAATGTGTGAGCTGGTGGCGTGGAGCCAGGCAGATAAAGAAGCCACAGCCCATGAGTTCAGAAGACCAGTTCACTTCAATTCAGTGGGACCGCGACGATGTGGAGCCGCACGGGCCACCTCCCCCTCAATACACGCCAATCGTGGAGGAGGAGGAGGATGCCGCTGCTTCGGGCGACTCCAAGGACACCAATGCTGCTGGCTCGGGGAGCGACACTGAGGACCCGTCCAATAGCTTTTTGCTTTCGGAGCCGCAAGGTGATGGTGCCGCGAGCATCAGCTCCTTAACCAGCAAGCGGCGTACGGCCGAGGACGACGATGGTGCCGCAATCGATGCACTTGGCGCGCTCGCCTTGGGCACGGACGAGAGCACATCTGCGGCCGCAACTGACGCAGCGAGAGCTGTATTGGCAGGACCGGGAAGTAGGGAAGATACTAAAGAGCTGGAAATTCACAAGGTGGACGACCGAACAAAGTCACCGGAAGGTTTGCTGTTAGAAGATGAGGAGTACGAGATTGTTACTTCGGTAACCGAGCCGCAGCGCGAGACAGACGCAGCTGGAAAGCCTTACATCTCATACTTGCTTACCACGGTGACAAACCACCCATCGATAGCACGGCTTTCCAAGCGACCTGTAGGAAGTGAAGGGGGCTCTGGAGCCGCTGCCACAGCAGATAGCGGCACATCAACTGCGGTGTCCGATGACACTCCAGTGTACCGCATACGGCGAAGATACGGTGACTTCAAGTTCCTCTACGATTGCCTCGTATACGACTACCCGCAGCTCCTCGTACCACCACTCCCGTCGAAGCTGAACTTCAAGTACCTTACGGGTGACACATTCTCTACGGAGTTTGTGCACAAGCGACTTCACTCTCTCAACAGATTTGTATCCTATATTGCTCAGCACAAGTACTTACGGCAGCTGAAGATTTTCCATTTATTTGCGAGTGATCTGAGTGACTGGCTGACATTCCAGAAAAACCTCAAGATCAGCCGTGGCATGGCGGACGATAACTCCACTGCAAACAGTAGCGGCTCAGGAGGAGGCGGTGAACTCCCATCCGTGGTGGGTAAAGTTGTAAATGAAGAGCTCACGGAAACCATCATGAACTTCCTCACCCCTTCCAAGCACAAGCGTGAAAACAACAAAGAGATCTTAGAAATCAGCGACAAGCTTAAAAAGCTCTACGAAAACTTGTTGAAATTGGACCGCATTTTCGCCAAGTTGAACCGCAAAAATCATGACTTGAGCTTTGACTACGATCAATTTCTGTCTCAGATTATGCGTTTGGGTACTCTGGATCCATCGGCTTCACCCGAATCGATTAAAGCATCGGATTCCCTGGGACCACAAGCAAGTACGGTTTCGTCCACAGGAACGGGGGCTGCAGAAGCAGTATCAGGAAGTGATGATGGTGTTGTTAACAACTTTAAGCTTTTCGCGTCGTCGCTCTCATACTTCTCAGAGAACTGGGCATCTTTGCACAAGTATATTGACGAGACGTTTTTGGTTGCCCTCAAAGACTGTGCAAAATACGTTGTACAACTCACACATCTCATCGAGCTCCAACATAACAAGAAAATCGATCTCCAAGTCCTCCAGGATTACCTAGCCAAAGCTCGTACAGAGCTCAGCAGTCTTGGAGGAGGAGGCATGGGACACGCACGCAGTGGTAGTGGGCACACAGCACCGACTCCGGCTCTTGTGGGGGCGCATGCAGCATCGGGGATAGTGAACAATACAACACAACTCATCAAGGATACTCTTTCAACGAATGCATCAGGTTCAATAGGACTGACCCACACGGAGACCAAAAAAACCAAACTTCAAGCACGCATTGAACAATTGGAACATGAAATCACCATCCAGACAGCTCTTGTGACAGACTTAACAAACAGAATCATCCATGAAGAATACCCATTTTGGGACAGGTTCAACAAAATGGAGCTCAAGCTGGCAATGCTAGGTTTGTGCGATCAGCAGATAGCATTTTATCTGGGCTTGGTTGACAAGTGGGGTGAAGCAGAGCAAGTTTTAGTGAACCGGTTAAAGAAACTTGCGTAGGTTGATTCCAGATGTTGCTCAAAAGTTCACATGGGAGAGGTGACTTAAGTTCTAGTAGAATGTGTCTAAGTGAGTGGAGGGCTTTGTTGCGCTAAAGAAGCTGCTTCCCCGGACTCACTCACTGGAGAGTGACCCATGCTATGGGACTGTCGCGCGATATATAATATCCTATCTCTTTTTTTAATGTATGTCACGTCATGGAGCCCGGATCACGGGTAGTAGAATCTAGCATTTATTGAAAGTATAAGGAGAAAAGGGAAGGCGAGTGCCGCAGAATAAAAGAACCAGAAGAAAGGGATAAGGGTGTGCCACCTAGATGAAATATATGAAAAGTGACGAAAGGAGAGAAAGCACCGTTGCTGACAGGCGGACAGCTGCATTCGGCACTGGGCTCGGGAGTATGGACGGATGGGTGGTTCCAGTAGCTAGTGACGACATGGAATGTCCACTAGCGAATCCTGGGAGAGGAGGCTCATTACTGGGCTGAGCCGATACCAGTTCACCTTCCAGTGCCAGTGATCCTCTTCCATGGGGACCATTTGTTAACGTCTTGGAGGTGATTAGTGTGGAGGCAACGGAAATAGGTGAAGAAGTGGTACCAACTCCAGGCTCTCCGGAGTTGCCAAGACCGGGTGAACTCTCATGCCCACTTGGAAGCGTTCCTGTCGTACTGGCGTGGGCTGGTCCAACTGTGGGGACCAAAACTGACCTCAAGGAGTTTGAACTTGATTTTCCGACTCCTACAGCACTACTGGGACCTTTAAAGTGAGTAGATGATCCAGTCCCAGGTGCGCTCGGCTCTTGAGAGCCATTCAGAGATACAAATTCCGAAGCAATTGGTGTGACTCCAGCATTGGCATGAACTGATTCCGATGCACTATTTCTGGCGGCGCTAGGCTTTGGTGCACTTCCAGGGCTATCGGTATCAATTCCTGGTTGACCCCCAGGCAAACCTTGACCCCCAGGTAGCAGTGCACCAGTAGAAGTGAGGGTGGGTGGAGAGGTGAAAGGTTGGCCGCCATTACCTGTTCTTCTTTCAGAGCCAGTGTAAGCTGTATTCGAACCTCCAGTACCGCCAGCATCAGTAGCTGCACTCCCGAGACCAACAATGCTGATACCATCACCAGTGCTGACAGCAGTTGTTGCGCGTCCAGTACCTGCAACCCCTGTTGTAGTCTCTCCAGCAGCACCAGCTCCAGTAGCTTCACCAATATTGCTCACATGGCCGTTCGAAGTTCTCGAACTAATGTCCGCAAAGCCACTAATACTGCTTGAACAGGTTGTCAAAGTACTATAGAGTGTCAGAAGCGAGCCTGCTGGCGCGGTCTCGTCAGTAAAGGTCACTACAATACTTGCAAGGTCACCCGTGGACCCGTCTGGGTTCACAAGAGTGATTGCGAGATTAGTCGACCCATGTGAGTTAGCAAACACAAGCCGAAGCGGGATAAACGTGCCCTCTTTGAGGTAGACCGTTGTTTCTGCGCTTCCACCTGGTCCTAGAACAAGAGCGCTATCTGTTGCACGTTTGACAAGCGATCGCTTAATGTTACTTCCACACCCAAACGCGTTTCCGTCTCCGAGGTAAAGAGCAGCAGCATCTTTAATGTTCTCCAATTTAAAAACATAATCTCCCGAGGTTGGGGGCAGAATGTAACCTGTTAACTCAACGGTGAAATTTGTAAAGGTGACGTTGTAGCCGTATATGCTGCCGTAAGCAGGCTTCGATGGGTCATCCAGCGGAGATCCAAGTGCAAAATTGATATTCTCCAAGTTGTCAACGGTTTTGAGAAGCTCGTGCAGTTTGTAACCGGAATCAAGGTAGGTAGGGTCTTGTACTGAAGATTCGTCTCCCAAGGGATATGAATAGAATCGAGCACTAAGTCCAGGCTGCTTGTTTCCAACTGGAGGCGAATCACATACCGAAGGGATGGCTGACGTTAAAGATGATCCGGATCGAGTACTTACTATGGCTTGTGATGTAACTGTCAAAAGTGATGTTGATGATAAAGCGGACACAGACGGAATTCCAGGTGTTCCGGATAAAACACTAGTAAAAGGTTCTTTCAACGATGATGACGAGCTAAAGGTCGCAAGTGGACGGCTCTCCGTTGCAGATGTACCAGAGGGGTGTGATAATGTTGGTATATCGCCTGATTTGGATTCTTCAGCCGCTGTGACAGGGAAACGTGACAGAGATAAAGTTGCAAAAGTCCCAGACAACAGAGATGGACTCGTATCTGTTTTACTGAACTCTTCTCCTGATTTCAGCGTCACAAATACATTCGAATTAGTCTCAGATGATCTCCAGTTTCCACTGGTTAATTGTTCTGCAGGCGAACTGGGAACGAAATGAGAAGATATTGATGACAACAGCGGGCGGGAGGTAACACTGGATATCGATTCAGTAGGCGAAGTAGTGCTGCTCACACCATGAGTAACCAGGGACGATTCAGTTGCTCTTGCGCTTGAACTAATACCGGTATTGGATTCACTAACAGAAGATCCAAGAGTGCCCAGGAACGATTCAGTTGCGCTTGAACTAATACCAGTATTAGTTTCACTAACAGAAGATCGAAGAGTACCCAGGGACGATTCAGTTGCTCTTGCGCTTGAACTAATACCGGTATTAGATTCACCAACAGAAGATCCAAGAGTACCCAGGGACGATTCAGTTGCTCTTGCGCTTGAAGTAATACCGGTATTAGATTCACCAACAGAAGATCCAAGTGAATTCAAGCTTGTTTCTGGACCGGAAGAGGAAGAAGTAGTGATGTCTGAGCTACTTGGTCCCACTATAGAGGAAGTGGATGCACTAGGCTGTGAGCCAATTGAGAAACTCGAGGGGAACGAACTGGTTGAAATCGAAATAGCAATATTAGTCCTGGTCAGACCATCATTTGCTGAGGAGTTCGAGCCTCCTTCAGAAATAGACGTACTTGCTTCAGTAGTTGAACTGGCACTTATCGTCGTAGACGAACTAGCCGATGGCACTCCATATGAGTAGCTGGAGGTGTTGGAGGAATTTTCAGTAACAGAAGACTCTGATGTTTCTGCTGATCCACTTGAACTTACCGAACTGAGAGGCTCTAAGGAAGAATTGACATTAGTAGAGTGTGTCACTGTTGACGATTCAAAAGGTATCAAGGGGCTTGAGGACTGGTCGTGGGATGTCGATTGAGTGATCAAGCCGAGGACACCTGATAAGGAATCAGAGAAGAGAATTCTGCTGCTGGAATTTGGGCTAGTAGTTTCAGAAGCATGTGAAGAAGTGAGGATGGATGTTGCAGATCCTTCACCCAAACTGAATGGAGTCGATACCGGTACCAGAGTGGGATTTCTGGTGCTCTGAAAACCACCTTGTGAATCTGAAGTGACAGAGGCATCGGAACTGAAGATGTCAGTAGAACCCCCCAATGAACCTAGAGTAGACTGCAATAAATGTGAAGGAGAGGCATTAGTAGCAACTTCTGAAGATGTTGTGCTTGATATCTCTGTTCCTTCAGCTCCTGTTTTTCCAGTGGCTGCAGTTATGCTAGACAAGCTAAAATTGAACGAAGATGTTAAAGAGCCACTACTCGCATTAGCTTCACTCCAAATATTACTGGTAACGGATGCAGTCAATGTAGGGTTGACAGATGTGATTGATTTGCTTGACAAATGTTCGGGATTTTGAGTACCCGAGGCCGTGGAAAACGAGACTGTTTCAATGCTGACCAGTGTAGACGAAAATAATCCACTGACAACAACACTGGACCTGCTATTTACACTGCTTATAACAGTTCCAGTGAAGCCTGTTTCTAGTGGTTCTGAAGACTGAATCTCCCCATAACTCGATGATTTCCCGCCTCCAGACGTAGACGGGGTTATTTCAGAACTTACCAAGGATGCAGCACGTGTGGATGAGGAGTAATCAGAACTGGAAAGTAGAAGAGAGCTGATCTCAGAAACATGAGATGACTCCGCGGTAGAGAATCCACTTGGAGGCAGTGTATCACTCAACAATGTGCCACTAAAGTTTGAACTCAAGGATAGAGCAGAAGTTACGCTCGACAAACTGTATGCCTTTGAATTGGATTCGAGACTCAGCTTCTCTGTACTTACCTGACCACCCCCCTCAGATGACGTTAGATATACTGACAGTGATGAGGACTTCTGAGAAGGCGATTCACTGGACAAAGAAGGTACTTCATTGATTGAAACTAGTGTGGAAATCTCAGTAGACGACTGAGCTTCTCCTTGCGAACGAGATGCAGATACACTTGAGGTTGACGACAAAGAGCCTTGTGCCTCTGTTAAATATCCACCAGAAGTAGCTGAAGCTAATGTGTGTACGGACGCTTCTGTACTCGAACTCACATTGGATAATGGTTCTTTAGTGGAGTGGGTACTGACTTCTGATGTAATTGAGAAGAAAGTAGTGGAGCTAGAATTACTGGGCGCACCGCTTGATGCCCTGCTCGATGCCTCACTATTTGTTAATCCCGACGAGCTAGATTCAAAGTGATTCGACGATGACAAAGAATCTGATGGAACAGAAGGACTGGATAATTGAACCTCCGCACTCAGAGAACCAGTGACCTGCAGACTTGAGGATGAAGAAACTGTGTCACTTGAAAAGGCGGAAATGCTTGTGATCCCATGAGACGATATGGATGCTGACCCTATGGAGCTTTGCCCTCCTTCGATTGAGGTAGGTACCAAAATACTGGACAACTGAAACGTATTCAAATAACTAGAGTGGTTGCTAGAAATTGGAGAGGAAGTGGCATCTGACTCGCGAGAAATCACACTTGATGACAAAGTTCTTGAGCTCAAAGAATTAGAAACAATTAGACTCGGCGATGAAGAAAGCGAGCTCTCCAAGGAAGTAGATATGTAACTGGTCAATGAAGCGTTAGTTGTCAGCAAACTTGACAGAATCAAGCTTTTCGTTTGGAAGGAAGAACCAGACTCAACGGCACTAAAAGTTCCACTCGGAGAAAGGGACTCTGAATCCGGTAGACTGGAAAATGTTGTAGAAGAAGATATAGCAGCAGCACTGCCACCGGAAGTCTGTTGAGTTGTTGCAATTTCTGATGCAAGTGAATTCAAGACACTTGAGATACCAGTAACGCTTGAAAGCTGACTGGATAACTCACTGGAGGATAGAGAGTCTTCCTTTTGTGAGCTAGATGGAACAAAAATTGACGGTGAGAAGGTTGATCTATCTGTTTGTACTCCACTTGAAGACGAAATTAGTCCACTAGAATCAGGCAGGTTTGACGAAGCGGAAGATTCACTGGGGGGGCCAGATGTTAGACTTGAATCCTTGCCAGTTTCATAAGTACTGGAAGTCCCTGAGACTTCTTTGCCGGATGTTTCTGCCGTAAGTAGTGAACTAGAACTACTTGAACTGAATGTTTGCACAGAGGTACTTTCCGAATTATTGGCAGTCAGATTTGAGTCACTGCTTGACGACTCCAACTTTTGTGAAGATATCGAGCTTGAAGGCACTCCAGGGGAAGAAGTCACGGTAGATACGGAGCCTGGGGATGAAAAAGCCGTCAGGTCTGATACATTTTTAATCTCACCAGAACCTTCACTAGAATAACCAGTGGAGGAAACAGACTCCTGGAGCAGTGAGCTTATATCCAAAGAACGAGAAGAGGAGATTCTTGTAGGTGCGAATGAATGCTCACTTCCCTGCGTGTTAGATGCAAGTCTACTTAAATTTAACGCTGTGATGTTTTCAGTAATCGGTGTTCCAGTGGATGATACTATTAACACCTCCAGTGACTCTTGTGCTATCAGATTTGAAGTTGAAGCAAAAGAACTTTCTAAAATAGTCGAAATCCTTCTTGATACCTGAGTCTTTGCATCGTTAGAGCTGGAACCGAAAAAGGCTAGCGAGATATTACCTCCAATTTCGCTGGATACAATACTGGATGCAACTCTTGATGTCAGATCACTAGTGCCAATAGAGCTTGATGTGGTAATGCTTGCCAATGTTGAGGAAGCATCCATTGCACTAAATCCCAGAGTGAACAAACCACTGGAGAGTGAAGTTGTGCTAGACGAGCTTGAAGTCAGCAAACTCAAAGATGGAGAAGCTGAAGTACCCTCACTCGATAACAAGCTTGGGTTAACCAACGAGCTAGAATTATCTGTAGCGCTGTGCTCACTAATCGAGGAAAACCCCGCCGCTGTGCTTGATACTTCGCTGGGCGCCTCGCTCAGTTGTGTCTCCAGGCTCAGTAATCCGGATGAAAAGAGAGAGGACAAATCGCTTGAACTCGAAACATAACTATAAGTTTCACTGGAATAAAGCAGGACTGTGCTCAGTAAACTGGTAGAGCTCAAGGTAACAGACGAGGAGTTGCTGTAACCACTATTTCCTCTTGTGCTGGAAACTCCTGTGCTGGAAACTCCTGTGCTGGATACACCCGTGGAGCTTTGAGTGGTTTCTCCCGTACGTGATTCATCTAAGCTACTTGACAGTATTCCGCTGGTTACATCTGTGCTTGATGTGGAACTGTCAGTTTTGCTTGATATCCAAGTGGACGATAGGACCTCAATATCCAGTTTGCTGGATTCGATTTGACTCGAAGATGGAATTGACGTGTTATTACTGGAAACCTTGCTGGATGATTGGGTAGTTGATGGAGGTAAGCTAGAAAACGATTCAGAACTGCTCCCTTCTCTTATTGTTGAGCTCGCCAACAGTGATGACACTGACCCCGATGAACTCGCTAACGCTCTGGGGGCAACTGGAGGTGGAGCACACGGTGCACAGTTTGTTGGAGGGTTGCTGTTTGCAGGAACTGGCCCACTGTATTGAATGCCTCCGTTAATTACCAATCCGATTATTCCTCCAAAATTGTATGTTACTCTTTTAAACTGGCCCGTATAACCCAAACCTATATTGAATCTCTGTGTGATTGGCGGAAGATATGTACGGATGGTTAAGATTCCTGTGCTTGAATCGTAAGGGAAACCACTGATTGGTACGCTTGAGCCGATAGTGTTACCATTCCCAAAACCTGCTACCGTCAAGACTGGGTTGGACAAGATTGAGGCTAACGCGTCAACTCTGAGTGAAGCAGTATCGCTAGAAAGGTATATAGTTTGTTTGGTGTCAATAGTCAAGGCAGCGTTCGCTACCCAGAATGTGGAGTTGTGTCCGACGTTGATGCATCCATTACCTGATATTGCCGAACCCTGTTTCCAACCCTGATTTACCAAACATATCTGACCATTATTTGTAATGGTACCACCTGTGTTGCCTAAAACTGCGTTACCGTTACCTCTTGTTGCCAGGTAAAGATTAATATTACCACCTGCAGCATTGGTCCAATCCGTGGCCAGGATCGTGTACACAGAACTCAAAATACTGCCTATGGCATTGAAGAAAATGTTACCTGTGTTATAGAACTGGCTGGTAATGAGCAGATAAATGGGAGGGCTAAGACCGTTGATGGAATTAAAAGAAACAAGACCATTGTTCGTGAAAGCATTCCGAACTCCGCTGAATGTGACACTCAAAGCAAGAAGACTGCTATCAACGGTTATATAAAAGCTACCATCGACATTCAAATTTCCTAGAAAAGTATCTGTTGCTGAATTAATAATGGACCAGTACACATCCGGGTAGATATCGACATCGCCAACAAAGACAACAGCACCGGTAGTGACGGTGTTTGTTGTGATATCTTGGGCTGCACCTGGCACTGCCAAGGTGAAAAAAAAGGCTGCAAAATTTAGGAAGTTTTTCAAGAGCATGTAAACAGCGACTTGTGGATATCACATGGCTGGGAATGAAGAACTCTCATAGGGATATAAATACACTGTTGAGCCAACATTCAGGTCAATTGAAATTGTTGCAATAAACCAAATGCACACATAAAGAAAATAACCTTAAGCCTAATTCTGAAGTCTTCATAGTTCTATTGAATTGTATGGAGGTTCTTTTCTTCAAAATGAGCTGCAATTCATTGTTTTCTAAAAGTCTACTTTACTTCACAAAGGGTAGTTTCCACTTGGCGCCTATTGTGCTGTAACACATAATCCTTCAGATTTATGTAAGACGTATGTGTCTACACAACTTTTGTCAAACCTCGTTGAGTCAAGAGGTAGGTATGACGTATTTTTAAACTCTTTCTGCATCTAAATAATCCAAGACCATTTATCCACAACTCATTTTGAAAGAGCCAACCCCTTTTAATACGTATCAACTTGAATTTACGATATATTGGGGTTTTTTTTTTATTATCTGTGCTTTGCCTTTCTGAGTTTGTCAAACTTTAGTTCCGATTGCAGTACAGAAGGTTAAGAGTGGGGAAAGAAGGTTACACCAACGGTCTCTCAAATAAGGCAACATACCTCCCCCCACTCCAAATTAGGGGTTTGTACTCAACGGAAGTATATTGTCCGGCCCTTCAAAAAATACTAGTTGTACCTAGTTGTAATCCAAGGCAAGCATTTATGTGCCTACGAAGTAGCTGTGAAGTAGTTATATCTACTTGTGATTTTCTATACATACATCCTCTTTGAGCACAAGGATCTTTCTTATGACCCTCCTATGGCTTGTGTGCAGCAGTTAAGACTACTGGTTATAATCCTAATCACCATGGCCTAAATGAATCTGCAATGAAAATACATCTGATGTCCATCCCCTTCTCATCTAGACTTAATTCTGCCCCCTTTGCAGAAAGGGATAATTCAGGAAAGTGAGGATTCCCATACCACATCGCAATAGGGAAATCATATAGCTACCTTCATCTTTATACACTAGTGGTCCCGAGATCCTTGCTTCCCTTGAGTTAGCAAGAAATGGAATGAAAGAGAGATACCAAAAAACAGCAGACTAAAGTATAAGAATTTGAAGTTTTTATTTAGAAAATGGTTTTGAAGCTCTATTTTGAGTCCATTCTACGCCATACTTGTTACACCACAATTTTACACAGGACCGGAGATCCTTCATGAATCACCTGTTGACCATTGTTCTCTCGAACCACAGCTC
Organism: Dujonia schatavii; assembly: GCA_003707405.2. Lineage (NCBI taxonomy): Eukaryota > Fungi > Ascomycota > Pichiomycetes > Serinales > Debaryomycetaceae > Dujonia > Dujonia schatavii. Next base: position 145,133 of record PPIY02000009.1, on the reverse strand, counting down.
TGTACAGCTGCAAAAATATTACACAATGTGCAGCGTTGATTATGATGTGTATTATTGAAACCTAATCAAGAGGTCATGGAGGAGAGTAGATAGATTTAGAGACGTGGGGGGGGGAAGAACTTGGATGGGAAGGTGGTATATGGAAACTGGAATATGCTTTCGAAAACAGGGTGAATTAACGAAATGGGGATTGACTCTGAACATGCTAGCTAGACGAGCCAAGGCTAAAAATCTCTGAACCATCCTGAAGCTACTCTAGAGAAATATATAATTCTAACAAAGTATCAGATTCTCCCAACGGTAAAGGAGTCATGTCATAAAACTACCTGTTGGTGTATATGCTAACAACAATAGTGAATATACGTATATACCTATATAAGAGAAATTAAGTAGAAGAATCGCATACAATGTGTACTGTAGAAGATTTCTTCTTGAATTTTTTCCCTGAGCCATATTTTAATCCATCCTGCTGCCATGAAAGGTGCTCTTGGGGAGATTCATAGATGAGATTGGCAGTTTGCAGCCATTACATCCTCATCGCAGCCAAAAACGCGCGCGGCTAATTAAGGTTTCTAGAATCTAATAAAGCGGGCAAATACGATACATGCCAAACAAGGCTGTTGTATGTTAAAGTACCAGTAGAGATATACGTAGATACGATATGGCATAAGGCGCGGTGACAGTTTCGTTCATGAAGAATCCTTCATGAGGACACCCTCGGTCGTAACGCCGAGGCACAGAAATGGACTATGATGCACGGAGGTCAAACGACGGACGATTAGGCAAACGATACGCTGCCCAACGTACTCTACAGTGATCATATACTGATAGCGTGTATATATAGAACTAGCTCAAGAATTAGCATTCGAAAGTGAAAGGGTATAAAAGATTAAGACCGAAGTGCGTGAATCTCAAAGTGTCGTCAAGAATATGAAATCGTGTGTGTAAAGAAAGGGGTATCCAATGTCTTAAATCAAGAAGACAAAGAGAGTGCTGAAAATAGCGAAAGTGGTTGGAACAAACGTCTTGAATCCAGAGTTGGATACTGGAGCGACAGTAGGTGTGGCGGACGAGCCAGATGAGCTGCCAGAACCCGAGGTTCCAGAACCGCTTCCTGAGCCTGAAGCACCAGATCCTGATCCTGACGTACCTGAGCCAGAGCCTGAAGCACCAGAGCCAGAGCCAGAGCCGGAGCCAGAGCCGGAGCCAGAGCCAGAGCCAGAGCCAGAGCCAGAGCCAGAGCCAGAGCCAGAGCCAGAGCCGGAGCCAGATCCTGAAGCACCTGAGCCGGATCCTGAAGCACCTGAGCCAGAGCCGGAAGCACCTGAGCCGGAAGCACCTGAACCTGAGCCGGAAGCACCTGAGCCGGATCCTGAAGCACCTGAACCAGAGCCGGAAGCACCTGAACCTGAGCCGGAAGCACCTGAACCTGAGCCGGAAGCACCTGAGCCGGAAGCACCGGAACCGGAGCCGGAAGCACCTGAGCCGGAAGCACCTGAACCTGAGCCGGAAGCACCTGAACCTGAGCCGGAAGCACCTGAACCTGAGCCGGAAGCACCTGATCCAGAGCCGGAAGCACCTGAACCTGAGCCCGAAGCACCTGATCCAGAGCCGGAAGCACCTGAACCTGAGCCTGAAGCGCCTGAACCTGAGCCGGAAGCACCTGAACCTGAGCCTGAAGCACCTGAGCCTGAGCCTGAGCCTGAAGTTCCAGAAAGTCCGCCTGCAGATCCATTTCCAGAACCGTTGTTACCAGAGCCACCGTTACCAGATCCACCGTTGTTTCCGGACCCACCGTTGTTACCAGATCCACCGTTTCCAGATCCACCGTTGTTGCCAGATCCACCGTTGTTTCCGGATCCGCCGTTACCAGATCCACCGTTGTTTCCGGATCCGCCGTTACCAGATCCACCGTTGTTTCCAGATCCACCGTTGTTACCGGATCCGCCGTTGTTACCGGATCCGCCGTTGTTACCAGATCCACCGTTGTTTCCGGATCCGCCGTTGTTACCAGATCCACCGTTGTTTCCGGATCCACCGTTGTTTCCGGATCCGCCGTTGTTTCCAGATCCACCGTTGTTACCGGATCCACCGTTGTTTCCGGATCCGCCGTTGTTACCAGATCCACCGTTGTTGCCAGATCCGCCGTTGTTACCAGATCCACCGTTGTTGCCAGAGCCACCGTTGTTACCAGATCCACCGTTGTTGCCAGAGCCACCGTTGTTACCAGTTCCTCCAGCTGATGAATGGGTAGAGCCAGACGTAGTCGAAGTCCTGAGAGTGGTTTCTCCTGTAATAGTAGACAGATGACTAGTAGGAGATCCACCTGTGGAAGATGCACCTGTATTGCTTGCACCAGTGGAAGCACCAGAAGAGCTTTTTGTGCCACTAGATGCAGATCCAGACGGTCCTACACTTGAGCTGTTAGGAGAGGTAAACACCACCACGTTTGTTGGTGTACCGTCTGGTCCCACAATGATCAATTCAAGGTCAGCATTTAACTCGGCATTAACAAACACAACCCTGATTGGTACATATGTTCCTGCCGTAAGGAAGACAGCTCCTTCTGCGTTTCCGCCAGGACCTAAAACTTGAATGTCTCTTTTGGTGAAACCAGCGTTTCCACAGTCAAATGCATCTCCTTGTCCAATGAAGACAATGGCTCCATCTGAAATACCTGGCAATGTGATTTGGTGATCTCCAGTGACGGTAGGAGCAAGATAACCAGTTAATTCCAAGGTGAAGTTTGTGAATGTGATGGGGAAGTTGTAAATATTTCCAGTCTGAGGTGTTGAAGGACCAACAGTTGCTTGCAAATGGAAGCCAATGTTTGGAACTGGGGAAACAGTTCCAAGTAAGGTGTGAGACAAGTAGCCAGTATCATAGTAAGCTGGGTCATCAGTTAAGGAAATATCACCAAGGACGTAAGAGAAGAATTTGGCGATCCAACCTGTGCTAGACGATCCAGTAGGAGCTGCTGGACAAGCTGTTGGAGTAGTGGTTGGGCCAGAAACAGTTGATCCCGCTCCACTGGATGCAGCAGAAGATGCACCGCTGGATGCAGCAGAAGAAGCTCCACTGGAGGCAGCAGAAGATGCACCGCTGGAGGCAGCAGAAGAAGCTCCACTAGAAGCAGCCGAAGATGCACCGCTGGAGGCAGCAGAAGACGCTCCACTAGAAGCAGCAGAAGACGCGCCACTCGAAGCAGCAGAAGAAGCAGCAGAAGATGCACCACTGGAGGCAGCCGAGGAAGCAGCCGAAGATGCACCACTGGAGGCGGCCGAAGACGCGCCACTAGAAGCAGCCGAAGATGCACCGCTGGAGGCAGCTGAAGATGCTCCACTGGATGCAGCCGAAGATGCTCCACTAGAAGCAGCAGAAGATGCACCACTGGAGGCGGCAGATGATGCACCACTAGAAGCAGCCGAAGAGGCGCCACTGGAAGCAGGAGTGGAACTTGCCGATGAAATACCAGACAGTGCCGAGTTGGAAGGAGCTGGTGGAAGTGGTACACATGGAGCACACGCAGACGACAGAGTCGAGCCAGCTGGAACTGGTCCGCTATACTGGACCCCTCCATTAACTACCGTACCGATTAAGCCACCAAAATCATATGTTATTTTCGAGAACGTACCTGTGTACCCTGTACCAATTAAAAACTTTTGTGAAAATGGAGAGAGGAGTGCGTTGACGCTCAAGACTCCAGTTGCGGCATTGTAGCTAATTGTTCCGATTGGCAAACTGATACCAATCACATTACCCCCACCAAATCCTGCCACAGTGAATGTCTGGGTATTAAGGATAGCGTCGACCCTGATAGATGAAGTTGACAGAGCCAAGAAGATAGTCTGCCCTGTCGAAATTGGAAGAACACCGTTGGCAATCCAGAAGTTGGAGTTTGTTCCCACACTGATACAACCTGTACCAGTGATGGATGTGGTTTGTTGCCAAGCTTGGTTAATCAAACAAATTTGACCGTTATTCGTAATGGGGAACGCTAACGTTCCCAAAGTTGCTACACCGTTACCACGCTGAGCCAGGTACAAGTTGATGAAACCACCAGCGTTGTTAGTCCAACTTGGGGCCGAGATTGTGTATACCGATGAGAGCAAGTTGCCCACAGCGTTGAAGAAAATCGAACCACTATTGGAGAAAGATGTGGGGAGAAGCGAATAAGATGGGGAGTTGACACCATTGATAGAGTTGAACACAATAGTTCCGGTATTCTGGAAAGTATTTGCCACTCCACTAAACGCAGCCGTCAATGAAAGCAAAGGGTTGTTAATTGTGATGTAAAATTGACCCTGAACGTTAAGGTCGCCGAGGAAGGTATCAAGAGCAGAGTTAAAAATAGACCAGTATACACCAGGCTCAATCGTAACATCTCCAATGAAAACGACGGCACCGTTAGTAACTGTATCAGTCGTTATAGTTTGGCCAGCCACCATCGTCATGATGGTGGCTGCAATCAATGCAAACACTTTCCTAAGATGCATACTGCGGATGTATCTTAGGTCTAGAGGGTTTCTGCTTTTCTTCTTGTATTCTGTTTCTTGCAAGAGAACATGGGATATAAATATACTGAGAAACAAGAGTTGGTAGATGCTTTCGGGTTTAGCTGTCTTACCATGGGTATGTTTTTTTGCAGCATTTTAAAAAATTATCGTGCATTGCGTGCTGCATGCACTCGATATTTTTTTGATGCACTCTGGATAGGAGCACGGATAGTGCAGGTGAACAAATGTTCTCCATGAGGACTTTATTGTTTTCATGTGTGCGAATGAAGACAATACTTTTGGAGGGGAAACAATACCGAGTTGGAGGTGGACGGGGAGGAGGGGAGGAAAACTAACAATCCAGAATAGTTGACAATACTGGAAGACAATAGCGAAAAGCATTCGTTCAAGTCCTGGGTATACACCTATTCAAGGCGTTTTCCCTTACCAGAGGCGGCATGACCTTATGTGTTCTTGTGGGGAGGTGCAATGAGACTTGAACTTCGATGGCTCGCAAAAAGCAGTTACTTGATTTTTTTATATGACGATCTCTCGACTGAAGTGGCTTACCACATTAGGTTTGGCAGCGAAAGCATCGGGATAAGTGTGCATAGGACAGCTACTATGTTATTAGGATGCAGTCACAGCAAACAAAATATCACAGTGGCACGTGAAAAATTCTTTAGTTGCCCACTCCCCCACGATATTCTTCCTGATCCCCCCTTCTCCCTCTCTTCTCTCTCCCTCATGCACAACAACAACAAAAACAACCTCCTATCCCTTCTTCTTCCCCCTCTATAGTACGGGACCCAAAAAAAAAAAAAAAAAACTAATATGTTAGTTTGCTAGCCGATTTGAGAAAAGTTTTAGCGGGCTCACAAAAGAATTCGGCCTCATTGTCTTTGACTAATGTGTAAATTTTCAGCCACCTCCATAGGAAGCGAACAAGGGTATCAAAAAATATTTTGGAGCCAAAAGACTCTCTGTGTGAATATGAGTAAGTCAATAAGCTGATTGCACACATAACGACCCACATCTCAAGTGGAACACACGACTCAATTACGAGCCTAAAAGTGTTATACGATGATGGAACAGAGGCTATTGTGGGTATCGAGAAATATAGGTTGTTGAGATTATTTTTTGGTCTTTTACAGATGCATATAGCAATTGTTCGATTATCCATATCGTTAAACAATATGCTGCAAGGCATAACTACGATAGCTTGTTGCTGAAAGAATACGTGTTGAGTGTACTACTCAGTCGTGTTTTGTTGCCCATTCGTTGTGCTATTCTAACAGCCTAAACTCTACTGATATTGTTTACAAGACATGTTGAGGAAACTAAAGTCAAAGCTGCGTATACATTCGCGAGATTATGTGAAGCTCCGGTGGCTGGCACTCTTTATAGTCGCGTTCTGGAACCGAGCTCTGGCCAACAATAGTGGCGTTAAGCGGGAGCAACCTTATTTGTTTTACGAACACACAGAGGGTGTGGGAGAGTACACAACATGTTGAGGAAACTAAACTCAAATCTGCGTATATATTCGCGAGATTATGTGAGGCTCTGGTGGCTGGCATTGTTGATAGTCGCGTTCTGGAACCGAACATTGGCCAACAATAGTGGCGTCAAGCGGGAGCAACTTCATTTACGAACACGCAGAGTTTTGGTGTGGGAAAGAGGGGACAGACCATCAGGCGGGTAGTGTGGTCAGCTCTGATGTGGTAGTAAAAGAAAATGAGTCTCGTCACCTCATCTACTTTCAACGATCGCTGTCCAATTACTGAATAACCGTGCTCTGACCTGTGCAGCACCTGCTCCTCGGTCGTCTACAAATCCGCGTTGAGACGCTGCACAGCCAAATGAAAGCCTCCCCATCAACTGCAACAAGTCTCAACTAGCTGGATGTTTCTCGGCGGCATTCACATCAGTGCGACTCCAACAACAGCCACTTTCCAGGGTTCATCCGCAAGCGGCCCATGCCCTTCCCTTTTCGAAGTACTTAAGAACGCGATGAATTTATTATTTGCAACTCCGTCCACTCAATATTTTTTATGCATGCGGCACCACTCTCAGAAGCTGTGGGAGATGCATAAGCTTACATATCAAAGCCTATAATCGGACCCATGCGACCATTTCCGCTTGAATCTCCCTTTATTATCACGACGCTTAGCTAATTACCAAGGGGATGTGCGTTTCTATGTCTGCTTGGGAAGCTCTTTGTTGCATTGTGAGCCCGTACAATGTGTCAATACTTCTCTTGAGCCTCCTCTAGTGAAGTCACTTGCAGATGCAGCCTAACCTATTGTCCGATCACACATTTCCGCCTGGTAAACAAAAGAAACACGAGCCCGACAGTAGGAGTCTAATATCCTTATTGTTCTTTATTTCCAGAGCTCGTGCACGGAATGATCAACAGTTCGAATGCGGAAGACCAGTCGCCATTTTAGCAACGCGAACAATAGTCATGTACTCTACTCACATTGCTTTTGGTCGATCAGGCTGCAAATCGTATATTCACAAGGACTTTGGTTACTGCAGTTGTGTTCATCCCTTCTACTCTCCTCCTTCTTGCGTTTACAGTTGTAATACGCTTGCGTATAGCGAGAGCCCAGCGTCACGTGCGATGGCTGCAGTGGTTGCGACGGCCAGTTTACGGTGAGGCAGGCGTGCGGTACGGGGTTAACAAAGGTTCCTCTTTGTCAATTTACGGTGAGGCAGGCGTGCCGGACGGGAGTTAACAAAGGTGCCTTATTGTCTCCCGCTCTCCTCCTTCTCTCTCTTGAAAAATTCATTTCTCATCCATAGTTTGCACTGAGCATTATGAGCGACCTCTACCAGAGACTCTTTGTACAGAGAGAGGTTTGTGCTACGTGATCTCATGGGACTACTGGTCACTTACTTGGGGCCTTTTTCGGGACTGTCCACTCCTCTGCATGCACCCCAATGTATCTACAAGTGATCTATCCGAGTGATCCCTGTTGTAAGAGTGAGGGATTTACTTTTCTATGCTTTCGTCTTCGATGCTGCCCAAAGTGCATCTTCTTGCTACACCCAATTTTATTCAGTGGGGGCGCTGTCGATAGGGATGGTGGGGGGGGCGGGCGCTGTGCAGTTGTTCTACTCGAAAGATGTGCCCGGTGACCTCCGAGCGGATATCGTTCTGAGCCCTATCTACTCCAGATCGGAATCTCTCGGTAGATTTGCAAAGGGTTCGGTTAGCGTACAAGCCTTGATTAGTCGGCAAGCGGGGAAATTCTCGCGAATGGAATCCCTACGGCTTAGTAGCTATCCCGTACTTGAGCGTAATCCACCGGTTTCGTCTCCCTACAAAGCCTCCTTCTTCCGTCCACTCGGGCCGCGGCTGCCTCTATTTTCGCAAACCCTACTCTGAGTCATCAGCCACTCTCTGACTACTCGCTTCCCGGTCCGGCAAGGTGTTTCCGCATCCATTCTCTCCTTTCGTACTTTAAGACTACGTAGCCACCCTCAAAGCCACATTCTAAATAGTAGATTACTGGTACTCATGCATTCGCGGCTCCTGCGCCGCTATGATCCCCTAGTTTTGCAGCCAAGCGCAGAAAAAATATTTGACTAACACATTCGCAGCCTTATTTTTTACAAGCATGCAACTGTTACATCTGCACCTGCGCTAGCGTGTCGGTTGAGCCACCTTCAAGCCTCGGCGAGGCCCACATCTGTAGCCAAATCTAGGTAAGCTCGCCCTTTCTATCCCTCCTCCTCAGGTTCGTTCGCCAGAGATCCAAGTGACTGACTTCCCCAGCGCTGCTCGAAATGATCTACAGTATACCTGCATCTGGGTTGCGAGCGCATCTTGAGCCACGGGTACCCGCGGCTCTCCCGCGGACAACCACACCAAAAGTGTCTCCTAACGCTGCATACACTGGAAATTCTGGGCAGAAATCACACGCAATGTAGCTGGACACAGGGGGTTTTCTGTCGCCGCAAGCGGTCCTGTGCGGTGATTCAGTTGAGTGAGGTTCTCTTAGGATGGCTCAGTGGATCTCCCCGCAACCCATAAAACAGAGATTTTCATACCTCCATAGTTCCTCCATGCATTCTTTCCCTGTGGTTACCATGGAGTGTTCCGAGTGGAGCGGTCTGGGTGGGAGGTCTGAATGAGTAGAAGCCGTCTTATCCAGGGAGGGGCCCTTTGGTCCATTCATACCACCCATTCATACCACCCATTCATACCACCCATCGGGACCACTCATTGGACCCATTTAGACCATACACTTGATACCTTCAACCTGTAACAGCATGACCCTCCATCCGTGCTCCAACATCCGTTTAGAAACCTCAGCCCCATCCAACGAAGTCGCCCGAGAGCAAGTGCCAATCCTCCCCCTACACCACGATGTTTTGCAGCCACACGTGACTGCCTGCATGTGCTCTCGGAGCCAGAGTTACCGGCTGCGGCCCGCGACCAGTGAGCGGGCAGAGCCACGTCTCTTTGTAGAGTCGCTATCAATTGGGCAGTGGATAGTGATAGACATACGAGGCACTCCATCTGCAAACACACCGAGCCCCGCGCATCCCCCAGATCACGCGAAATGAAGCTACTGTATCTCTCCCTCGCGTTTGCGGCTCTCGTAGTGCCAACGGCGGCCAACCGCGCCAAGTTCAACCACGAGCACCACTCCCAGGTGTGTGCCGGGATGTATTCCAAGCAGGACTGGGGCGGATCTCTTCATCCGCACATCGGCATCAGTGTCACTAAATATGACGGTAAGAAGGCGCCCAAATCGCGCCGCTCGCTCGCGTTTGATCTGCGTGCTGACGAGCAGCCCACTTCGTTTTCCACCCCCATCTCGTATGTGGTTTTCGAGATTGGCGATCTCGACAAGATCGGGTATCGGTTGGACAACGGTGAAGTCAAGTACATCTGCGACGACATGGCCATCAACACGCTTAAGGCGTGCAACGAGTCCCAGCGCGGTAACTTTATCGTCAACTCGTCTCTTTCCCCCAACAACACCATCGTCACGTCCCAGTTGACCCATTTCGGCAACGCGGCTCGTCTCAATTACACAGTGGCCCGTACTGGCTATTACTGTGTCTCTACTTTTAGCGGCTCCGACAAGCAGTATGCTGGATATGTGAATTTCCAGAACGCGTTCGGATACCTCCCCGCGAGCGAAATCCCTAAGCTCCCGGCGTACGGCATCTTGTGTATCTGCTACATGATTGCTCTTGCTCTCTACGGGTTCCAGTTCTTCAAAAAGCGCAACAAGAACCAGATTCTCCCGCTCCAGCGCTACCTCTTGGGGATCTTGGGGTTCCTCACCTTTGACACGCTTGTCGTTTGGTCGTACTACGACTTGGTCAACCGCACGCCACTGCCCCTGTCTGTGTTTGTCACGGTGTACATGACAGGACTCGCGGTGCTTAATGCGGCCAAAATCACATTTTCGCTCTTCCTTTTGCTCTGCATCAGCTTGGGATACGGCGTGGTGGTACTCAAGCTCAAAAAGAAGGTGATGCTTCGGTGTAAGATTTTGGCTGGCGCACACTTTGTGGCGCTGTGCTTGTACTTGGTGCTGCTGTACTACTCTGGCCACTCGCTGGCCACGTCTTCTGTGGCCAGGACCCGGCACTCGAGCTTTGGTGGTGTTTGGTACCTTTTGTCAATAATCCCAGTCACCATCACGCTCACAGCGTACTATTTGGCTGTGCTCATATCGATTAAAGCCACCACAGCAAAACTCCACGCACAAAGACAAATCATCAAGCTCAAGCTCTACGAGAATCTTTTCCGGATCATTTTCGGGCTGGTGGTGATCACATTCATGGGGCTCCTGTTCCTGCTGGTGGTGTACCTCGGAATGCTGCTGATACAAACAATTGAGCACTACTGGAAGGCGGCGTACTTCATGTTTGACTTCTGGCCGTCCGTGATCTTCTTTGTGGTGTTCATGGGAGTGGCATGGCTCTGGAGACCAACAGAGACAAGCTACATGTTGGCAATCCTGCAGCAACTATCGCAGGGAACCGGAGAAGACGGCGACGAGGAGTCGGGAGCGACAGGGGCACAGGGAACAGAATTCGAATTGGACGACTTGCTGCTCTTGAGCCACAGCGACACAGAGGGTCAGCCAGAACACATAGACGACTCCTTCGAGTTGGAGAGAGAGGGCGAAGCATCCGTTCCACACGAACCACCAGCATATGACAAGGTGGACACTAAGAAAACACCGCCGCCCGACGACGGAAGCACACTCTTCGAATTGGGCGAGAGCGATGGCGAAGACGAAAGACACGATGACAGGTTGGCCCACTAGGATGTACATAATATACGAACCCATACGCCGATGTAGCCCGGTTGTGAGAGGGATGTGTTGGAGCTGTTCTCCCGAAGGGAGGCACCCCAACGGAGTTGCCCCGCGGGAGCGCCGCCGGAGGCACATCCCACTGCTCGTAGCTCCGCCGGGTGTCCGCTCCGCTTGGGCCACTCCGTGGAGGCCACTGCGTGGGGCTGTTCTCCCGAAGGGAGGCTCCCCAACGGAGTTGCCCCGCGGGAGCGCCGCCGGAGGCAACCACGGCCCCTCTGGTGCTACTTGCCCTGCTGGGAGCACGCTATCCGCTCCGCTCGGGCCACTCCGTGGAGGCCACTGCGCGGGGCTGTTCTCCTGAAGGGAGGCCCCTCAACGGAGTTGCCCCGCGGGAGCGCCGCCGGAGGCACAGGCCCACTGGACTGCTCGCCAGGGGCACGCGACCGGTTATCTACACACTGATTCGTTGCGCATCTATTTCTATACTAGTTTGCCGCCCAGATGGAGCCGCCGTTCTTGAGCATGTCGTGCCCCAACTTCTCCACGCCCAGGTCCCACTTGACCAAGTGGTCGTACAACACCTTGACTTGGTCCAAGTTGAGGATGCGTGGCTGCAACCACGTCACCACCAACACGCTGTCGATTTGGTTGATGTACCCCTTGATCAAGCCCAACAGGAGGCACTTGATGATCAAGTGTTCCACGTCGTTGAGCAGTGCGCCTGTGAACTCCAGGATTTCTTGGAAGCTCAACACTTTTGCTGCTGCTGGTTTCAACAGAATGAGCTCCAAGAGCGCCATGATGATGATTTTCTGCTTCAAAAATGTCTCGTGTGCTGCCAAGAGTGGGGATTGGCTCACTCCGCTGGCTAGCCACTTGTGGAATCCTGCGAGGTCTCCTGCGTTGAGTGTGTGTACCATGTGGTAGAGCCACTCCCACTGCAGAGACTCGAGCAGCCGGAGTATGTCGTGGAGTATGAGTTCGCCAAAGTTGTAGATTTTGTCCCCGAGAAGCGCAGCAACCGCAAGGTCGTGGCAGAGGCTCTGTGCAGAGACGCGTGTGCCTGGGGCTGCTGCTGCAGTGGCGGCGACTACGGAGTCAGGCGCACTGTTGTTGCTACCGCCACTAATGGCTCCCGCAGCTGCCGCTGCGCTCGATACAGCACTCAAATACAACAACCCGTTCGTGTAGTACTGGTTGTAGTCCTGGCGAATCTTGCACAACTGGCACATGGTCAAGTAGTATGCGGCATTCACTTTTGGCTGGAACTCCAAGTGCTCTTGCTCGTGTGCGAATTTCTTGCTGAGCAGTTCCAACACTTCGCTCAGTGCCTGTGCTCTTGTGTCCGCGTCCAGCAGGTACAAGTAGAAGCGGGCCAACTGTAACGCCACGTACACAACGTCCTCGTCGTCCTCCACGAGGCGGTCCAAGTCGTCGATCTGGTGGTGGTTCAGGTTGCGCTTGAGGAAGTTGGTGCGGATTTCTGCCTGGAGCGCTGTGAGCTTCTCTATGCCGAGCTGGACGTTCTCCTCGCGCGTGAGGTCCAAGTCTTCAAGCGACGCAAGGAGAAAGTCCACCACTTGGATCTGGCTGAGCTTCAGCGCAAACTGCGACACAAAGAGGTCGTAGAGACGTGCGCGAGCACTGCCACGTGCAGCGGTACCAACAGCACCAGCAGCCTTCGACTGGGGGGAGCGGTAATACTCCTCCAACTTGAGGGTCAACTGGTGCCACAATTTACGCTCATAGTAGTCCTCCAACTCATAATATAAGTTTATAAGGTCGGCGTCTTCTGTCTGCAGCCTCAAGGTGGCGAGCACGGTGGAAACATCGGTGTCTATGTCCATAGCGCTCATGTTGTGGGGTGCCAGGGCAAGGTCCAGTGGCGGATGAATCGCTGGTGGCCGTTTTGAGGGGCGCTTGCGCATGTGGCCTGTGCAGGTGTGTCACGTGATGGTGTACGGAGGAGGGTCGAGGAGGTGTGGGCATGGTGATCGGGAGTGTTTCTTCGGGAGTCGGTGTGTGCTGGGCCATGGAAAGGTGTGGAGTGGTGGTTCTGAGTTAGACGTTTACGACCTTTTAGTTAGAAGTTTTAGACCTCTGAGTTAGAAGTTTATGTATACAAAGGTGTATAATTTATACGTCTTGTAGAATACACTCAGATATATACTTAGACAACATTGCAGTTACTTGTATCTGATATTACGATACCAGCATGTTTCTGATACATTAAATCAACCAAGGAGCATCCAACGATTTCTTGAGAGCTATAAACCCCTATAAAAGTGGATTGCAGCATTAGTTGTCTCCACTGCCATTTAATTTTGCAGCCACATCCGTACACCCACAAACAGCCGTTTGTCAGAGCCCTCTCTGGACTAGGCAGAGAGGTGGCACCAGAGAAACAGGTGTCGCCGTACCTAGAGCACGGGAAGGGGAACCAGTATTGACGGGATAGTCCCAGCATCACTACAAGTAATCTACCTATCTCTATGCAATGTCGTATTCTGTATAATCCCTGTCCACGCGCGCAGCCCTAGGTCCAAGTGAAGAAAGCCAAAGGTTTATAAAGGTCACTGGCCCGCTTCCGCTTTAAACAACTGCCACGCCTGGAGATTCTCTTCAAACAACGCTTTACTACCGCGGACAAAGTCCAACATGATGCGCATCCAGCGCGTTTCAAGCATGCGGCTGAAATCTGCAAAACTTGTTTCCAACTCGTGGGTGAGTTCCACCATGTCTGCGTCTGTTAATGCTATGAGCTGGTCGAGTTTTGAGATTTCGCGGTCGATTTGTTCTATTTTTGCCCTGAATTGGTGTTGAGCAGCGTTTGACACCGCTGTTGTCGCTGCAAGCTCGCTTGCAAGCGATGGTCCAGTACCTATGGCTTCTGCTGACCCATTGGTTGGAGCTCCTAGGTTCGCAGCGCCAGTGTCAGTGCCAGTGCCAGTGCCAGTGCCAGAATTGTTGCCTGCATGCAACAGCTCCAGAGTCAACGGAGGGCCACCTCCAGTGCCAGCCTTGCCTCCAAACAAGCCGTACCAGTTCTTTTTCTGTCCTCGCAGCAATTCACGCTTGTACCTCCTTTGCTTCTGTTCGAATTTCTTGACTGCTTCCGTGATCAGTGGACTGTTGAGCTCAAGCCCCGTACGGAGCGCCTCGTTGATGTTTTGCTGCGAATCAAGCAGCGACGTGAACTGCTCGAGCTCGTAAACTTTGCGGCCCCGCGCCTTCTTGAGAAGCTTGAACTGAATGAGCTTGAGTTTGTAGAAGCGAAGCAAATGCACTGCAGTGAGGTAGTGCTGGATGAGCTGGTGCACCGGTTCCTGCCACAACGGCACGTACAGTCGCATTGTGAAGGACTCGTAGTTGAGGTACATCGAGTCGATCGTAGACCCAAACTTTTCGATCTGTGCGGCGAAATTAGGTGACTCCTCCATATGTGGCGAGTGCACCTGGAGTGAAAAGTTGTTGAGGTTGGACCCAAGCTCGATAAGCGTGCCAATGAGTGCACGGAGATGTGTGGATGAGCGCGAGTTGAGATTGTCGAGATCGGCTATGGTTTTGATCGAGGCGTTGAAGCCTGCCTCGAACGAGATGAGCGACTGTGGGATCGACTGAAACTGCGTCCCAGAGCCAGAAGCTCCCGTACCGTTTACCTGCGTCTTTTCCGCCTGGGTTGGCTGCGCCGCCCTCAGCTCCATGGTTGACTCGCCCACGTCGATGGGCTGCGGCAAACCAGCCATCTTCACCAAGTCCTCATTCAACCGCTTCAAGCTCGCCAAGTTGTCGCCTCCTCCGGCACCCGGCTCGTACCCGTTCATCACAGGTAACAAACTATACAAGCCGTTTTGGTTCGTAGGGTCTACTGGGTTTCCCAAGAGCAAATTATCCGGCACAAGAGTCATTGGCGGCTCGTTGATGGCGTTTTCCCACGCCAACTCGTACGCCGGATCCAAAAACTTGTGCACCAATACACAGTTACGTATGCGCTGGTGCGAACGGAAGAGTAAGTCGCCCAAAAAGAGCTCAAAGAGCCGTTTCCGCGTCTCCACAATCAGTACCTTTTCGTTCGAGTTGATCGACGTGATGAGATATGTGAGCAACGTGTGCTTCTGCGGGATGGGCGGGATCACAAGGGTCGGGAAGAGCCGCATGAGACTGTCGCGGAGCGACTTGAACTCAGAGTACCGCCGTTTCACTATAATCCCCTGTCCTGCCGGCGTCGAAGCGTGCCGGAGTTCAATGCAGTACACAACCACAGACGACAGGTTCAAAAGCTTCTCCGTCAGGAGAATCGACACCACTGCCTGCGGCTCGCCCTCGTTTATGAGTGCTCCAATTGACGAGGAAATTACAAGCGAGTCATTGAGCCCCTCCCGCACTCCCCGAGTCCGGGGAGCTCTATTCTGCCTACTACTGCGGTTTGTATTGGCTCCGTAATTCGCCCCGCCACCGCCTTGTGTCGATGGAGCCGCTGCATGCGGTACAGATGCCGGGTGCCCTGCCAGTGGCGACTCACCAATCAGCACGCTTGTGCTCGCTTGAGTGGGAGTTTTTTTTCCGCTGACGGCGCGACTATGATCCAATTCAGCTACCGTGCCAGTGGAATCACCAGAATTGCCAGTAGACGTGGTCTGCAGCGGCAAGGACGGATCTTTGGCCACACTCTCGTCGTGGTCGTCGTCGCCTTCGGTATCCGTGTCCTCCACGGTGTTTCTCCCATACGGATCATGGAGCACCGACGGATTGCCGTAGAAACTCGGATTGTTGTCCTGCTCGATGTCGCCAAACGGGTTGTCGTCCGCGTTCATCGCTGTGTGCACAAATGACTCGCCTGCTGCCGTTGCTCTGTGGCGACTGAAAATCAAGGGGACTATCTTATCGCACCATGTGCAGGAAAATCAACACACAGAACCTCCCCGCGGTGTGCCAGCGTGGGCTCTGGACGCAACCACAGCACTCAGGGGAATGTCACAGCTACCAGAGTACCACAGCACATCCTTGAGAAGTAGCGGACTCTAAATCTCGGGTCAGAAGCTATTATCTCGAGGAAGTGGACTACGATCACGTGACCAGTATCACGGCTCCCTGGCGGCGCTCCCGGGACAACTCCGTTGAGGAGCCTCCCTTCGGGAGAACAGCCCCACGCAGTGGCCTCCACGGAGCGGCCCGAGCGGAGCGGACGTGTGTGCCCCCAGCAGGGCATTCTTTTATCTGGGGTCGCGGATGCCTCCGGCGGCGCTCCCGCGGGGCAACTCCGTTGGGGAGCCTCCCTTCGGGAGAACAGCTCCACGCAGTGGTCTCCACGAAGTGGCCCGAGCGGAGCGGACGCGCGTGCCCCCGGCAGGGCCATAGTTTGCAAAGCTCTGCCTTCACTGGCGCAAAGATGGGCCGAAGGTATGCTAGTATGCAGATACTGTGCTCTATGGATGGTGACTCAAGGTGCACCAGGGCAGAGTCCCAGCAGTGTCAGTGGAGACGAGTCGGAGGATCTACTTGCACAGAGCAAGCGAGAGGTATATCCATTGCCTACATAAAGCTTCCTGTTGGAATTGAGTGGTGAGTTGGCTGAGCCAGTAGGAAGTGCATCCAAGTAAGGACTGATAAAGCAGAAAGCAGAAAAAATCACTGCCAGAACTAAGTATGGAGCCCAAGAAAGAGACATTTCAGAGAAGAAGAGATGCCGTTACGGTATGCTCGTGTCACCTACTGGAACCACCAAGCTGGCGAGAAGTTGCAGCCATTTTGGAGGGCCACCTGCAGGATCATCAAAACTGTCGCTCACCTCCAGCCATCAACTTGCGGACAACGATTTGCTCCATTGAGTTGCCAACACTACAACGATGGCTCTGAACAGGGACAAAAAGATTGCGGCTGCAAACACCAAGACGCTCTATGAGCTCCATGCCATCGCGTTGGGAGTGAACGCGGTGGCGTTGCTTGCACTCTTTGTGCTCCGCCGACCAGCGTCATACATCCCGTTCTTTGTGTTTTCGCTTCCAGCGTATTTCTCCCAGTACACCTTGGAAAAATCCGGACGCCCGCGCACAAACGGCGTGGACGAATACGGGAACGCGCGCCTCGTCTCGCTGGGCGACGAAATCAAGGGCGCAGGACTCTACGAGTACATGTTTGATGTGATCTACGTCACGTGGCTCTTGGACGTGTTGATGGTGGTGGTAGGGAGCAACAAGGTGTGGTGGCTCTACGCGGTGATCCCAGGGTACGCTGGGTACACCGCTTTCGGCGTGATCCGCCCCTTCTTGCCGATCGGCAAGGGCAAGAGCGCGGCGGCCACCGAGGGAGATGACGCTACGAAGAAGGATGAACCGAGCAAGAGGCTGCAGAAACTAAAGGCCAGGGGACAAAAGCAGCAGGTGCGGTACCGTTAGGGCCGGATAAGTTCGTGGTACTGGTTTTCGAAGGAGAAGAGCACGCGGCTCGCTCCGCTTAGTCACTCCGTGGGGGCTACTGCTTGGTGACAGCTCTCCGAAGGAGGCACCTCGACGGAGTCGCCCTCGCCGGGAGGCGCCGCCGGAGGCATTGCCTGCCAAAGCCAACATTCACAGTCAGACTGCGTGATTCACTGCTCCTATGTATAAAGTTTGTATATGTAAGCGCGTCCGCTCTAAAGTATGCGAAGCTGTAGGCGATGCGGCTACACCTCCAGTGTTGCCGGGTGAGCGGCGGCGACATGTTGCGTGCAGCCGGCCACCAGGACACCACGCTGGGATTGATTTTGAGAGACATTACGGGGGGTGGGTTTTGCTGCTGGCGCAGCGGCTCAGCCATCGTCACGCCGATTGGGTGCAAAAAATAGATACGGCTATCGAGACCCCTATTCAGCAGAACGCACCGACACGAGCACAGTGCTATAGGGGACGCTGGAGCGAAGGGAGTGACCGACGTGTAGACAGAGAGGATGGTGAGAGAGAAGTGGCGGAGAGAGAAGTGGCGGATCCACCGACTCGGGTAATCCACTGACAGCAGCAAGCGCCATCAAGTGAGCAGCAGTAGCTCAGGCCCCGAACAATAGAGACGAGAATGGCCAAGTTAGAGCATAGCGGAGAACAAATCAGTATACAGACGACTACGGAAGTACTAGCTACAGCACAGAAGTACGTAGAAAGATCGAGAAGACAGACAGAGAGCCAACGCTATTGGCGTCGCGACAAGCGGAAGCACGCGTCGCGAAAGCGCTTATCGCGCGCTGCACAATTCGCCGCTGAATGGCGCAGTCGTCAAAGAAAAAGTTGTGCACACACGGACGCGCACCCACGTCCGGGTAAGTGCGAAAGGGGTAACCGTACGAAACGAAGTTGTTGTTCACTTTTTCTGGCCGAATTTTCCATTCCGCTTTTTCTTTTGGTAGTCATAGTATATTAAATAATTACGACAAAATGGACGGAGGTATGTAACGAGTGGTCTTCGTGATCCGTAACGTTGTTTTCGTGATTGATTGTCAGAGTGTCTCTTTTGGCCCCCTCCTCCCCTGTTGCCACCAGCCGGCCGTCTTTTTTTTTTCTTTTTCTTTGGCCCCGTGGACGTCAGTCTCACCTAGGCCCCCCGGCAAAGAGGGCCCGTCGAGCTCAAATTGCAAAAGTTATGGGACCGGTTTGTCGGGGAAGGCTATGAGTGGACGATTGACGTACAAGCCGCTGTAATGGAGGCTCTGGTGGCGGCAATTGCCCAGCAATCGCATTTATCCGATAAGCGGTTGCCGTTTTGCCGATAGCCGGTGGCCGATACCTTCAAGTGTCCTGACACCCCAAACGATAGTGCCCAAGTGTAAAGTTAGCCTGGACCATGCCATTGGCATAGGCGGTTGGCCGGAAGCTAGCACGGCGTGGCTTGCCGGATCCCTCATTCTGGATAACCCGGCTCATGCTATCTGCGCGTCTTCGATTCAAATTTAGCGATCGTTGTGCGCGCGCTGTCCAATCAGGATGCACGCCTATTCAGCCACCACCAGAGTGTAGCAGCCCCACCTTGCCCCTCAGCGTGCGGCAGGCGCTGTCGTTTAAGCTGTTTTTTGGGGTGCACTTGGCGGTGGTCGGGAGGCAGGGAGATGGGGGGTGAAGAATGCTGGCAACGACCGATCAGCAATCTGTCCGAGCTATTCCGCGCAAAGAAAGTGAAAAATTATTTTTCAGCTGCGATAGCGTTGCCACTCAGATAAGCTGAACGGAGACAACTGAGCACGCATTCGCGTGGTGAACCACAAAACACAATACTAACCCGTACTTTAGAAGAAGTAGCTGCTTTAGTTATCGATAACGGTTCGGGTATGTGCAAAGCCGGTTTTGCCGGTGATGACGCCCCACGTGCCGTGTTCCCATCTATCGTTGGTAGACCAAGACACCAGGGTATCATGGTCGGTATGGGCCAAAAGGACTCGTACGTCGGAGACGAAGCTCAATCCAAGCGTGGTATCCTCACCTTGAGATACCCAATCGAGCACGGTATCGTCACCAACTGGGACGACATGGAGAAGATCTGGCACCACACCTTCTACAACGAGTTGCGTGTGGCCCCAGAGGAACACCCAGTCTTGTTGACCGAGGCTCCCATGAACCCTAAATCTAACAGAGAGAAGATGACTCAAATTATGTTTGAGACCTTCAACGTTCCAGCCTTCTACGTCTCCATCCAGGCTGTGTTGTCGTTGTACTCCTCTGGTAGAACCACCGGTATTGTGTTGGACTCTGGTGATGGTGTCACCCACGTTGTGCCAATCTACGCCGGTTTCTCCTTGCCACACGGTATCTTGAGAATCGACTTGGCTGGACGTGACTTGACCGACTACTTGATGAAGATCTTGTCCGAGCGTGGTTACGCCTTCACCACCTCCGCCGAGAGAGAGATTGTCAGAGACATCAAGGAGAAGTTGTGTTACGTTGCCTTGGACTTTGAGCAGGAGATGCAAACCTCCTCCCAATCCTCTGCCATCGAGAAGTCTTACGAGTTGCCAGACGGACAGGTTATCACCATCGGTAACGAGAGATTCAGAGCCTCCGAGGCCCTCTTCAGACCATCCGAGTTGGGCTTGGAAGCTGCCGGTATCGACCAGACCACTTACAACTCCATCATGAAGTGTGACTTGGACGTCAGAAAGGAGTTGTACGGAAACATCGTCATGTCCGGAGGTACCACCATGTTCCCAGGTATCGCCGAGCGTATGCAAAAGGAAATTACCGCCTTGGCCCCATCCTCCATGAAGGTGAAGATCATTGCCCCACCAGAGAGAAAGTACTCTGTCTGGATCGGTGGTTCCATCTTGGCCTCCTTGTCCACTTTCCAACAGATGTGGATCTCGAAGCAGGAGTACGACGAGTCTGGTCCTTCCATCGTCCACCACAAATGTTTCTAAGTGTGTTCCCGCGCTTTAGAAGGATTCTGATAGGAACCCCTGTGATAAAAATGTTGTACAACTTGTTTGCTCTTGAAACTACTATATATTTTCTATTTGTTAGTTTTATAAACAATGAATTGACTTGAGTGTAGGTCGGAGCAGAAACTGTCGAGCGGCTGGTTGCTACCGCTGTTTACGTCAAAGTTTTTAGGATCTTTTCTTATCCATTTGACGTTTTCAGCCGTAATTCATGCAACTAATGTTGCATTCCTGCACACAACGAATCCGATAGAGCCAACCGGATTGACTCGAAGATGCAAATTATCTACAGAGAACATTAAAACAGCCTCTAGGGGCCAATTCTAGATTTTTCCATTTCAGAGGAAAGAGCAAGCGTTGTTTCATTTCATCACCACTTGCTGGTTTCCTAAGCCTGGGTTGGCTGCTCTTTACCACGTGAATATCTATAGGTGGCACTCTGCTAGACAAATAGATTGAGTTTACACTTTCCATCGACAACTATATTACGTTAGCCGAGTTTTATCACTATGATGTTTATTTTC
This sequence comes from Dujonia schatavii, assembly GCA_003707405.2. NCBI lineage: Eukaryota > Fungi > Ascomycota > Pichiomycetes > Serinales > Debaryomycetaceae > Dujonia > Dujonia schatavii. Next base: position 124,429 of record PPIY02000009.1, on the reverse strand, counting down.
ATCTTCATATGCAGCGTGGCTCCAGATGAATATGTAAGAGGAAATGGAGCAAAACCGCAATACAATAATGCATGTTAAGTATGACTTAGATAAAAGAACGTTTTGAGACAAAATCAGTGTAGATCGGCGGTAGAACAATCCAAATAGAAGCAAGAATGAAGTAGAAAAGTCTGCAACGCATAAGTTCCTGGAATGGAGCAGTTGTTATGGATATAGCGGCCATAAATTAACGACAAGAGATAGCGGAGTTCTACGGGAAGCTACTACGTGGATGAATATCTGTTCGGGGTTATACTTGCCATCACTTGATTATAAAGGATTCAGCTGAGCTCGCCACATTTTCAGTGAACCTATATGACTTGCCCAATTCACGAGAAGTACAATTATTAGAATAGCCGCTATCGCTATTGCAGAACTGTGGTTGCAATTATTGCATAGTATTTTATTTTTTGCGGCTTGCATAATCTAACCTCTTCTGATCTCCGATTCTGCGCTAAGTATATTAGCCGTTGGATCCAGCAATCAATCGACCACAACACTTCAGCCGTGCCTGCTATCAGTACAATAATTGAGAAGGAAGTGTGTCGGGGTTCCTTGAGGCTTCATTCGGCCTCTTATCACTCCAACCGATAAGGGTGGCTGCACGGCTGCAAAACAAATCATTGGTGATTTTGCAGACGTTACATCTATACTGAAACGAGATGCACAAGTGTTCAGAAAGAGGCGAAATGCTCGATTATCAAGACTATATGAAGGCATTAATAAGACTCGTATTCTGGCTACGTGATTTGAAAGAAAACACCTACAGAAAGGATGTCCACCGTTGATAGCACTTCTAAGGTTGAAGCCCATGTAGAGGTCTACGAGAGCTCGAAACTCGAAGAAGATAAGAGCGTTCTTTCAAAAAAATACGACAAGGTTTTGAGAAAGGTAGACAAGAGAATGCTCATTATGTACTCCATAGTATACCTCCTTTTACAACTCGATAAGAGTAATATTTCAAACTCTGCAATCATGAACTTGGAAAAACACCATGGAATAAGACAGAGTTACACCTCTCATCTCAGCAATGGGCTTGGGTGATTGCAACCTTCAGTTATCCATACATCTTCTTGGAACCCACTTCCACGCTCTTACTCAAGAGATTTTCTCCACGTCTCTGGCAGTCAAGACTCATTGTCGCTTGGGGTGGGATAGTCATGTGTCACGCAGCTGCGAAGAACTACCTGGGGCTAATTGCTCTTAGGTTCTTTTTGGGACTTAGTGAGGCTGGGTATTATCCCCTGGTGATGTATCACTTAAGCTTCTGGATATGCCCCAGGGAGTTGCCACGAAGAATTGCCATTTTGTACTCACTCGGTCAGCTCTCGGGTGCCTTTGGTGGAATTCTTGCGTATGGGATATCATTTTTAGACCAAAGGCGTGGCTTGAGCGGGTGGCAGTGGATTTTTTTATTAGAAGGTATCCCTCCTGTGATATTGGGAGTAGTGTCATTTTTCATGTTGCCCAATTACATTGATGACGCCAAATGGCTCACTGACGAGGAAAAGGAAACATTGAAGTCGCAGTTACCAAGGTCTGCACCCAATAAAGACGAAAAGGACTGGGACTGGTCTCAAGTGAAAGAGTTGTTGAGCTCCCCAACTTTCTACTCATATGGTGGTATTTGGTTGTTCGAAGGAATTGGAGGTTGGGGGATATCTTCCGTAATGCCCACGATCATCTACGAACTAGGATTCACTGACACGGCGGTGACACAATTGATGTGCATGCCGCCTTCGTTTGCTGGGTTCGTTCTATTGAATGTGTTGGGAATATTGCTACACCGGAAAATCATAAGTGCATTTCCGACGGTTTTCGTGATGTCGCTCATTCAGCTCGGTTGCTATATTGTATTGCGTACAATCAAGAGTAGCATCGGGAAATATGTGATGTTGATCATCTCAACAGCCACATGCAACTCGTTCTTTGCGATTCTTTGGCCAGATAGAATTCGTGCTGTAAAGGGCACTTCCTCTGCTGGGCTTGCATTCAGTATCACCAATGCTCTTGCCGCATTTTTTGGTATAGTGGGACCTCAGATTTACCAGCCAAAGTTTGGTCCACTCTACCATACTAGTTACTCGGTAGCTATTGCCTTGAACTGTATGACTGTGTTGTTTGTTGTGTTGACTTGGTGGCTAGTACACAGGCAAGGATTGTTGAAAACAGAGGAGGAAGAGGGAGCAGACGAAGTAAAGAAGAGCAAATCTTGCTCACTGACCTCCCTCACTGAGTGTATGTAGGGTATATATTTTGGGTTGACTGCCTAAATGAAAAATAAGAGTTGCAGCAATTACGTATCGTGGTGCAGTAAGATACGAGAAGGTGCAGTATATACGATATATGGGCAGTGTTGTGCAGAATTTTTAATGCGGATGAGCAGCACTGGTTGGGTGCAAATTTGGCACCACACGGGGCAGGTAACCGGACTGAACTGTGTAGTTGCTAGGTACCCAGTATTCCTTCTGCTAACCACAGAGTCGATCGTGGGGATGTAGAATGGATGGAGCTGAGGAAACATGAATTGAGAAGGTTCGACGAGCTCTAAGCTACATTGGTCTTGTGTATTCAGAGATGTTATTTGCTGGAGATTCGGGGGCCGACGCACTCCTTGGCGCAAGGGGCTGTCGTCGTGAAGCTTTTCAAAGGACTTTGTGGTTTTACCTGCGAAGTTGATGATCAGCTGCTCTCCACCTGGGTGGTGAGGAAACCGGTGAGGGCCAACAACAATGTGAAGATCATCGCCCCACCAGAGAGAATTACTCCGTTTGAATCGGTGGCTCCATCTTGGCCTCCTTGTCCACTTTCCAGCATCTGCTGGAATTCAACAAGTCTGGTCCTTCCATCATCCACGCAGCCCTGTGGTGTGTGGTGACTCTGCGCTTTTGAGGATTCCGCAACTCGCTCTAGAAGGATTTTGGTTGGAAAACCTATCATAAAAATATTGTACAGCTTGTTTGCTCTTGCACTTTAAAACGCTCCTGTTAGTTTTATAAACGATGAATTGAGGTTTCTGTATTGCCACCTATTTTCACCTCCTCAATGACGATTCCCGTGACCGCATATCACTGAGCGCTACATTAAGTCTTCTTATCATATATTTCTACTGAAGGGCTGGGGTCTTGCCCTTGAGTCTGCCAAGCACACATTCCTTGGCGTACCGCTGGATAACGCTGTCCTCGTGGAGCATATCGAAGGATTCAGTGGCGTCCTTGCCCGCAAAGTTGAGAATAGACTGCTCACCGCCTGGGTGGTCTTGGAGGAAGCTTGTGAGGTCAAGCACCACGTTCTTCACAATACACCAGCAGTCGTCTTTGGTGTTGTGTTTGGCCACTTCTTCTGCCGTGAACTCTTTCTCGGGAATCCTAAACTGGGTGTAGGCAGAGGCTGACGAGGATGAGCTCGGCGAGGAAGACGAGGCACTACGAGACGAGGAGACGGAGTCGGTTTCACTAGTACCGCCTGTACCTGCACTTGCGCCGTTCGCCAAATCAATCACCACGCGGTTCCCCTCCAAGTGTACGCTGATCTGGCGCAACCGGTCCAAAGCTGGCGAGCCCAGACCTGCTGACAACTTCTCAAGAACATGTTTGGTTGCAGAGTCTGCTGCGACACGTCCATAAACTACACATGCAAGCAACGACGAGCCTCCAAGCCGGTTGTGCCCGTGCACACCTCCTGCCACTTCTCCAGCCGCGTACAACCCGTCGAAAGCACGGAAGGTGTCTTTACCCTCTTGGTAAAGTACTTCGGCCCGGTCGTTGATCTTGATCCCACCCATGGTGAAGTGGAGCACGCGAGCCACAAACGACATATAGTACGTACCGTCTGGAGAGAGCTTGAACGGGGTCGCTGGGAAGTACTTCTTGCCAAAGGCATCGGTCTTTCCCTCTGAAGAAGCAGACGCCAGGGCAGCCTCGTTGTACTCGTTCAACGCCTTCTCCAACTTTTCAGAGCCGCCAAACTCCTCCACCAACTCCTTCCCACTTATCTTTTTCATCAAGTTGCGCAGCGTGTAGTGCTTGATGTGGAAGTCCAATTTTTCCTCTGCCACCTCATTCAACACCAACCGGATTGGGCCGTTCCCTTGCTTGTACTGCTCTTCCATTTTACCGCTTACGTAGTCTCTGGTGCCCAACTCGTCGCAGAACCGCTCGCCCTTCCGGTTGAGCAAGATTCCTCCTTCTCCTCTGAGTGCTTCTGCTCCCAAGAAGAGGAATCTCGGCGACTCCTTCCCGTCAATCACGCTCTGGTGGTCGAGATTGATGAGCCCCGTGGGGTGCACCTGCACCTTTTCCAAGTCGATGCCCACTCCCTTGTTCTTGAGGATGATCTTTTGCCCGTCACCCGTAGCATGGCTGCCGTTGGTGGAGGGGAGATCAATGATATCCGGGCGGTACTTGCGGAGAAGCGAGTTCTTGGTGAAGTCCGCAGCGTACCCGCCCGTGGCCATCACTACGGGGCCACGAAGCTCGTGGTAGCTTTTTTCCGTGAGCGACTTGTACTTGACCCCGTGCACAACAAAGTCGTCGGTGCCGCCAGAACCCCGCAATAAGTCAATCACCTGGCACCGAGTCAAAATTTGCACTCTATGGGGCTCTTGCTCGGCCAAATTCTCCAACTTCTCCAACAAGGCGTAGGTAATGGCCATTCCGGGGAACTTGGCATCTTTTCCCCTATGGGTCCGGGGCTGCGAGTGCCCACCCAAGCGCGACACTACCGTCAAATCAAGCCGAAACACTTCCTGGAGCCAGTGCACGGCATCCGCGGAATTGTAGGTAAGCACACGGATCAAGTCCGGGTTTGCTCTGTCCTTGGCCGCAGCCAAAGTGTCATCATAGAACTGCTGCACCAGATCGGCTATGTTCAAGTCTGTCTGGGTGCGAGTGAGGGCGCCGTTGATTCCAGACGTAGCCTTACCGCTATTACCGGAAAGAAACCCCTGCTTGTCAAGGAGAACAACATTGGCACCACGGAGATAGCACTGGTGCGCAGCGGAAAGGCCAGCCAAGCCGCCACCCACTATAATAATCGGGTTTGTAGGAGTGCTCATAGTCTACGGAGAAGAAGAAGAAGCAACCGACCGTCGGCCCCCCCACAATTTCGCTGCCGCTGAAAAAGCTCCGCACAAAAAAATGTGGGGGAGTGCTGCAGGTTACGGGGCACTGCCCTCGCGCTGACGATTCCTGGCTCTCTGGTTGGTAGACGGTTGTCCGTGAGCTGGGAGGCCAGTTCTTAGCCCGTGGGAAAGGAGACGACCAATGAAGCCCCCCAGCAAAGGTACACTACTGTTGAGTGGCAGTGCGCCGATCTTCGTGAGCTGGGTGGTAGCAGCCACGACCAGACTAGGCTGGGAGGCTACTTCCGGGGAAACACTCTCAACTGAGCTGGACTGCCGAAACAGTCACCGGACACACCGGACACACAGAACAGACACTGCATAGTGTATCGTCACCAGAAGGGAGTGCACGAGCGCGTTTTGAAGCCAGTCCACTGCCTTTCACCCAATGGCCAAAAAGGACTGCCGGACTTAAGAGCTGGAGCTTTGGCTGCAAAGTGGCAGCCACAGGTCTTTATAGATATTCTATTAATGCAAACTATGTAGACAAGCTAGATGCAAAACACCCTATAAAAGAGGTCCGCAACGGAGTGGCCCTGCCGGGGGCACACACGTCCGCTCCGCTCGGGCCACTCCGTGGAGGCCACTGCGTGGTGCTGTTCTCCCGAAGGGAGGCTCCTCAACGGAGTTGCCCCGCGGGAGCGCCGCCGGAGGCATCCGCAGCCACTTCTGGTGCTGTTGGCCCTGCCGGGGGCACGCACGTCCGCCCCGCTCGGGCCACTCCGTGGAGGCCACTGCGTGGTGCTGTACGCCGGAGGCACCAGCGGAAACTGTGCAGAGAGACTAGTGCGACACGTACTGGAACGCATATGTGACGTCGTTGAAGTTGGACTCGTTCTGCAACAAGATATCTTCGGTTTTGGCCAACGCGGCGTGGTCCAAGTGGTTCCAAGTGGTTGCGTCTCCGTACAACATTGCTGGCGCCTTGATGTTCTGGTGGCCCTCGGCTGTGCACCGCTTGCACCCATACGTTTCGTGGGTCTCGCACGCAGTCTTTGGGTTGTACTTGAACAATTGCTTGAGGCTGGCGGCCAGGAAAAACCGCTCCACGTCTTCCATTTCGTCCACTACACACGACGAGAGTTGCAATTTCATCGACTGCCGCTGGAAGATTTTCTCTTCGATCGTCCCCGTGGATACAAACCGATATATGAAGCAATCCTTCTTTTGTCCGTCTCTCCACACACGCGCGAGTGCTTGTTGATCTGCTGCAGGGTTCCAGTCTGGATCGATCAAGATGAGCCTGTTTGCTCCAATGAGGTTGATTCCGCACCCTCCAGCCTTGGACAGGAGCAAGAAGATGAACTCTGCTCCTTCTGGGTCGTTGAACTTGTCCACAAGCTTTTGCCGCTTGTTGATATTCATAGTCCCGTCGAGTCGGAGACACCCGTACTTGCTAGAGCGGCACAATTTCTCAATGAGGTCGAGTGTTTGTGTGTAGTTCAGAATGAGCACGATTTTGTCGTCTGTTTCTGTACGAATCTTGTGGAGAAACCGCGTGAGGATCTGGAACTTACCAGAAAACCATGTTTGCACCTCTCTGTTTCTCCCATTATATCCGCCGCTGGCGCTGATTGAAGGCTGATAGTCCTCTGGGATAAGGTGGCCGCTTCCCTCAAAGTCGTCTGGAAGAGTGAGCAAGTCCGGATGATTACACAACTTCTTGAGAAGCCCTATTGCCTTAAGCGGCTGCGAGCCAGTTCCCCGCAAAAGCTTTTGGATCTCGGGGGATGTGATAAAATGATTGTACAACTGGTGCTGCATCGGAGCGAGCCCGACAAACACAACATGCTCGTATTTCACCGGGAGATACTTGGAGAGAATGTCGTTTGTTCTCCGAATAATGAATTTGCTCACGAGCGTGGATAGCGCTGCCAACTTCTCGTCTCCCTTGGCTCTTTCCTCATCAGTGGCGTCAGCGTCCCGTCCTCGCAAGATTGCATTCTCAAAGTTCTTTTTGAAGTCGAGCCGCGAGCCCAAGTACCCCGGGTTGGCAAAGTTGAGCAACGAGAAGTACTCAGATAAGTCGTTTTGGATCGGGGTACCCGAGAGAATTACTCTACGCTCGCACCGGAGCGCATTAAGTGCAGTGAACGTGAGCGAGTCCCCATTTTTGAGTCGGTGGCCCTCGTCTGCAAGCAAGAGCCCCACTTCTGTGCCGGCTAACTTATCAACGTTACGCCTGAGGGTCTCGTACGAGATAATGAGCACAGGACGTACAATGTTGCGGCCCGTGGCCACCGACCACTGTTGGAGCGCAGCACCCAACTCGGTGGACTTAACAGACTTGCCGTCTATTGCAAGGGGAGTCAAAACGCCTTCCCCGAGCCACTTGACAATCTCATTGGCCCAGTTGCGCACCAACGAGGACGGACACACGATAACACACTTGTCGATAGCACGCCTTCCACGTGGGCTCTGCCGAAGCAACGTCCACATGAGCGCAATACACTGGAGCGTCTTACCGAGCCCCATCTCGTCGGCCATAATGCACCCTTTTGCCCGCGGATCAATGAGCCCAGATGTGCACCGGTACAAAAACTTGACTCCAGCAATCTGATGCGGGCGGAGGATTTTAGAGAGCCGTGGGTCGATCACAACGGGCACATCGGGGAACTTTTTGAGCTGGTCGTCCGGGTTTTTGCAAATACCGAGGATTTCAGCGAGCGATCGGTGCACGCGGCGAGCAGGCGGCTTTGCCACCTCTGTGCCAGAGGCGTCAGTAGCGGCAGTTGCAGCCGATTCTGTCTGTTCGTCCTCAGACGACCCAGAACCGGCGGGCACGTCTGCCGCCAGATCCACTGCCACGGGCACGGAATCCACCGTTGGGTCATACAAGACGATGGCAAACTCTGCGGTTGGATCGTACAAACTACGAGGCGGGATCACGGGCTTTCTACGGGTGCCCAAGGGCGGAGGCGGGGCTACGCCCTCGAGCTTCTTTTTGTCACTAAAGGGCACGGTAAACGCTCTGCGCATGGTAACCTCGTTCTGGTCGAGCGACTTGAGCACCTGGCGGGGCATGAGAGCACCAATTTTGCGGCGTTTGTCGTGGAAGTAGCCATCGGGGTCCGAGTTCTCGCCCTCCTGGAGCTCGCTGTAGGACTTGACTTTTCGCGCAGAGGCACGCACCGAGTTCTCATTGCCCTTGCGTGTGGCAAAGGGAATACGGAACGGCTTGCGGAGCTTCTCAGAGGCGTCGATCAGCATAGGCGGAGCAGGTTACGGACAAAAGAGTGTGGGCCGTATTAGCGTAGAGAGCAGCTGCGAAAAGTAAACAAAACTTCGCAACCAAAATACGGCCGAGACCGCGTCTCCTACAAGCACCGGACGGCGACCGTTGAGAGCGGCCACCCGTCCGCCCTGCTCTGGCCACTCCGCGCTCGCCACTGCGTAGGCTGTTCTCCCGAAGGGAGGCCCCTCAACGGAGTTGCCTCGCGGGAGCGCCGCCAGAGGCACCCCCCCGGCACAGTACGGTACTGATGGCCCTGCCGGGGGCACGCGCGTCCGCTCCGCTCGGGCCACTCCGTGGAGGCCACTGCGTGGGGCTGTTCTCCCGAAGGGAGGCTCCTCAACGGAGTGGCTCCGCGGGAGCGCCGCCGGAGGCAAGCGCCAAAGTGGCCCCGTGGGTGGCATACTCTATGGGTGCGATGAGCAATCCAAAACCCACCGATTTGCGCGCCCCTCTTCTGCGCCAGTCTCTTCTTGTAGGTGTCACTTGTAAACGTATTCTCGCCCATTGAAATCTTTCTTGCGTTGCTATGGACGACATTCTTGCCAAGGCCGGCAGCCAGGCTGTCACGTTTGCTATTCGGTCCGGTATTTCGTTTGCGTCTGGATACGCGATCAAGACCGTGGTCAAGTTCATCGAGAAGCTCCCGCAGCAGGATAAGCGTCGCATCGAGCGCCTCTACGGCGAGATCCAGACCAAAATTGCCATCGTGTCCAACTCCATGGACTTGATCCGCTTGGCTGCTGCCAGGGGAAACACGATCCTTGCTCCCACGCTCGCTCTAGTTGACTCGATCCAAACCGAGATCGAGTGTCTAGACACCTCGGTGCAGGCGGTGTTGCAGGGCCTCTCCGCCGCCAACGAGGGTCTGTCTGTAGAGTCTGTTCTTGGGTCGATGCGGGCGCTTATTGCAACTATTGAGAATGCTATCCCGTTTTTGCAGTTAGCCATCTCCACCAGTGGGATCCAGGCGGTATCCGGTTTGCCGCCACAGGTCTCGCCAGGCAGGTTGCTTCAGGCGTCCGAGGCCATTGTGAGGGTAGAAGCAAGCGGCACGAGAGGCGGTGGCACTGCGGCCGCGTCTAGTGGCGAACACACTTCTGGAAGCGGCAGCACCTCGCAGGATGGCTCGGGCAATACGCACGGCGAAGCGATCGGACCGGCATTCGACTCCACACTCTACTCTATCTTCTACAACCCAAGCCGACTCAAATACGTGGACGAGTCCGCCACGCTGGCCCTCTCATGGAAAGAGGACTTTGCGAGGGCCACGGCCCAGGTGGTGCGCACAGGACAGTACACATACCAGCTTGAGATACGCGAGGACTTTGACGACGACCGCTACCACGAGGAGGACTCCCACCCACGCAAGCACGTGGTGGCGGTGCTGGACATTGCACGGCTCTTCTTCAGCGCCTCGGGCCAGCTCCTCAAGTTGGAGGGCAACAGCTCACCGGTGCTCATCCTCAAGGTGACTAAGAACGGTGAGGACTCGTGGATAGCCCTTGGCGAGACAGGGACGCGGTTTGCCGAGGATAACAGCGACGAGGACGACGATGACGACGACAAAAGCGACGACGAGTTCGCAGACGCAGCAGCAGACCCACCAGTACAAAAGGAAAACAAACTCCTGCTCCTAGAGTACATTATCCGGCTCCTCCTGCTCCAGGTGAACCACCGCCAGCTGATCCTCGCGGCAACCGACGAGCGCCTTGCCCTCTACCTCCGCGACGAAAACTACACGCTCAACACGGCGTATCTCAAGGCCAATCAGGACAAGAAGAACGCGGACGCCCTTGGCTTGGAGTCGAACGTACAGCGCTTGGAGTCACTTAAGCTCACCAAGTAGCTACCTCAGAGGACGAACGCCACGCGCGAGCCACCGGCAGGGCCATCAGCAGTGTAGCGGCTCGCGCTTGCCTCCAGCGGCGCTCCCACGGGGCAACTCCGTTGGGAAGGCTCCCTTCGGGAGAACAGCCCCACGCAGTGGCCTCCACGGAGTGGCCCGAGCGGAGCGGACTCGCATGCCCCCGGCGGGGCTACAAGCAGTGGGCCGTGTTTGCCTCCGGCGGCGCTCCCGCGGGGCAACTCCGTTGGGAAGGCTCCCTTCGGGAGAACAGCCCCACGCAGTGGCCTCCACGGAGTGGCCCGAGCGGAGCGGACTCGCATGCACCCGGCGGGGCTACAAGCAGTCCACTGGGCCGTGTGCCTCCGGCGGCGCTCCCGCGGGGCAACTCCATCGAGGAGGCTCCCTTCGGGAAAACAGCCCCACACAGTGGCCCGAGTGCCTCCGGCAGCCCCATTGAGGGTCCTCTACGTTCTTTTGCCGTCGTTTCTTTCATTTAATGCTTATATCCTAATACATAAACTACATTCTCGCTGCTGCGCTCTGTGACACCGTCCGGGGTTAATATTCAAAGCCCTCGCTTTCGTTTGGCGTAAACTTCAACCGGTCCGGGATGTCAGAAAACATAGGCGGCAAGCCGAGATCATACCCATTCATTGGCTGCAGTTGCAGGTCGTGAGGTGGGTTTTGGAGTGGTGGCAGTTTTGTCAGTGCCCGCTGGAGCAGCAGCAGCCGCTGTGGTTGCTGGAGCAGGTGTGCCAGGTGGTGCAGCAGCTGCAGAAGCTGTCTTTGCCGCTGCTGGAGCAGCAGTTGTCGTTGTAGCATGGGGTTGTAGCTGGACGGCAGGAGTGGAGTTGAGCCCGGAACCCCGCCGTTGTTCCCGTTTGCTACGTGGAACTGCTGCAGCAGCTGCCGCTGCAACGCGCTGTGGTTTAGCTGGTGCTGGTGCAGTTGCAGCAGCTGGAGCAGCGAGATGGAGTTGCGCTTCTCGCTGTTGCCTGACATCGTGCCTGTCATGAACTGTTCGTACTCCGCCATGCGGAGGTCGTTTTCTTCGTTGAACATGTTGTCCAAGTCTGTAAAGTTGAGTTGTCCTGGCTCAAACGTGGTTGCTTCGGCTCCTCCGTACTCCTGCCCTCCAAACGGGTCAGACGAGTTTGGTGGTTGCGACATGCCGAACGCTTGTGTGCCTTGGTTTTGGTTTTGATTTTGATTTTGGTTCTGGTTTTGGTTTTGGTTTTGGTTCTGCCCCTGGTTCTGGAGATCGAACGAGGACTGCAGGTACGACACGGGCGGGTACGCCGACGACGTCGCCGCCATCAATCCGCCGTGGGTGTCTACGTTTTTGCTCATTGATGTCGTGGTGGACGAGTTTGACGTGACAGAGAGCACACTTTCGGGCCTTTTGGGTCGTATGGGCTGGTAATGTGTCGGGCCACCAGACGATGAGCCGCCGCTGCCGCCGCTGCTTGCTCCGCCTGACATGGGCCCTCCGGCAGACGACGGCTGTTTGCTCAACGGCTTGTTGGCTGTGTCGAAGCTGGTGGTGCCCACGAGCGGGAACAACGGGAACATGTTGTCCAGGAGCTCGAGTTGTTCGTCTGCAGACATGTGCGACGGCGAAACCAGTGCTGCTGACGACGACGCGTCCGCTGCTCCGTTGCCCGTGCTTGCATTTCCGGCTCCTTGGAAAAAGGCTCCGTTTTTGCTCGAGTACGGGTGGGGAGACTGCTGCTGGGACTGCTGGGACTGCTGCTGGTACTGCAGACCCTGGAACTGCTGCGGCAACAGGCCCTGTGGCGGAGCAGAGGCGGTGCTGCCCTGCTGCTGCTGGCTCTGCCGCACATCTACACGCAGGTTCGAGTTTGAGTTTGTCACCAGAAGATCGGGCGATGGCAGAAACAAGTCAAAGAGGCCGAGTCCCGGCTCGAATGGCACCACCACGTCCTCTATCACGTACTTTGAGTCGAGGCCGCCACTGCCACTGCCATTACCGCCGCCGCCGCTGTTGTTGTTACTGCCGCCGGCTTTGTGTGACAGAGGGTTGCCCTCGCCTCCGGACGAGTGGTCTGGTGTGTATGGCAAGTGTCCCAGGGACGAGAATCCCAGCGGGAGCTCGCCTAGACTGGGCCCACCGTTTGCGCCGTTCCCGTGTGTGGCTTGTGTGTAACCAAAGCCCATCCCGTGAGCTACGCCGGGGTTTCCGTGCGCAAGCGTGCTGTGGCCGTGGCCATGGCCGTGGCCGTTGGGCTTGTGCTCGCCAAGCAAGGGCAAGCTCAAGTCGGACGCACTGCGCTCGAGCATGGACCGGCGGCGCGTGAGGTCCAATTTGGACGACGGCCGCACTTTTGTGGCCCCAACCGTGCTAGTGTAGCCAGTGGCGTGTGTGCCGCTGCCGATTCCGGTGCCAGTGGAGGAGGCAGCAGCCCCGTGGGGGCCAGCAGCAGGGCCGACGCCTCCAGCTAGACCGACGCCTAAGGAGAGCGAGCCAGAAGAGCCGTTAAGGCCCTGAAGACCGTTCTGACACGTACAATGCGAGCCCTTGTGACAGGGACACAGAGCCAAGTGGGTACCGGGACTCTTGCCCTTCTTACCACAAGTGCAGCTGACGTGCAAGTTCTTGTTTTTGCGCTGCTCACGACAGTGCAGGCACTGGGAAGCGGGACGGCCCTTCGGCTTGATCATGGTGAGCGGCTGGTCGGTGTGCGTGCACGAGGTGACTCTGTGGCCACGAATGCAGCGCTCGCACGCATACTTGACTCCGTTGATGAGAACCATGCTGAGGAACTGAGAGCCCGAGGTGGAACTGTGCGAGAGTCCGAGGAAAACTGCGCGAGAGCCCGAGGAAAACTGTACGAGAAGCTCTGCTACGAGGAAGCAGAGTACCGCTAGGGGAAAAGACCACGCTCTACGAAACAGGGGACACTCCAATAGGTGGCACCCTGAACAGTGGACAGAAACACAGCTGGTGGGAAGCCCTCACTGCGCACGGGTGACTGCAATTAGGAAAAAAAAATGCTGAGAACAAACAGCCAAATGTGCTCGTCTCTGGCGTCTCCTGGAGGGACGGACGTTCGTTGTGAGGATTGCCTGGCGTGCGCGGGTCCTTGGAGGTAGACAGCAGCTCTGCTGTGCGTTTCTTTGTGGGTGTGTGAGTGTGTGGTTGGGTGTGTTTGCGTGGCTGGAGGGCTAGTGGATGGCGAGTGTGTGCACCGGTGATGGAATTTTGAAGGGCCCTGGTTTTTTTTTTTTTTTTTTTTTTTTTTTGTTTTTTTTTTTTTTTTTTTTTGTGGTTTTTTTTTTTTTTTTCCGTTTGATTAGTGCAAAATTTTTTGCGCGCGCGGTAAATTTAGCGGTCTACGGCAGTGACAGTGCGCAGTCTTGCTGACCGCGAGGGTGTGTGGGTGGGCGAGAATGCGGGACTGCTACGGGGCTGCACCGCGGCCATCGGCGGTTTGATGGGCGCGGCTGTTCTGAGTCGCCCGGTGCACTCAGTTGCTACACAGAGGGGGGGGAGGGAGAAGAAGGGTGGCTACGGTGCCAGCACCAGACTGGGCCGCTCGTGGCAGCGCGGTAAGTGGCGTAGTGCTTAGTGCGTGGGCGCGGCGCAGGAGCGAGTACTTTTTCGTAGGCGATGTTCGCCGGCACTCGGCCCCACCTTTTTCCCCCGCTCGGCACTCCCATGGGCATAGACACCGCAGAGCAAGAAGGCGAGGAGTTGAGGAGGCGAGACAGCGGACGATGGGGGTGAGGTCAGAAAGGACGAGGCCGGGGATTAGAGAAGGAACGTGGCGCTCGGCGGCCAGCCGAGTGTGGGACCTGAACGGAGATGACGTAACGCGCGCCCGCGGTAACATGCCAAACCTGGGGCTTAGCGATGCCGAGGGGGGCCCCGCAGGCGAGCGCATCTAGGCCGCTCGAGAAGCGAGACTCGGCTGCCAGCCCACCGTGGCCAGAACACAGACGGAGGTTGCCAGCGGGACAAACAAGACGGGAGGGCAAAGCAGGAGTGAGTGGACGTGGAAGCGCGGGGCACAACGGTCGCGCCCCTCCAATGGCAAGCCCGCGCATTTTGACACTTGAAGATCGGAAAATACGAGCGCTGCGGCAATGCCGCTTGCGCGCGGCCACGAGGGGCTGGCCCACCGTGACCGGTGCATCCTCCACAGCCTAACGCAGGTCCAGTCGCCGGCTGAGCCAACAGGCCATAGCTGAGCAGCACCGCGTCGACAGTGCGTGAAGCGAGACCGCCAACCACTAGCGGCCCTGGCGGTCGGCTCGGGTGCGCACACAACCGCCCGTCAGCCCCTTCGCTGGTGTTGGCGAGCTTGCATGCGGAACCACACGGGGCCCTCGAGCGGCTGAGGCACCTTTTGGCGCGGAAGCCAGAGGGCAAGCAGCCTCGCAGGTGCCCCCGGCGGCGCTCCCGCGGGGCAACTCCGTTGAGGAGGCTCCCTTCGGGAGAACAGCCCTACGTAGTGGTCTCCACGAAGTGGCCCGAGCGGAGCGGACGTGCGTGCCCCCGGCAGGGCCATCAGAACTCCAGTAGCCCGCTGGTGCCTCCGGCGGCGCTCCCGCGGGGCAACTCCGTTGAGGAGGCTCCCTTCGGGAGAACAGCTCCACGCAGTGGTCTCCACGAAGTGGCCCGAGCGGCGCGGACGTGCGTGCCCCCGGCAGGGCCATCAGAACTCCAGTAGCCCGCTGGTGCCTCCGGCGGCGCTCCCGCGGGGCAACTCCGTTGAGGAGCCTCCCTTCGGGAGAACAGCTCTACGCAGTTGTCTCCACGGAGTGGCCCGAGCGGAGCGGACGTGAGTGTCCCCGGTAGGGCCAGTAGCAGTGTAGCGACTAGCGGGTGCCTCCGGCGGCGCTCCCGCGGGGCAACTCCGTCGAGGAGGCTCCCTTCGGGAGAACAGCTCCACGCAGTGGTCTCCACGAAGTGGCCTGAGCGGAGCGGCCCCAGCCAGCCGGCCACATCCCAGAAGCAGATGCCTCCCTTCGCGAGGACTTTGTTGAGTGCCTCTTGGAGAACAGCCCCCACTTGGATGTAGACGGCCGACTTTGAAACCGCCGGACTTTCGCCCATGGGTGAGCCGGAGAAGTTGCAGCCATTCCAGGTTGGGGCTCGAGACCTGCATGCGCGCTTATCTTGCGGGTGTTCCCGTTGGGCGAGCGCGGTTCCCCACACTTTTCGCACGAGCGAATTGGGTGGTTCCGAGTGGTCTTTTCTTCCACCAAGCATGCCATCATACGAAGAGGTGCTCAAGCACAACAGCAAGACCGACTGCTGGGTTATTATTCACGGCAAGGCGTACGACGTCACGTCGTTTCTCAACGAGCATCCCGGTGGGAGTGCTATTATTTTGAAGTATGCTGGCCGCGACGCAACCAAGGCATTTGATCCGATCCATCCTGGCGACACTTTGGTCAAGTACTTGAAGGAGGAGGCACACAAGGGCGAGGTGACTGGAAAAAAACCAAAGTCCAACTCAAAGTCGCAGCTGCTGCAGGGTGCGGGCTCCGGTTCTGCGACTGCACACGACGCCCCCGGCAGTGTGTCCTCTAGCACCCCTAACGCCGGTGCGCGGGTGGTGGACGAGTATGACGTGGAGTACGACAACCAGGACGACATGTTGCCGTTGGGATCGGCACAGGGTGCCGGCGCGGCTGCGGGCGGCTCCTCTTCTGCCGTTGCTGGTACTGGTGCCAAGGGCGGTAATGGCGGCGGCAGCAGCAACAACGAGGACGAGGACGAGGACGAGGACGATGAGGATGACGAGGATGACCCCGACGCGGAAGCTCGGCGGGACCGGATTGCTCGCAAGCCTGACATCTCGCAAATCTATAACCTTAACGACTTTGAGTTTGTTGCCCGCCATACGATGCAGAAGATTGCGTGGGGGTACTACTCTTCGGGAGCTGACGACGAGATCACTCTCAGGACCAACCATTTGGCGTTCCACCGGGTCTTTTTCAAGCCCCGTGTGCTTGTGGACGTATCCTCTATCGACACATCCACCACTATGCTTGGCACCGCCACCAGTGCTCCGTTTTACATCACTGCCACTGCCTTGGGCAAATTGGGACACCCTGAGGGTGAGGTTGTGCTCACAAGGCTGGCGGGCCGCACCGGGATCATCCAGATGATCCCCACGTTGGCACTGTGCCTGTTTGACGAGATTGTCGACGCCGCCACCGACAAGCAGACCCAGTGGATGCAGCTCTACGTGAACGCAGACCGCGAGATCTGCCGCAAAATCGTCCAGCACGCGGAGAAGAGAGGAATTCGCGGGCTCTTCATCACGGTGGATGCGCCACAATTGGGCCGCCGCGAGAAAGACATGAGGCTGAAGAACATCGAGGACTTGTCGCACGTGCAGGGCGACGACGACGACCTGGCGGACCGGTCGCAGGGAGCAGCACGGGCGATTCTGTCGTTCATTGACACAAGCCTCAACTGGAAGGACATTGCGTGGTTCAGACTGATCACAAAGATGCCGATCATTCTCAAGGGAATCCAGTGCGTGGAAGACGCGGTGCTTGCAGTGCAACACGGCGTGGATGGAATCGTGTTGCTGAACCACGGAGGACGGCAGTTGGAGTTTTCCAAACCACCCATCGAAGTGCTTGTGGAAACAATGCCCGTATTGCGCAAAATGGGCGTGGACTTGGACAAGTTCCAGGTGTTCATAGACGGAGGCGTGAGAAGAGCTACAGACATCCTCAAGGCAATCTGCCTCGGAGCAAAGGGCGTGGGAATCGGAAGACCATACTTGTACGCCATGCTGACCTACGGCGAAGAAGGCGTGACAAAACTCACCAGCATCTTGATTGACGAAATGGTGATGTGCATGCGCCTCTTGGGTGTCACTTCCATCGACCAATTGAACGAGTCCTACGTAGACACCCTGGCAATCGGACAGAGATTCCTCCCCTCTGATCGCTTGTTCGAGGGCGTATACGAGCCATTGGCGTCCCCGCAGTTCAGAGACACAAAGATCTAGTTCGGCCTGTGTCGCGGTGCCTCCGGCGGCGCTCCCGCGGGGCAACTCCGTTGGGGGAGCCTCCCTTCGGGAGAATAGCCCCACGCAGTGGCCTCCACGGAGTGGCCCGAGTGGAGCGGACACGCATGCCCCCGGCGGGGCTACCAGCACAAGAGGGGACCGCAGATGCCTCCGGCGGCGCTCCCGCGGGGCAACTCCGTTGGGGAGCCTCCTTCGGAGAACAGCCCCACGCAGTGGCCTCCACGGAGTGGCCCGAGCGGAGCGGACGTGCAACAGGACCGTTTCCCGCAGGGTAACGCTGTGGGTGCAAATTTTTGGCTGCAGCACGGCGCGATCGGACCTGCAGCTCTGCGCGCTGGCCAGCGGCCGTCCCGGTGCAGTTGTGGTGCCGTCGCGGTGGAAAGCAGGACGACTGAGTGAGTAGACCGTTTAGTTAGACATTGATACACGTTTTGACTGCTGGTGGTGTAGGCGTGTGTCTGCGAGTGCATTCCGCCAAGGGTTGCAATGTGAGGTGGCCGGCTGCATGTGCAGGGTGTCGCAGCTGTAGTTGGCAGCTCTGCTAGTGCTCTTCCATCGTCTTGGTGCGCAAACCGCCGTGCTTGCCCACCTTGACCCACTGGATTGCGCTCGCTTCTGGCAGTTTTGCCGCCGCCGTTGGCGTCGCGCCCTCTGTGGAACCGCCGCTTCGTCGTCTCGCAGCCATTCGCTCGCCCTCACTGCACATGCCGAGACGCGTTTTAGTAGCGGTCACGTGCTAAATTTCTAGGAGCGTCGTCAAGTAGACCAGAGCCCGTGAGAGAGACTGCCGGGAGCCATTGAGTGCAATTGTGGGTGTATTGAGCGAGTAGGCGTGATGTGTGGTTCCACACGGTGGCGTGTGTGGTCGCGTTTTGCACCCAGCTGGCCCCTTCTCCCTCCAGGCACGCCTACCGTCGGTGGCTAAACTGAGTAGCCGAAGTTTTTTTTTTTTTTTTTTTTTTTAGTTGTTTCCGCACGCCTTTTTGTGTCGTGTTGTTTTATTTTCGTTTCGAGAGGTGATTTTTTTTTTACAGCGCATTTACAGAAGTGCCTCTTTTACGGACAGCAGGCTGTATCCACACACACACACCAAGCGGATACCCTGAAGAAGACGAACAGACGTGTAGCATAGCCTCTGTACACGCTGTGAACAAGATCTTGAATATCTGAGTGAGAAACACGCCCCTTGACGTGCACTCCCTCTCCCAGATACTGACGCGACTGCTCTGATCCAGATCAGCGACACGCGAGAAACGAGGCTTTTTCGAGAGGGCCGTAAACAGAGCGTCACATTTTCCAGTTACCTTTTCCCTTCCCCTTGCCATGGTTGCGTCTTATGAAGTGGGCACCAGATGCTGGTATCCGGATGCGGAGCTCGGGTGGATTGGAGTCGCGGTGACCAAGAACGACAAGTCTGGCGACAAGTATCTCCTTGAGTTCACGTCTGAGTCTGCCGACGGCACCAAGTTTGAAGTTGAGGCCACTAGTCTCGACGAGGACAACGACAAGCTCCCGCCGTTACGGAATCCGCCGATTTTGGAGGCGGCAGAGGACTTGACCTCGCTTTCATACCTTAACGAGCCCGCCGTGCTTCACGCAATCAAAGTGAGGTACTCGCAGCTCAATATTTACACATACTCTGGAATTGTTCTTATTGCCACGAACCCGTTTCAGCGTATAGACCAGTTGTACCTGCAGGATATCATCCAGGCGTACGCCGGGCGTAGACGTGAGGATTCGGAACCGCACTTGTTTGCCATTGCTGAGGATGCGTACCGGTGTATGAAGAGTGATGGCGCGAACCAAACCATTGTCGTTTCGGGAGAATCTGGTGCTGGTAAGACGGTGAGTGCCAAGTATATAATGCGCTACTTCGCACTGGTGGAGGACGAACCGCCTGCCGATGGAGGCGCCGCCGGAGAACTCACCACCCATATCGGAACAGACCACAAGGCAGATATGTCGGACGTGGAAAAGCAGATTCTTGCCACTAACACAATCATGGAGGCGTTCGGTAACGCGAAAACAACAAGAAACGACAACTCGTCGCGGTTCGGTAAATACTTGGAAATTCTCTTTGACAAAGAGACCCTGATTATCGGAGCCCGAATCCGCACGTATTTATTAGAACGGCTGAGATTGGTGTTCCAACCGGCAACAGAAAGAAACTACCACATCTTTTACCAATTGCTTGCCGGACTGAGCGAAGCTGAAAGGAAAGAGTTGGGACTCACCAGCGCCAAAGATTTCAGATACACAAACCAAGGCGGGAACCCGATTATTGATGGGTTGGACGATGCTGAGGAGTTTGCTCAAACCAAGGAGGCGTTGGCATTGATTGGCATTGACGCCACAAAGCAAGCTGCAATCTACCGTATTCTTGCCGCGCTTCTCCACATCGGTAACATAGACATTGCAGCAACACGTAATGACGCACACTTATCATCAGATGAGCCCAATCTCGTCAAGGCATGTGAGCTTTTAGGCATAGACGCGGTGGCTTTCGCCAAATGGTGTGTAAAGAAGCAAATCACCACCAGAAACGAAAAAATCGTGTCGAATCTCAACCATAAACAAGCACTTGTCGCAAGAGATTCGTTTGCCAAATATATCTATGCCGCATTGTTCGACTGGTTGGTGAGCTATGTGAATGAGGACTTGTGCCCGCCGGAAGTGGAGGCCAAGATTGCGTCATTCATCGGTGTGTTGGATATCTATGGGTTTGAGCATTTCGAAACTAATTCTTTTGAACAATTCTGTATCAATTACGCCAACGAAAAGCTTCAGCAAGAGTTCAACCAGCACGTGTTCAAGTTGGAACAAGAGGAGTACATCAAGGAAGAAATTGAATGGTCGTTCATTGACTTTGCCGACAACCAGCCATGTATCAACCTCATTGAAAACAAACTAGGAATCTTGAGCTTGCTCGACGAAGAATCCAGACTCCCCTCCGGTAATGACGAGAGCTGGATCGAAAAGATGTACCAAAACTTGGACAAGGAACCAACAAACAAGGTGTTTAAGAGACCACGGTTTGGACAAACAAAGTTTGTGGTTAGCCACTATGCTTTGGATGTGACATACGACATTGACGGATTCATCGAAAAGAACAGAGATACCGTGGGAGAGGGCCACTTGGATGTGATGCGTGCAACAACGAACGAGTTGCTCCAAGACGTATTGTCAGTAATTGACAAAAACGCCGAGGCATTGGCTGCTACCACTGCATCATCAGCGGCTGCATCTAAGGCAAAGACAGTGGCAAGAAAGCCCACGCTTGGATCTCTTTTCAAAAACTCACTCATTGAGCTCATGAAAACAATCGACTCCACTAACGTACACTACATCCGGTGTATCAAGCCGAACGAACACAAAAAGGCATGGGAATTCGACTCGCTTATGGTTTTGAGTCAATTACGTGCTTGTGGTGTACTCGAAACGATTCGTATTTCTTGTGCCGGGTTCCCGTCACGGTGGTCATATGTCGAGTTTGCCGACCGGTACCACATTCTCGTGCCGTCCAGCCAATGGCTTAGTGTGTTGGGCACCGATCAGCAAGACATCTCGAGTGTGATCAAGTTGTGTAACCAAATCTTGGAGAGCACCATTGACGACAAGACAAAGTACCAATCTGGTAACACCAAGATCTTTTTCAAAGCCGGAATGCTTGCTCAATTTGAGAAGCTTCGTAGTGATAAGCTTTACAAGTCTGCAGTGATGATCCAAAAGAATATGCGTAAGGTGCATTTCAGGAAAAAGTACTTGGAGATCAGGAAACTGCACATGCAGTTGCAGGCTCTTTTGAGAGGAGGACTTGTTCGGTTGAGAATCAAACGCGAGAGAGAAAGAGAAGCAGCAACCCTTATTCAGACATTAATTCGCAGCTACCTTGCGCGCAAACAACTCAAAGAAGGATTGGAGTCTGTGGTTACACTTCAGAGATATATCCGTGGTTTGCAAGCACGTCGGTCGTTTGTGGGACTCAGAAGTGAGAGACTGGCTGTCACTTTACAGAAATCATGGAGAGGACTCCAGGTGCGCCGTGACTATAATAAGCAGCGGAAGGCCGCGGTGGTGATTCAGTCTACTATCAGAAGAAAACAAGCTTACTTGACGCTCCGCGCGCTCAAGGAAGACGCCAAGTCTGTGAATCACTTGAAGGAGGTGTCGTACAAGCTTGAGAACAAGGTGATTGAATTGACGCAGTCGCTTACGACAAAGATCCAGGACAACAAGAAGCTCATGAGTGAGATTGCCAACTTGAAGCTGCTCTTAGAGCAACTGAACAGTGCACACGAAACACTCAAGCTGCGCGAGCTTGAGTTTAATGAGCGGTACGATTCCCAAAGCGCCGAGCACCAGCAAGAAGTTGAGTCTCTCAACAAGGAGCTTGAAAGTATCAAGGGAGAATATGTTGCTGCCGAGAAGAGAATCGAGGTTCTCATTAAGGAACAAAGCGAGCTCAAGGCAGATGTTGCAAAGAACATTGCCGAGCTCAATTCCTTGAAAGATGACTTGATCAAGAGAGACACAATCGAGGTGGACTTGAAGCTGCACATTGAGCAGTTGAAGAGCGAGTTGCTGACTTTGCAACAGAACCAGCTTGCCAATCCAAAGGTTAGATCGGCCAAGAATAATAGGCACAGTAGTGCAATTTCATACGGGGCTGGCGGAGCCGGTGCTATTGGGGGAGCAGGCTTGAATGGAGATGGAGCACGTCCAGTATCTGTGATTGCCGTGTCAAACAATGACGACGCCAACATTGACGATATCAACGACGAGCTCTTCCGTCTCCTCAGAGACTCAAGACAGTTGCACCGTGAGATTGTCGATGGTCTTCTCAAGGGCTTGAAGATCCCGCCTCTGGGAGTTGCCGCCGACTTGACACGCAAGGAGGTTCTCTTCCCTGCCCGTATCATCATTATTATTCTCAGTGATATGTGGCGGCTTGGACTCACCAAGGAGTCTGAGGACTTCCTTGGTGAGGTGCTTGCTGCGATCCAGCAAATGGTGGCGCTGTTGAAGGATGACGACGTGATTCCAAACGGAGCATTCTGGCTTTCAAACACACACGAGCTCTTTTCGTTTGTATCGTATGCCCAGCAGACGATCATTGCCAACGACACGCTTTCACACGAAATGAGCGAAGAGGAGTTTGAAGAATACCTCAAGCTTGTGGCGGTGGTAAAGGAGGACTTTGAGTCGCTTTCGTACAACATCTACAACATGTGGATGAAGAAGATGGAGAAGGACTTAGAGCGCAAAGCTGTTAGTGCTGTTGTGCTTTCCCAACTGTTGCCCGGATTCATGGCACCAGAGGCGTCGCCGTTTTTGGCTAAAGTGTTCCTGCAAGGAGTGCAGTACAAGATGGACGACATTCTTCTGTTTTTCAACCTCGTGTACTGGCTGATGAAGCTGTATTTCATTGAGCACGAAGTGATGAACGAGGTGATTATCGAGTTGTTGCGGTTTGTGGACGCGCTCTGTTTCAACGACTTGATCATGCGCAGAAACTTTTTGTCGTGGAAGCGTGGGCTCCAGCTCAACTACAACGTGACCCGACTCGAGGAGTGGTGCAAGGGCCACGAGATCCAGGAGGGGTCCGGGTACTTGAGCCACTTGCTCCAGGCCGCAAAGCTTTTGCAATTGCGTAAGGGAACGCCAGAGGATATCGGCATCATCTACGAGATCTGCTACGCGCTCAAGCCGATCCAGATCCAAAAGCTCATCTCACAGTACTACATTGCAGACTACGAAACCCCAATAGCACCAGACGTGCTCCAAGCAGTGGCAGACAGAGTCAAGGCACTGGACAGCGGGAACAACGACGACTTGTTCGAAATGGTGCTGACAGACGGACACTTTGACGACCCGTTCCGCACAGTCAACTTGCGCCCGTTCCTGCGGGTGGAAGCGTACGTGCCCGCGTGGTTGAGCTTGCCTATCATCAGACGCATTGTGGAGTTGGTGGCGAAGAACGCCGCAGCCCAGGAAGTCAGAGCAGACGACGAGTGATTACATAACAATAAACGAGACACAGAAACACCGTAGCTCCTCTCCGAAGGAGGCTCCCCCAGCGGAGTTGCCCGCGGGAGCCGGAGGCACACGGCCCAATGGACTGCTTGTAGCTCCGCCGGGGGCATGCCTATCCGCTCCGCTCGGGCCACTTCGTGGAGACCACTGCGTGGAGCTGTTCTCCCGAAGGGAGGCGCCCCAACGGAGTTGCCCCGCGGGAGCGCCGCCGGAGGCACACGGCCCACTGAACTGCTCGTAGCCCTGCCGGGGGCCCGCCCATCCGCTCCGCTCGGGCCACTCCGTGGAGGCCACTGCGTGGGGCTGTTCTCCCGAAGGGAGGCTCCTCAACGGAGTTGCCCCGCGGGAGCGCCGCCGGAGGCACGCCGTACGTCACTACATGGACTCACGTCTCCAGTATGTACATGTATTTATGCTACTTTGCCTTGTGCTTTTCCCACTCGGCCGGCGTCCGCGTTCTCATCAGCAACGCGTGCACGCCGTCGTTGTCGATTTCATCTTTGAGAAGCGCGTAGATCAAGCGGTGGCGTGCCGGCTGCGCCTTCCCCTCGAAGGCGTGGCTTACAATTTCCATGTTGAAGTGTGACTCCGTCTTGTTGGTGGCGCCCCGGATGCCTGCGTGATGGGCGTGCTTGTGCGAGTCGTTCTCGATCTCGAGGTACACCGGCGCAAACTCCTTTTGCAATTTTGCAGCCATTTTTGTCTCGATCGGTCCCGCGGTGCTGGACATGTGGATGGTGCTCATGGCGCGGCGAATCGTTCTCAACATCCCCCCGTGGCTCTTCCTACCTCTCCCCATCCTTCCCTCTTCTTCTCTCCCGTTGCTGCTGAAAAGTTGAGATCGGTCACGTGCTCATCGCACCCACCGAGAGAGGCAGGCTGCGGGCGACGGGCACGAGCGGTGAAGCGCCAGATACCTTCCCCCAACCGACCGCGTCGCTGTGTTTCCGGCCACGCCACCAACGCTGGGGGCAGTGTTACGATGAGCGAGAACAGCAAGGCGAAACGGGGCACGCAGAGCGCCTGCCGTTGGAGCCGGCATGTGCAGCGGTCATGTCGGCGCATAGCCATGTGCGCACGTGATTTGCAGCCAAAAAGCAAAGGAGCACAGCGGACCAGGGGCACAACAGCACACACGCGTGCAAGGGGCGAGCTCGGTGCACGGGTGGCATGAGTGGCGACAGGAGGAGGCGCCACCGGTCTGCCACGCACCCGCGACTACAAGAGAGCGCACCACCGCTGCGCCAACCAGGCCCTGCTCCGTCGCTCCCACAAGTTGGTGGGCGCACGACTCCGAAAAGGAGAAATTTAAAAATACACCAGACTGGGGCACAAGACACAAAGCGCCCCCCCCAGACTCCTAGCGACTCACAGACCAGCCCGCACGCACACACACACAAACCATGTCGTCATCCGTGCCTTACGACCCATACGTGCCGAACCAGAGCACCGCCGACCAGTCCAACTCGAGGACGGCGGCCATCCAGGCTGTAAGTATCTGAAAGGACACCGCACGTTTTGCGCAGCAACCGGCAGTCTCTCGCCGTGAAAGGGCCCAGGCGCCCCCGGTAGGGCTGCCAGCAGTCCAGCAGCTCGCGTGTGCCTCCGGCGGCGCTCCCGCGGGGCAACTCCGTTGGGGAGGCTCCCTTCGGGAGAACAGCTCCACGCAGTGGCCTCCATGGAGTGGCCCGAGCGGAGCGGACACGCGGGCCCCCGACAGGGCCATAAGCAGTCCAGCAGCTCGTGTGTGCCTCCGGCGGCGCTCCCGCGGGGCAACTGCGTTGAGCGGGCCTCCCTTCGGGAGAACAGCCCCACGCAGTGACCTCCACGGAGTGGCCCAAGCGGAGCGGACGCGCGGGCCCCCGGCAGGGCCATAAGCAGTCCATTGGCTCGTGGATGCCTCCGGCGGCGCTCCCGCGGGGCAACTGCGTTGAGCGAGGCTCCCTCCAGGAGAGCAGCCCAGACGATATACTAACCTACAGCAAATCGACGATACCGTCGGAATTATGAGAGACAACATAAACAAGGTGGCCGAGCGGGGCGAGCGGTTGGATCTGATCGAAAACAAGACCGACAACTTGGCCATCTCCGCACAGGGGTTCCGCCGCGGAGCCAACCGTGTGCGCAAAGACATGTGGTGGAAGGACATGAAGATGAGAATGTGTCTCATCGTGGGAGTGATCATCGTGTTGGTGGTGATCATCGTGCCCATCGCGGTGCATTTCAAGTAGGGAGCGCAATGCCAAGAGATACGTACTGAGATAATATATGTTACTGGGAAGAGTGTGTAGGCGGCCCGGGCCACTTCGTGGAGACCACTGCGTGGGGCTGTTCTCCCGAAGGGAGCCTCGCTCAACGCAGTTGCCCCGCGGGAGCGCCGCCGGAGGCACACGCGAGCCACTCCGTGGAGGCCACTGCGTGGAGCTGTTCTCCCGAAGGGAGGCCCCTCAACGGAGTTGCCCCGCGGGAGCGCCGCCGGAGGCATCTGCGGCCCTCTGGTGCTACTGGCCCTGCCGCGGGCCCTGTCGGGGTCGAGGCTGCGGGTACAGGGAGGGCGAGTGGAAAACGTCGTATAATTATACACACTATCTATGCAGCGGGAGCAGGCGCGGCCTAGAGCTCCTCCAAGGAGCTCTCGTAAGCGGCCTCGTCCAACAACTCTTCGCTTGCCTCGACGGCAGCCGGGTCGCTCAATTTGATTTGGGCGATCCACGCCTCACCCATGGGGTCGTTGTTGATCAAGCCTGGGGTGGATTCCAACGCGGTGTTGACGGCGACGATTTCTCCCGTCACGGGCGAGTAGATCTCGGAGGCGGACTTGACGCTCTCCACCGAGCCGATGGACTCGCCGGCCTCGACCGAGACGCCCACTTCTGGCAACTCGATGAAGGTGGCGTCACCCAAGGCCTCTGCGGCGTAGGTGGTGATTCCAATGAACGCGGAGTCGTCCAGGTGCACCGCCAACCACTCGTGCTCGGCCGTGTACTTGACGGCCTTGGGGCCCTCCTCCGAGTACTTGTACACGAACGAGTGGGTGTTGATCTTGTGGTTGACCGAGTTCCATCTGAGCGCGCCCACCGATGGCGCCACGCGCGGCGCAAGCGCAAGTCTGGCCGCAGAACGTGTCACGCCTGCGAATCTGGGGCCTCTGAATACACTGGAAAGCATGCCGTTGTGTGTGTGTTGTGCTAAGGAGGCTCGCGGCGCTTTTTTCTGGCGTGGGCCGTTCGCGCTTTAAATACTTCCCGCACTTTGACTCGGTCGCGCCGCTGGAGTCAGACGGCGCTCGCGATGCGTCCGCGATGCGCTCCTAAGCGGCTGCACTGCGCTCGCTCGCCTATCGTCGCCTGCCCTCCCTGCTGCCCCCCACACTCCCTGGCCGCGCTAGCAGTGTCCGTGCTCGAGGAGACCGTCCCCTGGGGCACACCGCTGCCAGCCTATATGCAGACCGCAACGTTGGCTGCAAACCGGGACTGGTGTCTCTGGCAGGGCCAATGGCACTAGAGGCGGCGGCAGGTGCCTCTGGCGGCGCTCCCGCGGGGCAACTGCGTTGAGCGAGCCTCCCTTCGGGAGAACAGCCCCACGCAGTGGCCTCCACGGAGTGGCCGGAGCGGAGCGGATGGGCGGGTCCCCGGCAGGGCTACGAGCAGTTCAGTGGGCCGTGTGCCTCCGGCGGCGCTCCCGCGAGGCAAACCCGTTGGGGCGCCTCCCTTCGGGAGAACAGCCCCACGCAGTGGTCTCCACGAAGTGGCCCGAGCGGAGCGGATGGGCGGGCCCCCGGCAGGGCTAGTTGCACCAGAGGAGCCGCAGGTGCCTCCGGCGGCGCTCCCGCGGGGCAACTCCGTTGAGGGGCCTCCCTTCGGGAGAACAGCTCCACGCAGTGGTCTCCACGAAGTGGCCCGAGCGGAGCGGACACGCGTGCCCCCTGTTGAACCGTCGTGCTCTCATGTGCTCAGTACCCTCAGTGGGCTGCGATCGTGTCACGTGACTAAATGTACCGAGCGAGCAGTCGCTGGCACGCTCAGTAGGCAGCGGGAGGTCGGTGCTCGCAATGCTCCTGGCAGTGATTTTCGCATCCAGAGGCAGGCTTTTGGTGCGAGACGGGGTGCTGTGACGAGGAGGGTGGTCCGTGGCGGGCGGCTGCGGCATGGTTTGCGAGTGACGCCACGCGGATGTCCCTTTGGTGCACCCATCGCGCCACTTGCGACGCTTCCAACAGCTGATGCTCTCTACGGCTGGAGCGTCTCCGCTATCCAATCAATTTTTCACTCGCCCGTTGCCCGTTCCCCACGTTTCCCGATAAGAGGGACGAGTGTGGGCTGCGCACTGCTGCAGGTCCCGCGAAATTAGTGCAGCAGCAGATTCAGCTACAAAAGTCGCAGCTCGATCCACTCGCGATGGCAAGTCAATGAGTCTCTCTTACATGTCGTATGCAGCTCTACTGCACTTGTACGTGGTGTTTGGGTAGTGTAGCCGCTCACCACAGTGTTGTTCGCGACCGTGGGGGATACCTGAGAAGGGGAAAACGAGAGGTGAACCAGAACCTTCCACAAGCGGATGGTTGCTTCCGGAACCTTCCAAACCAAAGCGGAAAGTTCTGGAACCCCCTCACTTTTGCAACTTATTAGGGGGGCCCTAGAGAGAGCTTCTCCATATATAAGGCAGGGTTTGACCCAGAGAGAGTGGGAGGGGAAATGTTTGATCACCAGATAACCTAGAAATAAAGTAACTTTTAGTACCAAGCTGTTCACAACAGAGCCACTAGAAAGGATCTTAATCGTATCTAAACCATCTAAACCATATACACATGTCTAAGGCTATAGGAATTGACTTGGGTACCACGTACTCGTGTGTGGCCCATTTTACCAACGACAGGGTGGAGATCATTGCCAATGACCAGGGTAACAGAACCACTCCGTCCTATGTTGCGTTCACCGACACCGAGCGGTTGATTGGTGACGCTGCTAAGAACCAAGCGGCCATGAATCCTGCAAACACCGTTTTCGACGCCAAGCGTTTGATTGGTAGAAAGTTTAACGACGCAGAGGTTCAAGCGGACGCAAAACACTTCCCGTTCAAGGTTATTGACAAGGGCGGCAAGCCAAACATCCAAGTTGAGTACAAGGGCGAGACCAAGGTGTTTACACCGGAGGAGATCTCGTCGTTCATCTTGACCAAGATGAGGGAGACCGCCGAGGGTTACTTGGGCACCAAAGTGAACGACGCTGTCGTTACTGTTCCTGCTTATTTCAACGACTCGCAGAGACAGGCCACGAAAGATGCCGGTTTGATTGCAGGGTTGAATGTTTTGAGAATCATCAACGAGCCAA
The DNA here is from genome assembly GCA_003707405.2 of Dujonia schatavii. Classification (NCBI taxonomy): domain Eukaryota; kingdom Fungi; phylum Ascomycota; class Pichiomycetes; order Serinales; family Debaryomycetaceae; genus Dujonia; species Dujonia schatavii. The sequence continues at coordinate 95,805 of PPIY02000009.1, read as the reverse complement.
CTGCTGCTGCAATTGCCTACGGATTGGACAAGAAGGGAACCGCCCAGGGCGCAGGGGAGAAGAATGTGTTGATTTTCGACTTGGGTGGTGGCACCTTTGATGTATCGTTGCTCGCCATCGACGAGGGTATCTTTGAAGTGAAGGCCACCGCCGGTGACACCCACTTGGGTGGTGAGGACTTTGACAACCGCTTGGTGAACTTTTTCGCCCAGGAGTTCAAGCGCAAGCACAAGAAGGATTTGCTGACCAACCAGCGGTCATTGAGACGGTTGCGTACTGCTTGTGAGAGGGCAAAGAGAACTTTATCGCTGAGCGCTCAGACTTCGATTGAAATCGACTCGCTCTTTGAAGGTATCGACTTCTACACGTCGATCACAAGAGCCCGTTTCGAAGAGCTTTGTGCGGATCTTTTCAGAACCACACTCGAGCCCGTTGAAAAAGTGCTCAAGGACGCCAAGCTCGACAAGTCCCAGGTGAATGAGATTGTGCTTGTTGGAGGATCCACCAGAATCCCCAAGATCCAGAAGCTCGTGTCGGACTTCTTCAACGGTAAGGAGCCCAACAAGTCCATCAACCCAGACGAGGCTGTGGCATACGGTGCTGCAGTTCAAGCAGCCATTCTCACGGGAGACACTTCGTCCAAGACCCAAGACTTGTTGCTCTTGGACGTTACCCCATTGTCGCTCGGTATTGAGACCGCCGGTGGAGTGATGACCAAGTTGATCCCAAGAAACGCAACCATCCCAGCAAAGAAGTCAGAAACCTTTTCCACATACGCAGACAACCAGCCAGGAGTGTTGATCCAGGTGTTTGAAGGTGAAAGAGCAAAGACTAAGGACAACAACTTGTTGGGTAAATTTGAATTGTCGGGAATTCCACCAGCCCCACGTGGAGTGCCACAAGTGGAGGTGACATTTGACATTGACGCCAACGGTATTTTGAATGTGTCTGCCTTGGAGAAGGGAACCGGTAAGTCGCAAAAGATCACAATTACAAACGACAAGGGCAGACTTTCCAAGGAGGACATTGAAAGAATGGTAAACGAGGCCGAAAAGTACAAGGAGGAAGATGAGAGAGAAGCTGAAAGAATCGGTGCCAAGAACGCATTAGAATCGTACGCGTACTCGCTCAAGAACTCTCTCAACGACGGCGACCTCAAAGACAAGATCTCGGCCGAGGACAAGGAGAAGTTGACAAAGGCAATCGAGGAGACAACCTCCTGGTTGGACGACTCGGCCGCAGCCTCAACAGACGAGTACAAGGAGAGACAGAAGGAGTTAGAGAGCATTGCCAACCCAATCATGCTGAGCGCATACCAGGGTGGCGCTGCTCCAGGCGGCGCTCCAGGCGGATTCCCAGGAGGAGCCCCAGGAGGAGCCACAGGAGGCGACTCTGGACCAACCGTCGAGGAGGTTGACTAAATGGAATAATGGTATTACAGGCGCATAGCTCATATGTTGATTTAAATAAATGATATGTTAAATATTATATTGTAGGCAATGTAGGTATATGAGAGGCACGCAACAGCGAACTCAGTCAGAGGTATCAAGCATAAGGATCTTCAACAGAGTTGAGACATTTCCAGGTAACACGCGCGACCGCTCCGCTCGGGCCACTTCGTGGAGACCACTGCGTGGAGCTGTTCTCCCGAAGGGAGGCTCCTCAACGGAGTTGCCCCGCGGGAGCGCCGCCGGAGGCACCTGGGAGCGCATTACGCCACTGATGGGCCTGCCGGGGGCCAGTGTGGACAGCTAAATGAACTCCATGAGGATGCAGAGCGTGGTGTACATTATCCAGATTGCGATAGACACAGCGCCAACTTTCCGGTCCACCATCCAGTCGTTTCGTGGCACCGCCACAAAGAGGAATAGCAGGTTGGTCACCAATCCCATGAATGTTATTGTGAGGGTGGTTGACTGCCCCATTGGGAATCCTGTTTGGAGTGCGTTTTGCTTGTCCTTGAGTCCCGGGTAGAGAAGAAGGCCGCTAAATCCCATCGAGCTGATCGTGAGGAGTGGCCCTCCGAAGCACGCGCCGAACGCCATCAAGGGCATTCCCATACGAGCTATTGTAAAGTTGGAGATGAAGTCGCCTACGGAGTTACCCAAGGCGAAAACGGTGATGCCCAAAATCTCGTCGCTCACGTCGTAAATGAGCGACACGGTTTTGAGGATGCTGATGACTTCGGTGGCGAGCACCGAGATCCATGAGATGGCGGCAAAGAAACCTAGGAACGCGCTGCAGTTGTACACCACGCGGAGCGCAGGAATGTGGTTTTGTCGGCGCACATTGTATGCGAAGGCTGCAAGACAAATTGCCACTGGAATCGAGCTGACTTTGGCCACTATGGATGACAGCCACATGTGAGCGATAAACATGATGGATATGAGAATTTGGAATGGAAGAAGGGTGTCGTCTGCCGCGGCGGCGGCAGCAGTGGCAGCGGCAGCAGCAGCAGCAGCTGCGACATCACGATCGGAAACCAGTGCAGCGACTGGGGTAGCTGTGGTTGCAGCAGGTTCATCCAAGGCTTCTGAGCTATTCCCCCAGTGAAAGTTTTCCCTCTGCGAGTTGTCGAGCGCTTCAAAGCATGCCAGGTCCCTAACAGGAATCGAAATGCGGAGGAGAAAGAGAATCGGAGTCAGAAGGACTGTGGTGACTTGAGATGTGAGCGAGAGCGAGGGAAAGTCAACGTACAGCGGGAGAAGTAGTGCAAGGAGAGACAGCAGTGCAGGTGGCGGTAAGGTGTGTTGGTAGCGATAAGGAGGCTCGATCTCCTCTATTTGCTCGGACTCAGCCTCACCCGCCTCAGAGACATTAGGAGGACCTGGCACTGGTTCTGGGCTTTGTTGGTCTGCCGTGGCCACCGATCTATCGATCGCAACTCTATTACTGCCAAATACCGGGGCAGACGCCAGTCTCAATTGGTCATCACCTTCCAAATGGACGAGGTGACTGGCATGTTTTTGCAAATTCTTAAGCAAATTTCTCAAGCTGTACGAATGAATGGACGCAGGAGTTCTTCCAGAAGTTGCGGACCTGAGCAACTCGGCGATGGTGGGCAAGCGGTCCAAGTCGTCCATATAAATGCCGTTTTCGTCGGAGTCCGAGTCTTCTTCGAGCTCGGATGCCAATGAGCCGGCCTCTGAGTCCGGCTGCTGGGGTTCTGTTCCCGAGTGCGCGTAGTTTCCTCGAGCACGTTCGTCTCGCCTTCTCTGGCGGGTTCTATACTTCTCTAGCGAGTGCGTGGAAACCACAACCACCACATACCCAGCGTACAACGCCACGAGCGCCACACACAGCGCCACTGTCAAGACCTTGGCCACCAAAACCGCCCAGCCAACAACCACCAAAACCACCAAAAAGAAACTCAAGTCGCGTACAAACGCGGTTCGAGGCACTCGGAACGGGTGGACGACTCCCATGGAGCCCACCACCACAGAGGTGATAAAAAACGCAGCACCAACAAGCTCCGACACAGCTAGATGACTCGAATTAAAAGACATGGCTGTATAAGTGGAGAGCACATCGGGAGCGCCATTTCCCAACGCAAGCAACGTTAGTCCAGCCACATTATGCGATAGCTTCAAAAGCTGCGAAAGCGTGTGCAAATTGGGGCAAAGGTAATCGGACGCTGTGAGACCCAAGCTGAAAAAAAGTACCACAAGCATGCAAACGAGCGGGAGAAACGAAAATGACCCAAGGAACAGAAAGGTACAGAAATAGTGCTGTAGCGGACTGAAAAATCCAAGTGTATACTCAGCGCATTCGGAGCGCACAAACAGGCACCTACGGTCTGGTGCAATTTCATGCACTGCGTTGCACTTCAGAGTGGGCGGAAGAAGCGGGGTGTCTGTAGTGGCCGCCGTAGTAAGCATTCGGGGCGGTCGAGCGGTAGCAGATAGCACACGAGCGGCGGTATCGCGGCCGCCGCCGCCGCCGTCAAAACCTACAACCAAGACCAGCGAGTCGGAGGCCACATCAGCAACTCCGGGTGTAGTGGATTCTGCGCCTGTGAACGCTAAGGCGAGCAAAAGACAAACACGTAGTATATCTCGCATGGAACAGGCTCTAGCACACCAAGACAGCGCATATAATTGGCAGTAATAGGCGTACTAATAGCTGGTACTTGAGAGCTGTAACTGTGCAGCTGCTCCAGAAGCATATCAGCAATGTGCAGGAGCCCGAGCGATGGGATGGCTTAGAGTCGCCGACGTGTTCTAGAAGAGAATAGCCGAATTGAACTGGCAGACCCTTACGGGGGCAGCCACTGGGTTGGTAAAAGTACGAGGAGGCTTGCAGGGGAGGTTTCCGGAGTCGCCGTCTCTGTTTTCCACTGTTTCAGGACACACTGCTGGGGCATTTTAGCAGCATTTAGAAATCTCAGCTGCTATTTTTATCCTGTGCTGCATACAGTTGGGTGCAAAAAGTAGTCGATTAGCAACACCCGTCTATGGGGCGGGAGGAGCGGGTCCTCACACAAGGATGTCAAAGAGAGCTGGCGGCAACAAAGTACCCGACTTTGTCCTCCTGCTTCCAGCAAAATACCGCAACAAACCACACATACACAGCGTAAGTTGTATATGGGTACTTTCTAGGGCTACAAATGCAGCTCCTGCAGCAGCCTCCGAAGGAGACACCCTCGACGGAGTCATCCCGCGGAAGCACCGCCGGAGGCACCTGCCACCGCCCCTGCTGATACAATAGCCTTGCTGGGGATACGCTAATCGCTCCGCTCGGGCCACTTCGTGGAGACCACTGCGTGGGGCTGTTCTCCCGAAGGGAGGCCCCTCAACGGAGTTGCCCCGCGGGAGCGCCGCCGGAGGCACATCCAAACGTTTAGCGGCCTTTACCATTTGACAACATTAGACGGCGCCAGAGACACACCATCGAAGCCCTACTGCTGGCCACAGTAGCAAAGACGGCGCTACTGACTTGCCGCTCGTTCGCTCTTGCTATCTGTTATGTAACGTTGCAGGGGTTTGCTCCCGGTTTCAGAAGACAGACCATACGGCAACAGGGAACGGCACATTTGCAGCCCCAACAGGGGCTCTACAACAGATACGGCGTGCCCCCTGCGTTATTCCGAAGGGCATATCCGCAAAGAAGTCGCCGTAGCATGGAAAAAAAAGGAAAGTGTGAAAGTGTAAAGCGTGAAAGTGAGGAGTCGCTTGTGTGTGTGGTACGTTTGATGTGACTCAAACGCACCCACGGCATTGTTTCATGCAACAAGTTAGACTTACGGGTGCAGACTTTAGACTTCCACACTAACCTTCGGAAAAACAGGAGGAGATCTTATCGCGGGGTCGGAAGGAGTGTGTAAAGGTGCTCGTAACAATACCTGAACAGAACAGCTGAATACGGAACCGGCAAGTGGCGTGGCACCGCCAAAGAGAGCCAGAGACAGAAAGGGGCGTCAATCGGTATGATTTAGAACGTCACAGATCGCAGACACTGGTACAGAATACACTGATAAGGGTACAGAAATCGACTACACACAACCCAGAAAATACGACTAGAAAGACAGAACACAAACCAGAAAATACTACACAGCCACGGCAGCCACGGCTGGACTCATCGGACGCGTCCAGTTAGGCACCACATTCCAGAGAAGTCTTTAGGTGCGGCTGCGCACTGCCAAACGAAAGCCGTTGCAGTAAGCGCGAGTTCTCCGCATCAGCCTCACAGCCGAAAATGCTTGTGTAAGCGCCTATCTGCAAAAGAAACTTTGGAGGGTGACATATTTTAACGAAAATGGAAGCGGGCTCCCTGATTATACGAAGGGGAGGTACGGCGTTCTGCTGAAGAAGTGCAATGCGCTGCTTGACGCACGCACAGCCCAAGCGCGCTTTATAAGCGGCTGCAATCCTCTTACGTAAGCGCAATATGGAGCCCATTGCAGCCACTGGAGATACTGGTCATAGCCTACAAAAAACATGTATATATAAGGGGCTTTGGGCTGCCTCGTTGATGGATACATTGCATTGGTTGTCTATCTATCTCATCTAGCAATCTCTTTTCATAATGGGATACATTGAATCCACTCCACGCTCTGTTCAAGTGCCTCAAGCGGCTCCACCTCCTCCCTATGATGCTTCCATTGATTCCCTGCGCACCCCTATAGCAGTATCGGATCAAATATCGTTCACTGCACCTTCTTTCCCTCCTCCTCCTCGTCACTTTGACTCGATCCCGGAAAATCCTTCGAGAAGAAGAAGCGACTCTATCGATGGCACAGTCGAAGCGCATCGGTACGCGGACTCCTTTGACGATTCCATTTACTCGTCAGGCGAGTCAAGCATGTCTTCATCATCGCCATCACCAACCACAGTACACTCTAACTACTTCGACGACTCGTACATGTACGATGCAGTATCGGTGTTCGGACCAGAAGTCCAACGCGTTGAAAGACACAATTCGGTTCAACTCCCGTCGCCGCGGGTGCCGCGGCTGCAAAATGGGTTGCAACGGAGCAACCCCTTGCTGCCATACCCACCACAATTCCACAAACAAGTTAGTCCACGTAACTACTACACACCATTCAGACCAATGGTGATGGTTGCCAAATCGCGGGACCTTGCCGAAGGGTTCCCCAAAGTGTACTTCCCTGAAGTCTTGGGCTCACACGATATCACACTGAGCGACTGGCAGCGGTTCCTCGAGGACTTGGAACAGGTGGAGATTCAATTGAAGTCGTCCGCCGCTGTCCAAAGTCGGAACGGTGCCGGTAACGCATACTTCACAGACACCACTGACCTGTACACCACCAATGCGCCATACGTGGGGCGCAACAAGACTTCAGTTCTCGGAGGAATGATCCTTGGAGACCACGGCGAAGTGGGACCAGGACACCCAGCTTACGGCAAGTTTTCTCGCGCGCTCGATTCGAGGCAGAGTGGCAGACGTCGGGGTCGGGTGGGACTCATTGGACTGGCGTTAAAGTTGGGAGCACAATATGTGGATGCGAAGACATATGAAAAGAAAATGGGTCCAGGAGCGATGAACAACTACCGCCGTGGCAGTTCGGTTGCAGGCTCCGTAGATGGCCCCATCCATAACCCCACATTCGACAACCAGTACTCCGGGAACATCTCGTTGACCGAGTTTATCGAAAAATGGAACGTGATGTTCTTCAACTCAAGGTGCGTCCATGTGCTGCTCAGGCTGCCACACGAAGTGCAAAGAGAATACAGCCGCAACATGAGCACATACACAAGAGAAGACGCGAGACGAGTCAAGAGGCAAGCGGAAAGAGACGGCCACGACACCTTGAAGAAGTACCATTTGATAGTGAGAAGTTTATAAATATACAGTATGAGAAACATAACATGTAGCTGCCAGCTTTGCTCTCCGCAGGAGAAAACCTCAACGGAGTTGCCCTCGCCGGGAGGCGCCGCCGGAGGCAAATCCTGCGCCGGTTCAACAAAGCTACATAACTAACATGACTACAAATGTACGGCTGATCATTGCACCGCTCCTCATCCGGGCACACGAAGGTAATCCCTTAGAGTAGAAATACTCAGATGGAGCGCTGCACCCAAGATCAACCAATTCGTCTCCAGCACACCCAGAAAGAAAATACAACTATACTCCGATGGTCATGGGCCAGGAACGCCAGATGGGTTCAACCTCAAGGGAATGCATTAGCGTTGCGGGCGACTGTGGTTTTGCGTTAGAGAAGAAACTCTACCCGTCCTGTCCCTGCGCTGGAGCGTCCTTTTATACTCCGAAAAATTTTTCACCCTCCGCACGTGCAGGACAAAGTTGCAGCCAAACAGTCAGGGCTAATGGGGGGCCAGCCCCACACAGTAGCCTCGACCGGATAAACCGAGCGGAGCGCACGCGCGTGCCTCCGACAGAGCTAGTAGCACCAGAGGAGCCGTGGGTGCCTCCGGCGGCGCTCCCGCGGGGCAATTGCATTGAGCGAGCCTCCCTTCGGGAGAACAGCCCCACGCAGTGGCCTCCACGGAGTGGCCCGAGCGGAGCGGACAGCATACCCCCGGTAGGGCCAGTAGCATCCGAGGACAAGTGTGGGTCCGGGGTTCGGACTATAAGCTGTGGTGTAGTGTGTATTATCTATGTATGGGTCGTTTTTCTGCAGCGTCTGCCTCCATTATCGCTATAACTTTGGCAAACACATCTTCGTAGACGTTGTCGCCCCATAGCGTGTCCATGTGCTCGTAGTTATGGCACCGGATGACTTCCACTCGGTTCAGCTTCATGTTCCCGTTCTGCGACATGATCATGTCGTGCGTGCTCTCTATGTCCACCAATATGTCGCTGTCTCCGTACACCAACACCATGTCTATATCCAAGTGGTGCGAGATTGGGAACGGGGCCACCCGGCTTGTTGTGAGCTTCAGGTCCCGCAGAAGCGTCGACAACCCCAGCAACCCGATGCTGCATGTTTCGTCAAACATTTGGAATCGTCTTGCGGAGATGATTTGGAACCAGTGGATAATCAGCTTCACGCTCGAGTTTGAAAACATGTGTCGGTATCCGACACGTTTCTGCTGTGACGAGATGTTGCGTCCGCTCCAGCCAAAGAGGAACTGGAGCGATCGGTCCACTACGCGTTCGTAGAGATGTGGTCCCATGAGCCAGCACCAAAACGAAACCGACGGGAGGATCGCCCGTTCTCCAAACAACGCGTACAAAAAGCTGTTATCGTTGGCAGTCTGGTTAACGATGACCCGGAGCAAAGTGTGGTTCAAGTCGCGGGGCACAATGGCAGGAGAAAGCCCAACGAAAAGCGAAAGTGCGTCATTGAGCGATGGTTTGAGGCTGAGCGCCGCTAAGAGCTGCGAGCATCCCTGTGAGAAGCCAATGTAGGTGATTTTCGGGCGCAAGGGTACTGGCGTCGGTGCCAGCGCCAGCGTCAGCACAATCGGTGGCAGCGCCAGGGTCAGCCGCGGGAATGGAGACGGCGATGGCGTGGGCAACGCCAGTGTCTTGAAAGTCAATGGATCAGCACGCGGTCCCTCTATGGAGCTATTCGTCCTCTGTGAGATATGGTTGGCACTCTCGCTCTCCCCAGCAGGTAATGATGAAGATGCGGAGAGCGGGCTGAGTGAAGCCGACCTCCGCGTGGGTCCTTGGCCTATGGTGGCCTCTTGGGTATCGCTTGCGATCTCCGTCGGTGGACTCGGATACCGACGCGGGCTCTCGTGGATGGGAGACGAAGCAGATACCCACGCAGCCGCCGGTGTATAAAAGTCACGTATGTACTCCAACGTATCCGGGATATCGTACAAGGCAAACTCGTCCAACGAGTAGTTCCAGTACTGCTTATCAGCCACCGAGAGCTTCAAGTGCTTCCGCGAGTACTTGTTGCCCCTGTTGTTGCCCAACCACACCTCGTACCCCAAGTCCACTAGCAAGTAGGGCAAGTTCTTGTTCTTGGCCAGACCCAAAAGAAACAACTCGGAGTTTGTTAGCAACCCATGGTGGAAGTATACAACTTTGGGTGCCGGGAACAGACGGGTCCCACCCGAGTGGGTCGGGCGGCGGGAGTTGGCGGTCTCGCCCTTCTCGAGCTTGTGCACCACAAGCAAGTAGTCGTCGCGTGTGGCCACTACATGCTCACGTATTATGTAGCCGCTAGCAGCTGCAATCTCAGAGATATCCTTAGCGTACGCCAAATTCTCAAGCGATAGGAGCCGAGGTAGCTTGGCCGCCCGCTCCAGCGTAGCAAGTCGAGCGCGCACAGCCTCGAAGAGGGACGCCGCGACCACTCGTACCACAAACGAGACGAGTGTGTATGCGGTGAAAACTATCGAGAGCATACTGCGAAGAAGCCCTCCAGATGGTTTTCGTTTGTTTGCCCAGCGCTCACACAAGCACAAATAGCACGGCAGCACAAACACGCGCTCGCGCATTTTTGGTTACAGTGCAAACGAGCTGGGAGTGTACCATTGTTCGTAGGGTATTATTGCCTCCGGCGGCGCCTCCCGGCGAGGGCAACTCCGTTGAGGTGGCTCCTGCGGAGGGCATGTTTAGGCGGTGAGTGGCACATTGCCGCTAGTAAGTTTGCGCTCTGTGGTACCTATTCCGACATGTTCTCTGTAGAGACTCTGGGAACAAACGGAACAGGCGCCAACCCAAAGGGATATGGCTAACTGGCATCCAGGTAATTGGCATGCAGAGCAGCCATAGTGTAGCAGCCACCTGGATGCTGTAGTTGTCTATTGGCTCCGTGGCTGCAAAATTGAGCCAGAGCCAGGGTAGGGGACGCTTCTGCCGCAAGAACAGGGACCCCAGCCAGTCTAAGGGCAGGACGTACCAATAACCCTGCTACACGTAGTTTACGTAGTCGTATGTGTTTATTTACAGTGATTTCCCGGCGAACAGTCCAACGCAGGGCCTATACGCCCCCTAATGGACTCGCAGATGCTTCCAGCGGCGCTCCCGCGGGGCAACTCCATTGAGGAGCCTCCCTTCGGGAGAACAGCCCCACGCAGTGGCCTCCACGGAGTGGCCCGAGCGGAGCGGACGCGCGTGCCCCCGGCAGTGCCACCATCTCTAGAGGGAGGCCGCGAATGCCTCCGGCGGCGCTCCCGCGGGGCAACTCCGTTGAGGGAGCTCCCTTCGGGAGAAAGCTATCCTGGACTTCGGTCTGCAATGGACGCAGGGGTGCGGATCTGGTTGGTTAGAATAGCCACCACTTCTTCGGTTTTGGCGCTGGCTTGTCGCCATCGCCCAACATTTCGAGCGCAAACTTTCTGTGCTCGTCCAACTCTCGCAACATGGCTTCCTCCTGGTCTTGCCTTATTCTCTCTGCCTCCAAGTAGTGTCTGTCGGACGGTTTGCTCATCACCATTTCGCTCTCCACGTGCCTTCTCATTTCGTCCGGGATGTATTCTGCGTCTCTCACCTTTTTCACAACCACCACGTTTTGCCGTGGGTGGTGCAAGTCGTCGTACTCCTGTGTCAGGAGCCCTCCAAAGAACTTCTCCTTCATCGCAAGTCGCGCGCGGTAAAAGTCGCTGAACACGTTCTCCCGCCCGTCGTTCCACCGGTAGAAAAACGCAAAGTACACAACCACGCTGCCTCCGAGTGCGCTGGCAAACCACCGTGACCCCGTCTGTACCTTGAGGTTCGTGTTGATCTTACGGAGCACTTTGTATTGCCCCGGGTAGAGTTTCGATGCCGGTCGTGGCGTGTAATTGAGCCGCTTCATAGTTTCGTTCACTTTCTTGTACTGGGTTGGGTTTCGTGGGAGCGATGAGAACCCGGACGGAGCATTTCCTGGGATTTTGTATTCGGACGGGTACCCAGCAGCAGGACGGGCATCTGTCGGGTCGTATGGGTTGTATGGGGCCTTTGGTGGTGTCCAGCCCTTCGGGTTGGGTCTACGGGGCGGATCCATGCTGGAAGTGTCTCAGTGAGTCCTGCGGAGTGTTTTGCTAGCTGGTAAAATAAGTCTCGATGGCCACCAAAGATCTGCGTGGCAGTCGGTGAACTGGCTAGGTGGTTGTCGGTGAGCTAGTCAGTGCTTCAGTATAAGCAAGTCCTTCAGTGCAAACAGCAAAAAGAATGTCGTTCCTGTATGGCTAGCTGGTCCTTGTGGCCGTCTCTTTCTCGTCCTCTAGCGTACTCAGCGATCTGTAAGTCGCAGCTACTGCGTGCACGAATTTTTCAGCCCCACACTCGCTACGAACAGCGCTACGCGCAAACCAAACTGTGCAAGAACAACCCGCTGCGCAAACATTTGCAGTCCCACGAGCCGCTCTTTGTCGTTCACGTGCACAAGCTCACAATTGCCTCTTGTGGTCTCGGTAATAAAGCTTATAGGACTCGCTACTCCATCAAGCTGGAAATCGACTCGTGGCTCCTTTCTGTTTGAGAGCTGTCTGAAGGAGACCTACTGTTTCTCGCTGTACACCAAGCTGCTTACTTCTTTCCGTACACCTTGTTGCTGGTTGCTGTAACTTGACTTACTGTACAACTTGAGTTTCCACTAATTGTGCCGCTCTAGCCATAGCACTTACCAAACGTCTACTCATTAGTCTCACTGGACTGCTGGTAATCTAGCTGCAACAGTTCGCGCCATGTCGCTCCTGTCGATGCTTGCAAGCTTCTTTTCGCTTGAAACACTCGACTCTCGTCTTGCGGCCCATCCGGACCGTAAAAATGCTATAATTGCAAGGGCGTCTCCCACTTCGCTATGGAACACGCTCGAGTACAAGCTATATGCGGTTGTGTTTGTATTTGCTGTGCCCCTTATGTTCAAGGCTGCAATGGATGCCTCCAATGAGACGAATCCAAATTACCCCAAGTTTAAGCATCTTCTTTCCCCCGGCTGGCTCTTTGGTCGCCAGGTGGACAACTCCGACGATCAGTACCGTTTCTTCCGTAATAACATGCCCATGCTTGCCGGTATGATCGCTATCCACTACACGTGTCGTCGTGTGTACCAGCTTGTGTTCCCGCACGAGAGGCGCACGCAGTTTGATTTTTTGTATGGAGTGTTCTTTCTCTTTGCTGCCCACGGGGTCAATGCGTTCAAAGTGTTGTTCCATTTGGCTGCAAACTACGCCATTGGTCGCTACCTGTACACCTGGACTGGGTGCAATCGCCGCGTGGCCATCGCCGCGGTGTGGGTGTATGGACTTCTGACTCTATTTATCAACGATAGGGTGCGGAACGAGCCCATTGGTGTGGCGTGGGTCGATGAGGGCTGGCGTGGAATCATCCTGCGCTGGGACGTGTTCTTCAAGTTCATCTTGCTACGCATGTTGAGCTACAACTTGGACTATATAGAGCGCATGGAGCTGCTTAGGGCTGCGGCCGCCTCGTCTCCCAGTCGCCAACTGGACGGGGAACATGAGTTGTCCCCTTACCCAGCCGCACCAGCGTCTGCGGTTGCGTCCAAGACTGGCGGGACGACCGCATCCGTTTCGAAGCAGCTACAGGCTGGACTTGACGAGCGCGAGCGCCTCACGGCTCCACTCCCGCCGTCTGACTACTCCGCAATCCCCTACCTCGCGTACACGCTCTACACGCCACTCCTAGTGGCAGGACCCATACTCACGTTCAACGACTTTATCTACCAGACAAACTACCACCCGCTCCCGTCAGTACAGCAGCCACGACGCACAGCAGTGTACTTTGCACGTCTTGTGTTTTGCATCCTTGTAATGGAATTCGTCCTCCACTTTATGTACGTAGTGGCGGTATCCAAGACCCAGGCGTGGGACGGCGACACGCCGTTCCAGATCTCCATGGTGGGCATGTTCAACCTCAACATCATCTGGCTCAAGTTGCTCATCCCCTGGCGTATCTTCCGCTTCTGGGCTCTTCTCGACGGCATCGACCCCCCGGAAAACATGATCCGCTGCATGGACAACAACTTTTCTGCGCTTGCCTTCTGGAGAGCGTGGCACCGTCTGTTCAACAAGTGGGTCACGCGATACGTCTACATCCCGCTCGGAGGGTCTGGTCAAGGACCCACCAAGCGCTCCGGAGGACCACCAGTGCCAGTATCTGCGGCTCAAAGACGCGCCCGACTTGTGACCCAGAGCGTCACCCGCGTGCTCACGTCGCTCTGCGTGTTCTCATTCGTGGCCATCTGGCACGACATCGAGCTCAAACTCCTCCTCTGGGGGTGGCTCATCGTGTTCTTCTTACTCCCGGAAATCTTCGCCACGGTGTACTTCAAGCGGTTCGCACACAACTGGTGGTATAAGTACTTGTGTCTGGTGGGGGCAGTGCTCAACATCTGGATGATGATGATCGCAAACCTCTTTGGCTTCTGCTTGGGACGCGAAGGTACCGCAGCTCTCCTCCGTGAAATGTTCCTGACAGTGAGAGGCTTTGAGTTCTTCGTCCTCTCCCTGCTTTGTCTCTTTGTCGGCACTCAGGTGATGTACGAGTTGCGTGAGGGTGAGAAACGCCGCGGTATTGACCTCCGCTGCTAGTCCCGCGCGCGGGCTGGTGCCTGGTGCCTCCGGCGGCGCTCCCGCGGGGCAACTCCGTTGAGGGGGCTCCCTTCGGGAGAACAGCTCCACGCAGTGGTCTCCACGAAGTGGCCCGAGCGGAGCGGACGCGCGTGCCCCCAGCAGGGCCAGTAGCACCAGAGGAGCCGTGGGTGCCTCCGGCGGCGCTCCCGCGGGGCAACTCCATTGAGAGGGCTCCCTTCGGGAGAACAGCCCCACGCAGGGGCCTCCACGGAGTGGCCCGAGCGGAGCGGGAGTGTTCTCTATCGGGTGGTACCTCTAGCGGTTGTGCCTCTGAATAGCTTAATGTATTTAGCCTCTAGTACTCGTAGAATGGCTGCGAAAAAGTCACGGAGTCATAGATCCCCCGTGAGCTATAGGCCACAGCTCAGCTTGGCGAGCAGGTGACGGCCCGAACAGAGCTGCAGATAGCCGTGGGCTTTGAGAGAGCCGCGTCGGAGCATCGCTCCGTGGGGCAGCGCTTCTCGCGCGGTGCACCCTCCGGCTGCTCGCTAGCGTTGCGCGCACATCAAAATCGCATGCGAAAAGCACAGGCCCCAGCAGCTCAAGCCACCAGCACGCCAGCACCGATGCCTCCACCCACGCTCGTGTATACGCGGGACGAGGTCTTTTCGCGCTACAAGGAGCAGCTTGGCGGGCCCGCGTCCGGCCCGATGCCCGAGAATTGCGTACTCAAGTCGCTCACGCAGCACGAGTGCACCTTTAAAGTTTCGGAAACGAGAGCGCCAGAGATCATCTGCCTCCCCTTCAAGCGTCTCTTCCGGCGCTGCAGCGAAACGGTTACGGTCAAGGACCCGGCCACGGGCGCCAAGAGCAAGGTGCAGAAGTGGGTCAACTACGAGGTCACCGCTCAAGACACAAACGAGGACCTCGTCACGCAGCCCAAGTACGCGACCGTCGTGGAGGAGTTCATGGCGGCCGAGAAGGAGCTCAAAACACTCATGGAACGCGAGCTCAGAGAGTAAGGGCTGCGATACGCTATTCTCCGCAAGCGTCCGTGGAGCCCCTGCGCAAACTACCTGGCCGAGTGCCCTGCCGGGGCACTCCCATCGGCTCCGCTGACTCCGTGGAGGCCACTGCGTGGGGCTGTTCTCCCGAAGGGAGGCTCCTCAACGGAGTTGCCCCGCGGGAGCGCCGCCGGAGGCACCCACGAGCCTAGTGGACTGTTCCTGGCCCTGCCGGGGGCGTGCTGTCCGCTCCGCTCGGGCCACTCCGTGGGGGCCACTGCGTGGGGCTACACGAGGTTGTCTTGTATGCATTACAGATATATAAGAGCAGGGCTACGCGTAGGTGGAGCCCTCAGGCGGCTGCTGCAACTTCTTGTTGGCAGGCGCGGCCATGTTCTTGCGCAACTCCAACAACACGGTCTCCATGGTGTAGGAGCGCTTCCAGTTCTTCAAGGTGTCGAAGTGATCGACCATCACCTTGCCGCCGTCGTCGACGCACGGGAGGTTGACCTTGGACACGAAGCGCACCTGTGGCGGCTTGTCGGGGTACGTCTCGTCGCACACGATGGTCAACAGGTAGATGCGGTTCTCGTGCGTGGAGTGCGGCGGTCCGAGGATGGTGCCGTTCCAGTACGTCATCGTGATGTCGTCCTGGTTCGACAACCCGTACGAAATGGACTCGGCGCCGAGCCCCTTTTCGCCTTTTTCCAACTCCTCGAGGAGCTTGAAGTTTCTAGGACTGTATAGTTAGTACACGGTATTCTTGCACGCCGCCGGAGGCATCAGCAGCACAGTACGGTGCTGATGCCGGGGACACGCGCTCCGCTCCGCTCCGCTCGGCCCACTCCGTGGAGGCCACTGCGTGGGGCTGTTCTCCGAAGGAGGCTCCGCAACGGAGTTGCCCCGCGGGAGCGCCGCCGGAGGCAACCACGGCCCCTCTGATTCTACTGGCCCTGCCGGGGGCACGGTGTCCGCTCCGCTCGGGCCACTCCGTGGAGGCCACTGCGTGGAGCTGTTCTCCCGAAGGGAGCCTCCCCAACGGAGTTGCCCCGCGGGAGCGGACACCGGAGGCACCAGCAGCACAGCGGCCTGGTTGCTGCTCTAGGATTGGGGAGTCGCTGGCGGGCGACTGGCGTCCCAGTGGTGCGCGGCGGGACAGTTTGTGTCGCCAGCTACGCACCGCGTTGTCGCATACGTACACTTTGGACATGCTTTCGTCTGGTATAGCCCTGCGGTGTGTGTGGGTCTTGTGGTCGTACGAGGGGGCCTGAAAGCAGCAGCCGCCGATTTGGCTGGGGAAGCGTGCTGTGTGCAGTCCTTGGATGGATCAGCCCCATGGCGCGAAAACAAACACGCTCGGTGGCTGCGAGGCCCGCGGGCCGGTTGGGTTTGGCAGTATAAAACTTGTAGGGCACCAGCAAGCGCAGAAGCAGCAGTGGTAGCACGACATGTCGTCTCCGTTTATCGATCACCCCGAGGACTTCCATGTGGACGACTCGACGCGGCAGATTGTGCTGAAGCTTCAGTTCCAGGTGTCGTCTGCGCGGACCGAGCAGCAGCTTCTCTTGGAGAGCAAGAAGGAGCTAGGGGCCAAGTATGAGGCGCTTCTTTCTGCCAAGAACGAGGAGCTAGAGACCCTCAAGACAAACTTTGAGTTTGTGTATGCGCAGCGTGAGGAGCTTCGCACAAAGGCAGACAACGCCGAGCAGATCCATCGGCAGGCCGTGCGCGAGCTCGAGCGGGAGCATGCCGAGAGCAAGGCTTCTGTCACGCGATTGCAGCGTGAGGCGCACGAGCTTCAGTCCGAGCTCAGTCGTGTGGTGTGTAGGCGCGAGCAGGAGCAAAACTCCCTCGCACATTTGGAGGACGAAAACGAGCAGCTCCGCGAGCGCGTGCACGAGCTTGAGCGTATCAACAACGAGCTTGTGGAGCGCGAGCAGCAGCGGTCTGTGAATGCGCAGCGGAAAGCGGCCGGTGGTGGTGATGGCAGCGCGTCTGAAGGAGCAGCAGCTTCGCTGTATGCGGCCCTGTTGGCACGGCAAAAGGAGCAGCTCCAGCGCACGAATACGGAACTACAGGCGCGAGTGGATCTGTTGCTCCAGCACAAGACGTCGGTGGAGATTTTGAAGCAGAAAAACTTGACTTTGGCTGCAAAATTGCAGGAATTGGAAGGGGTGCGTGAGAGAGGGTACGAATTAGAGGTGGAGAATCTCGCATTGAGACGGCGCGCAGGAGAGTGGGAGGAGCTTGAGAGGGCGGTTGCTGCGTCGGTGGCTGCGTCTGCTGATGGACAGAAACAGGCTAGTGTGCTGCAAAGTAATGGTGAGAATGGAGCGGGTGTTTTGGCTGGTGCGGCTGAAGGAGACACTGAGCATTCTGCCAGTGGTTCAGGCGGGGCAGTCCCGTCGCTTCTGTCACTCGTTGCGCTGTACAAGACGCTCCAGAACAACAATCTCGTGCTTCAGAGCAAGTACAACGAGTCATGCGCGGCCTTGGACCGCACCACACACGAGCTAGAGCAAGCAAAAGACACTCACAGCGAGCTTCTCCCGAAGATACAATCTCTCCAACAAGTGCTCAAAGACCGCCAGGCACTCATCGAAAAGTTGGAGCAGCAAAAGCTCTTGAATGTAAGAGAAATCCAGTTTTTGCGCGAGCTGCTCAAAAGTTTCGACAATTTGGCTACTGGAACGCAACCACTGGGGTCCCAGCCACAGTTAGCAGAGGGGACAGTGGACCCCGCGGCGCAAAAGGAAATTGAGAGGCTTCAAAGACTCGTAGAATTGCATAGAGGAGAGAGAGAGGCGGCAGAAGAGAGGCTCCGGCAGGAAAAGGCTGCGGGGTCAGCAAACTCAAGCTCTGCCGGTGCATACCGACCTGACTCAGCCAGTGTCTTTGGGAGCGGCTCTGCTCGCTCGAGCGGTGACAGTCCCTCGTCCAAGCGGGCGAAACTCTCAACCACTCTCGCACTTGAAAAGGAAAACACCTCACTCCTCGCCACCATCAAGTCGCTCCAGGACGAAATCGCGTCCCTCCAGCGCCAAATCAAGCAGATGCTGGCGGTAGAAGAGAAAAGGGCACAACTCAAGGTGCTCCAGGTCCGGTCGAACTTTTTGGCACGCGACCAGGTTGTCAAACAGACAACGCTCGATCTTCTCCGAAAGGAGAACACAGATCTCTTGGGTGCACTTTGTAGAAACAGCAGCGAATCCAGCGGATCCACGGATACATCTGTGCCCATCTCTGTGTTTCAACGACAAGAAAACGACAAAGACCTCCTCCAAGCACGCATCGATACACTCACAAAACGCATCACACGGCTCCGCGAGGTGTACGCCAAACGAAGCCATGACATCCTCACTATAATCTCCAAGTTCTTTGGCTACTCTGTGGAGTTTCTCCCAAGCGCAATCAACCCAGAAGACTTGACCGCGTCTCGAATAAAATTGGTGTCAAAGTACACCAAACACCTATCGGAGTCGGCGCACTTGGTGATCGACGTGCACTCGAAACTGCTCAAGGCGAACGGCCTGAGCGAATTCAAGTCGCTCTGCGAGGACTTGGTGGCAAACTGGGTCGGAGGGAAAGACCAGATCCCGTGCTTTCTCGGAGCGCTCAACTTGAGCTTGTACGAGTTGGAAGGACGATAGTGTATATTAATGCATACCATATAGATATTAAAGATGTGTATCTGCTGTGTATCAGTGTGGAAAGATAGAGGCAGGCGCCACTCTTTTCCGCTCGAGCCACTTCTAAGCGCTACAGGAGGGTCCCCAACGGAGACGCCCCGCGGGTGCACCGTGGAAGGCATCTGCGGTCCCCTCATTTCTACTAGCCCAGCCGTGGGTACGTGCGTCCGCTCCGCTCGGGCCACTCCGTGGAGGCCACTGCGTGGAGCTGTTCTCCCGAAGGGAGCCTCCTCAACGGAGTTGCCCCGCGGGAGCGCCGCCGGAGGCACCCGGCACCCGCGAGCAACTGGACTGGTTATGGCCCTGCCGGGGGCCCGCGTGTCCGCTCCGCTCGGGCCACTCCGTGGAGGCCACTGCGTGGGGCTGTTCTCCCGAAGGGAGGTTCCCCAACGGAGTTGCCCCGCGGGAACACCGCCGGAGGCACCTCTGGTATCTGGCTCGGCTTCTAACGCTTGAGATCAAGCTGTGGGGTGTTTTGCACGAGCGAGTCTGCCACATCGCGCAACAACGCCTCCGGGTCGTCGAATCGGGTTCTTGTGACGGAGTCTGCATGCTTCTCCCATTCTTCGCCCGTAAGCGTGAGGTACGCTTTGTTGTACTTCAGCAAGAATGTCTTCAACTCGTCTGCTGTGCCGTACATCTGCATGTACTTGTACATCCACGCCCAGGTATCTCCATGAGTGTTGTTCCCCTGGAGCGCTCTGTCGAGCCAGCTCTTGGCCTTTGTGAATTTCCCGTCGATCCAGAAGAACAAGCCGATGTTGAGCAAGATGAGGGGAGAGTTTTCTGTGCGCTTGAGTGCGTCCACAAATGCGTTCTTCCGCTGCAGCAGTTTTGTTATGAGAAGGAGGTGTTCGAGCCACACCGTTGCGTCTTGAGGAAACCGTTGGAGTGCTCGTGTGCATATCTGGCGCGCGGTGTCGAAATTCTCTAGCGAGCGTTCGAACTGGATCTGCTTCACAACGATGAGGGCTGATTCGGGGTTCTTTGATGCCGCGTTGTCGAGGATGGCTCTTGCACGTACCGGGTTGGATACTGAAGCCGCGTACGCAATCCAAAGCTGTGGTGAACCCGGAGCTTTGCGCACTCCAAGAGAGAGAACGTCTGTAGCCGTAAGGCTGCAGTTTTCGGATTCGGCCACTGCTGCTGCCTTTTCAATGTATAGTTCTGGGTATTCTGGCCATCTGTTCAAAGCCTCATCGCAGCGTTCAAGCACATTCTGCGTCTTTTTGCTTCGCAAAAGATGTATATACTTGCACCATGCGGTAGGAGTGTCGACTTTGCTAGCCATGTCGCTCGCAGCTGCTGCCGCTGGCTCGGCCCATTCTTCTCCTGAGACAAGTTGTATATATTGTATGCGTAAGAGCCATGCATCTTCGTGGCGTGGGTGTCGTGTGGTGCAGCGTTCTATCACTTCTTGGGCCCGGACACGTTCACCTGCGTCCCAGAGTGCCCTGGCGTAGTCTATCTCAAACTGCACCTCTTCTGGGTGTAGGTCAATTGCCTGTTCGTAGTAGGAGAAGAGTCGCTCTCTGGTGTGCTGTGCCGCAAGGATCTGCCACCACACACGAGCTTCTCCTGGAAATGCCTTGACGGCGTACTGGAAAATGCTATTGGACGTTTCCGGTGACTGTTTCCAGCGCTCAGCATCCTTTAGCAACGAGCCAAGGCTGCTGATGTCTTCGCGGTCCGGTTCGCCCATGGCCGCAGACACAATTGCTCGACACGTCATTGGGAAGTCTTCCGACTCTGCTACCAGCGCCTCTTGTAGCCATACATCGGTTTCCAACACGACGTCGTGGCGTGCGAGCTCCAGCACCGCCTTGGCCATCATCTTTTCTAGCTTTGCTTGCAGAATGGCATCGTTCTCGCGCTCCTCGAGCTTGACCGCGGTGATCCACACCTTGTGGTTGGTACTCATAGCCTTGCGTGCTCTGTTGATAATCGCTTTTGCCTCGGTGTAGCTAGATTGGTTGATGAGAGAAACCCAAAAGTCCCACTCCTGAGGACAAAGCTCCACCGCCTTGGTGAGAAGCTTCTTCACCGCGTCCAGGGTGTCTGTGATACTTGCACCGTTATCGCCACTGCGCTCAACCTCCTCGCTCTCTAGCTCTATGAGTCGCTTCCATATTGTGGCGTTCGAAGGAATACGCTCCAACGCACGCATGAGAAGCCGTCGGTGAGCCAAGTGGTCATCTGGATGCTCGAGCTTGACTGCCTGCAACCAGAGGCTCTCTGAGGTTGGATTGAACTTGAGTGCTTCGGCACATAGCGCCTTACACTGTCGCGTTCCCTCGGACTGGTGGAGGCGTATGCTTTCTAGCCAGAGCAGCTCGTTCTTGGGGAGTCTCTGACACGCGTCCGTGATGATAGCCTTGGCAGCACCGAATTTCTTTGCCTGTTCCTCGAGCCGTGCGCCGGCAATCCACCCATTGACATTGGAAGGGTCTGTCCGGCGGAGTGACGCTAGAATTAGGCGCTCCTTCTTGATGTTTTCAAGACGCGAGTCGAGCCCGGTATCTACAAAGTCGCTTTCGTTTACGGCGCTGCTGCTGCTGGAGCCGCTACCCGATCCACTGGCATCCAATTGCTGACTCAACAACCTGTCCTTGGTCCTCGAAATCGACAGAAAGTCCGTCTTGGCGGCTCCGGCTCCAAGAGAGCCTGCAGCGCTTGCTGCCAATACGCTGTCGGGCACTGCGTAGAAACGCTGTTGCAGCTTCTCGAGTAGCCGCAAACGCTTGTTCCGGCGCGTCAAGTCACCCACCTCGGGCAAGTTAGCCCATTGGTCGTCACTGACGCCAGAAAGGGCTCGCTTCAACTCCGAAAACGCCGCTGCCGTTGACGAGCTCGTGGTCTCCTGTACTACAGAAGCAGCCGCGGTAGCAGCCACCACCCCGGCATCCACACGTTTTCTAGTTAGCCGCCTCTCCACCTCCTCGTAGATTGCATCGGCCTCCGCGTCGTCGTCGCCACGTGCTTGCAAAAGGCCCCTGTCGTCGTCATCGTTGCCGCGCTCATCGTCGCTGCCGTCCGAGAGCTCGCCGGGCACGATCCGCGACGCACCACCCACGTCTGCCGACGTCGTGAACCCGACCGCGCCTCGTCCAATGCCTGCCACGTACCCGGGAGGCGCCTCCTGGTCCAAAAACGCTTTACGTTCCATCCTTGAGGGAACAAGTCTCCAGCACCACCACACGAGCGGCGTAACGCACACTTATGTATGTGGTCACGTGACATGCCACCAAAAGCCAGCAAAGAGTAGCTCTTCCTGGGGGGGCACGCTGTCCGCTCCGCTCGGGCCACTCCGTGGAGGCCACTGCGTGGGGCTGTTCTCCCGAAGGGAGGCTCCTCAACGGAGTTGCCCCGCGGGAGCGCCGCCGGAGGCTCCAGCAGGCACCATCACTCGAAGGAACTTGTAGCCCCGCCGGGAGAACGCGCATCCGCTCCGCTCGGGCAACTTCGTGGAGACCACTGCGTGGAGCTGTTCTCCCGAAGGGAGCCACCCTCAACGGAGTTGCCCCGCGGGAGCGCCGCCGGAGGCTCCAGCAACCGCGTAGCTGGTTTGCAGCCAAAGGGCATCGCTCCTGCATGTGCGCGCGATGGAGGAGCAGACTGAAAAATTTTGAAGAAGCCGCCTAGGGGCAGCAGGGCGATAGATGGCACAGCACAGAATGTCCAAGAGAGCCGCTGAAGACGAGATCAGCAGCAGTGCGTCTGCTGCAAAGACAGAAGCGTCGAGTGTTCCCCCCGCCACGCATGCCGCTGGGGGCGCGGGCGACGACATCGAGATGGGCGAGTTTGAGGACCCCTATGGGGACGACTTTGAGTCCGATGGCGAGATTATCGAGCTTGATTCTGCCGACGACGAGGCTGAGGATGGCACCGGAGAGTCTGAGGACGCCCACGCTGCCGCGGCTGACGCCACCGATGACGGGGCCTCCGCTGAGCCCACAATCTACCTCCCACACAAATCCAGACCACTCGGCCCAGACGAGGTGCTCGAGGCCGACCCCTCCGTGTACGAGATGCTCCACAACGTGAACGTGCCTTGGCCATGCCTCACGGTGGACATCTTGCCGGACTCTTTGGGGTCGGAGCGGCGCGCGTACCCGGCCACGGTGTACGTGGCCACGGCCACACAGGCCGAACGCAACAAGGACAACGAGCTCATCGCCATGAAGTTGTCGCAGTTGCCCAAGACGCTCGTCCGGGACGAGTCGGACGACGAAAACGACGGCGACGACGACTCGGACGCAGAGGACACGGACCCGATCATGGAGTCCGAGACCTTGCCTCTCAAACACACAACCAACCGCATCCGCGTGCTGCCACACGCACAAACTACGGGCGAGTACTTGACGGCAGTGCTGAGCGAGAACGGCGAGGTGCTTCTCTTTGACTTGCTGGCGCAGTTCAAGGCGTTCGACACCCCCGGGTACATGATCCCCAAGGCGGCCAAGCGGCCGCTCCACACGGTCCGCGCGCACGGGAACGTGGAGGGCTACGGCTTGGACTGGTCGCCGCTCGTGGGCACGGGCGCGCTTCTCTCGGGTGACGTGACGGGACGCGTCTACCTCACACAGCGCACCACGTCCGCGTGGCAGACGGACAAGACCGCGTTCCAGGCGTCGGCCGCGTCCATCGAAGACATCCAGTGGCTGACAGCAGAGCAAACGGTGTTTGCCACTGCGGGCACAGACGGGTACGTGCGGGTGTGGGACACGCGGTCGAAGAAGCACAAGCCGGCGATCTCGGTGGTGGCGCTGGCCACGGACGTGAACGTGATCTCGTGGAGCAGCAAAATGAACTACTTGCTCGCGCTGGGCCACGACGACGGAACCTGGGGGGTATGGGACTTGCGGAGCTTCGGCAACGCCGGCAAGAGCGGGGCGCCCGCACCACTGCCCGTGGCGCACTACGACTTCCACAAGCTGGCGGTGACCCTGATCCTGTTCAACCCGCTAGACGAGCTGATCGTGGCGGTGTCCTCCGAAGACAACACAGTGACGCTCTGGGACTTGGCGGTGGAAGCGGATGACGAAGAAATCTCCCAACAAAGAAAAGAAGCACAAGAACTCCACGACATCCCACCACAGCTCCTCTTTGTGCACTGGCAGCGCGACGTCAAGGACGTGCGCTGGCACCCTCAGATCCCCGGCTGCTTGGTGTCGACGGGAAGCGACGGCTTGAACGTGTGGAAAACCATCTCGGTCTAGCCGAGGCAAGCATAGACTCTATAGCTATAATGTACACTAGCGACAGCACCCACGTAGAACAGCCCCACGCAGTGGCCTCCATGGAATGGCCCGAGCGGAGCGGACACCGTGCCTCCACTAGGGCCAGTAGCACCGCAGGTG
The DNA here is from genome assembly GCA_003707405.2 of Dujonia schatavii. Classification (NCBI taxonomy): domain Eukaryota; kingdom Fungi; phylum Ascomycota; class Pichiomycetes; order Serinales; family Debaryomycetaceae; genus Dujonia; species Dujonia schatavii. Next base: position 71,851 of record PPIY02000009.1, on the reverse strand, counting down.
CCTCCGGCGGCGCTCCCGCGGGGCAACTCCGTTGGGGAGCCTCCCTTCGGGAGAACAGCTCCACGCAGTGGTCTCCACGCAGTGGTCTCCACGAAGTGGCCCTAGCGGAGCGGGTGCGCGTGCCCCCGGCGGGGCTACCAGTTCCTTCGAGTGATGGTGCCTGCTGGACCGAGCGCCAGTGGCTGGTCTAGTGGAAGTGCTGCCTGCTGGTGCCTCCGGCGGCGCTCCCGCGGGGCAACTCCGTTGAGGAGCCTCCTTCGGAGAAGAGCCCCACGCAGTGGCCTCCACGGAGTGGCCCGAGCGGAGCGGATGCCAAGGGCTAGCAGTCCAGGGGCCCAGCCGCTAGCGCTCGAATGGCTGCGAAAATGCAACCTCCTGCAATCGCGACTGGCAAAAAAAAAATGCAGCAGCATCGCATGCTGGCGGACGGCCTAAGCAGCAAGCACGGTATGGCCAAGAAGGATAAGAAGTCCAAAGAGGCCAAGAAGGCCCGTAGCGCGGAGAAGCAGAAGAAGAACTCCAGCAAGGCGGAGCGCACTAACAAGAAGCTAGCGCGCAAGTCGGGGCTTGAGGAGGAGGAGGATGTGGACATCGATGAGCTTCTCGAGCAGTTTGCGCGGGAGCAGGAGGCTTTTGAGGCGGTGCACACGGATGTGTGTGGGCGTCCGTCTCGCCGTCTCAACGGTGCGATGGTGGCCAGTCCTTTGCACAACAAGAGGGAGCTTTTGTTGTTTGGTGGTGAGACTGTGAGCGAGTCCACCGGCAAGGCTCATTTCTACAACGAGCTCTACACGTATGCTGTTGACAACGACACGTGGCGGCGGATCACGTCCAAGAACGCGCCGCTCCCGCGGTCGTCGCACGCTATGTGTGCGCACCCGCTGGGGGTGGTTTTGATGTTTGGGGGCGAGTTTTCGTCGCCGAAGCAGCTGACGTTCTACCACTATGGGGACACCTGGATCTTGGACGCGGAGTCCAAGGAGTGGCAGAAGGTGGAGGTGAAGCGTGGCGGTCCCACCGCGAGACTGGGCCACCGAATGGCGTGCTGGAAGAACTATATCGTGATGCACGGTGGGTTCCGTGACTTGGGCGCTCTGCTGACGTACTTGAGCGACGTGTGGTTGTTTGACATCACAAGCTACAAGTGGCACCAAGTGGAGTTCCCTGCGACGCACCCGGTGCCAGACGCGCGGCTGGGCCACTCGCTCGTGCCATGTGCAGACGGAGTGGTGGTTTACGGCGGGTACTCTAAAGTGAAGGCGAAAAAGGGCCTCCAAAAAGGGAAAGTGTTGACCGATTGCTGGCTCCTTCGCATGAAGGCAGACCCGCTGGCGGTTCGGTTCGAAAGACGAAAGAAGCAAGGATTTGTGCCGCTGCCCCGTGTGGGGTGCCTGCTTGCATTCCACAAAAACAGAGGAATTTTGTTTGGGGGGGTGTACGACTACGAGGAGAGCGAGGAGCAGTTGGAGCTGGAGTTCTACAACAACTTGTACGCGTACCAGATCGAGAGCAACCGCTGGCACAACTTGGCGTTGCGGCCGCAAAGAGCGCGGCAGCAGCGAGTGAAAAAGGAGGCTGCGACGCGAGACGACGATTTGGAGGAGATTTTGAATCGTATCTTGGAAAAGGCAAAGTTGCAAGACGACGACGACGACGACGAAGAAAATGATGGTGGTGAGAGTGGAAAGGATGAAACCAAGGCTACATCTCAAGAAAGTGGGCCCAGTAGCAACGGCGCCAGTGGCAGCGTGACGCCATCTGGCGAGAACGATCGCGAGGCATACCCAATGGTCAACTCACTCCCACACCCACGGTTCAACGCCACGACATGCGTGGTGGACGACACGCTCTATATATTTGGCGGACAGTTTGAGCGGGGCGAGCAGGAGTTCAACCTCGACTCGATGTACGCCATCGACTTGGGTCGACTCGACGGAGTCAAGGTGTTCTGGGAAGACTTGAGCGAGTTGGACAAGGAAGTGGTGGACTCGGACGACGAGGACGACGAAGACGACGACGAGAGCGACGGCGAGGAAGACGACGAAATAGCAGCAGAGCCGTTCTCGGACGAAGAGGAGGAGGAGGAAGAGGAGGAAGAAGAAGAAGCAGAAGAAGAAGAGTTCCCAGACGCACGGCCATGGTTACCGCAACCCAAGCCGTTCGAAACCCTCCGCGCGTTCTACGTGCGCACAGGAGCACAGTTCTTGGAGTGGGCAATTCTGCTGAACCGCGACGCAAGAGGAAAACACTTGAAAAAGGCGTCCTTCGACATGTGCGAAGACAGGTTCTGGGAAAGAAGAGAGGCAGTGAGCGTCGCAGAGGACAGTTTGGAGGAGCTCGGAGGCGTGGGCGAGGTTGTGGAAAAAGACACATCCAAATCCACCAAGCGCCGGTAAGCATGGCCGCTGCCGGATGCTGTCCGCTCCGCTCGGGCCACTCCGTGGAGGCCACTGCGTGGGGCTGTTCTCCCGAAGGGAGGCCCCTCAACGGAGTTGCCCCGCGGGAGCGCCGTCGGAGGCACCCAGCCTACTGGACTGCTTGTAGCCTGCCGGGGGCACGCGCGTCCGCTCCGCTCGGGCCACTTCGTGGAGACCACTGCGTGGAGCTGTTCTCCCGAAGGGAGGCCCCCCAACGGAGTTGCCCCGCGGGAGCGCCGCCGGAGGCACCCAAAGCTGGAGGGATTACATACGTAGAGATAATTAGAATGCATTGTATTCGGCACTGCCGTCTATGGTACAAATATGCCAGCCTCGCTGTAGCTGAGCAGTAGCCGCCCGTGGGCACAGCTTTGCGGCCGTGCCTAGGCAAAGTGGATGCCCACCTGGTGGAAGGCGTAGAGCAACTTGAGGAAGTCTGTCTGGTCCATTTTTGCGGACCGCTGCTCTGCGAAGCCCGTTTCTTTCAACACAAGGTCGATTTTTTGCTTGACTGTGTCCTGGGTGGCAGCGCTGGCGTCCGTTTCCATGCCATCTGCTGACGTGGCGAGCCACGTGCGGTAGTTTTTCTCCAAAATCTCCAACACGTTGGACGACTTGAATCCCGCCGCTATCGTCTTGTTCTTACGCACAAAGCAGATCCGCAAGAGGCCGTCCCACTCGTGGAAGTCCACCGCGGGCCGTGGCTGCTTGATTTCGATACGCACCACCAGCGACTCGACTTGTGGCGGTGGACGGAAGTTGTTTTTGCCCACCTTCATGATGTGGGTCACGTTCGCCCACATCTGCACGTTGGCCGAAAGCCGGCAGTACAACGAGTCTCCGGGCCGGGCAAGCAAGCGGAGGGCAAACTCCCGCTGGAACATGAGGATCGACACCCGTGGCGGACGCGGCTGGTTGAGCAACTTGAACACAAGCGGCGATGAGATCTGGTACGGGGTGTTGGAGATACACACGTCGAAGTACGGCAACTCGGTCTTCATGAAGTCTCCAAGCAAGATCTCGAGCTTCTTCTGCTGTGGTGTGCCGTGCACACGCTTGGTCAACTCTGCCGCCATACGCGGATCCATTTCTACCGCAACCACCTTCCGTGCCTGCTCGAGAATCCGCACCGTCAAGTTACCAGTACCTGGACCAACTTCGAGCACAATATCAGACGGCCGGATCCCTGCCTTGTCTACGATACCCTGAGCCACGAGCGGGTTTTTGAGAATGTGCTGCCCCAAATTGGTATTGAATTTGAAAACAGAGTTGAGGTGTTTCTCCGCGGAAACGGTGCCCCCCGTGGGGTTCGCCTTCGTGCTGAACTTCTTGGGCGGAGCCTTGGCCATCCTGTTCTGCTGTGTTATCGTCTCTATCGGCCCCAGCCTCTCCTTCTGAAAAATTTAGTGATGAGCCCCCTGTGCAGGAGGCGATGCCCACACATCCGTACACCTCCGTGCCTCCACCTTCTCTGCCCTCACGAGTCCACCGGCTCTCTCCATGACGGGGTCACTGGTGCCTCCGGCGGCGCTCCCGCGGGGCAACTCCGTTGGGGAGGCTCCCTTCGGGAGAACAGCCCCACGCAGTGGCCTCCACGGAGTGGCCCGAGCGGAGCGGGCGTGCGTTCACGATCACTCGGCCTAAGCGAGCACGCGCCGGGTTTGTATCAGTGACAGGACTGGCCAACGAGTCAGAGGCGGCACGTCACACGGGCTAGACTGCACCCGTCCACGCTCTCGCGCGTACCCGCTGCCCTGGCTGCCACATTCTTCTCTACTACACTCAGTGTGCATCTAGTCAATATTGCAACATGTTTCAGGACGCGTACTGCATGGGTGCAGGAGCGCGGTGTAGCACCCACGCACCCACTGGGGCTCGAGCATGGCCCACTGCCGCTGCTTGCGGCCCTCCGGGGTGGGTTGGTTCTGCCTGGCCGGTCCCAGGCAGCACCGTCCCGCACGCCACATCCCATCGGTGGCGCTCCGTGGACTCGTCTCAGCCGTTGTTCCTGCGTCGCATGTGGAGAGAGCGCGTTCAGATCGCTTCGATTCCGAAGGCTACACAAGAGCACTGAAGCACACACACAGAGAGGGTCTCCACCAGCCATTCGCTGACCCCATACACGCAGGCAGGGCCACAGAGGGCACAGAAGACCACAGTAGGCACAAAAGCGTACGAAAAAAGGGCGATACACTGGGCAGGAACGGCTTATAAACAGAGACCCAAACACAGACCCAAACACAAACACTATGGCGACACTCTCTCTGATCCTCGCAGACACCCTGCGGTTTTCTTTCTTTGACGAGCTTATCGCTATCCCCACGCCGCCTGTTCTGCAACACGATCTTTTCAAGATCAGCAAGATTGTGGACGATATTCTTGTGTACCTTCTCCAAGTGCTACGGCAGTTTGAGCTGTCGAAGCAGCTCCACAATCGCCCCAATCACCGTGCCAGTGTCCTTTTTGGCACCCATGGCGCATCCGGTGCCCACGATGGTTTGCTTCCACCAAGTTCTGCCGCAGGATCGGTGATTGCCGACATCGAATGGTACTACGAGGGCAAGGACCTCCTCCACGAGGTGGTGAAGAACATCGACTCCATCGACGCCATTCTTGGGCTGCTACTCCAGGCTCTTGACGAGTCGCCGGCTGCGAACCCGGGCGCGGGGCTTCTCGACAAGTTTGAGCGCACGAGCGATCTTCTCTTAGACGTAAAGAAATACTCTATTCTCAGCAAAAAACGGCTAGACATCGCCGTTAACTACAAGGACATCGAGGGCGTGATTGCCAGTCTCGTCCAGGAAGTGGAACAATGCGAACGGTTCATAGTGCGAATGTTGCTGGAGTTGCAATTGAGCGAGCTGGAGAGTGCTGCAGATGCGCTTGCAGCCACCGGCTTAGAGGGCGTAGTGGTGCGAATCGGTGGAGCCAGCGCAGGCGCAGGCAGCAGTGTAGGTGGTGGTGGCAAGAGCAGCAGCAGCAGCAAAAACAACACCAAGGACCACCGAATCTCCATCACAAGTGCAGGTGCCAATGCCACACTAACACTCCCAACTTTCTCGACCCACGAGCACGAACAACACGAATCGTGGCTCGAGCTCCAGGAAAAGATCCAACCTCTTCGAGTGTCACTCGAGTTCCTTCCGATGCGACTCGGTGAGTTTGAAATGATTTGTAGCAAAAACAAGTTTCAGTTTTCCGGGGTCAAGCAGCATCTAGAGAACAAGTATGCCGAGCTCCAGCGCAAATGGCGCCATGCCAGCACACAGCTTGATCAAATCGAACGCCGATTAATAACCCAGCGGTGGACGGAGGTGATTTTGTACTTGATACACGAGGTGGGGGCGAATTGCACCAAGCTTTTCTTGCAAGTTAAGTCAAGCGAGAGGAGCTCTGGATCGCTGTCACTCACAGAGACGCCAGAATTCGCTCACCAGTACAAGCTTTGCCTGGCTGCAATAAAAATCATCAACAAGGCATTTGCTCAACAGGCGGCGCTAGTGGACACACAACTCATTCTCTCGTTCAACGAAGAACTCTTGCCGAAATGGCACCGGCTCAACGACGAATTGGCAGCCGCTACCCAGTCATCGCTGCAGCAGCAACAGCAGCAACAGCAGCAGCAGTCCCATAATAACCGATCGTCTGTCGACGCCAGTGTAGCCTTGGGACTCCGCCCGTACCACATACTGAGAAAAAGTCCATCTCCAGCGCTTGAAGCAACAGCAACGGCGTCTGATAATGGTCTTGGAATCGATTTGGGTATGGGTGTACGCAAGGTGGAGATACCGTTCAGTATACAACAAAAGGACAAGGTGCGAGATTTCTTCAAGCCAAATGAGCGGGCACCAGCGCCCTTACAACGGTTTAGTCTCTTAATCAGTGGTGGAGGAGAAGCTAGTGGGAACGGTACCGGTGCTGTAGTCAGTGCCGGAAATAACAGCCATGACAGCAGTCGCCGCGAAAGTACCAGTAGGTACACCAGCGAGGGACACCTCCGCAGCGACAGCGACTTTTCCGACGACACCTCCACTCTTGTGACCTCCAAACGGTTTCTCTCTATCGAAGAGAAAGAGGTAAGCCAGGGTCTCTTGCGGATCCGCATGGAGGAGGAAGAAGTCCGCCGCGAGCGCTGGAACTACTTACGCAACCATAAGCGCGACACTCGGACGCGCATCCCCGTCATTTGCGTGGACTACTTTGAGCACGACTTCCCGCCCATCTTGAAGAAACAAACAACAAATAGCCGCATCCCCGTGATCAGTCCAAATCACCCTGTTTTCCACTCTTCGGACGCCGTCCACTACTCGTTGTACGGAACTGCTGCAGCTCCAGAACGCACAGTGCTCCCCACGTTGGAGGAGAAACTCCAATTGAAACCAGCAGTGGTTGTCATGCGCAAGAGTGAAGGTTCAGGAAGGGCCCGCAGAACGCAACTGCCAACACCAAGAAGCGAAGACAGCCCCGAATACCTATTCCGCAAACCGTCGCGGAAACTGTCGCTTGTAAGCAGTTCTCTGGTAGAACCGGCGCGCGCAGGCAAGACCTCGTCATCAATCCCACGGACGCCAGCATTGCCACCGTCACAATCGCCAACGTGGCGGTCAACGTCTCCCGAGCGGCCGCTGTCGTCCATGGGCTCGCGCTACGACGAGGAGCATTTAGTCCAGCCGTACAAGAGCCCCCAAAAGTGGAGATGAGCAGCGACGTCCGCTCCGCTTGGGCCACTCGTTGGAGACACACCTCTCCAAGAGGCGCCACCGGAAGTAACACCGAAGGTACACGGTACCGGGAGCATGAGTCGCCTCCATTGAATACAAGGATAGTCTAGGACTTCGTTATATATTGAGAACTATGTAGTCGTTATCACCGGACTTGAGCCAGCTGCCCGCACTCTCAACGGTTAATGCGTAGGCCCGTTCCGCCGAAGGGAGGCTCCTCAACGGAGTTGCCCCGCGGGAGCGCCGCCGGAGGCATCTGCGGCCTCTTCAGGTGCTACTGGCCCTGCCGGGGGCACGCGCGTCCGCTCCGCTCGGGCCACTCCGTGGAGGCCACTGCGTGGAGCTGTTCTCCGAAGGAGGTTCCTCAACGGAGTTGCCCCGCGGGAGCGCCGCCGGAGGCAACCGCAGCCCTTTTGGTGCTATTGGCCCTGCCGGGGGCACGCCCGTCCGCTCCGCTCGGGCCACTCCGTGGAGGCCACTGCGTGGCGCTGTTCTCTGAAGGAGAAGGAGTCTTCTCAAAGGAGACGTCCCAATGGACCGCCGCCGGAGACACAAGCGTGTCAATGAAGTACCGGAGGCCCGCTGTAAGAGCCAGCAGAGGCTGGAGTGTTCCGCTGCCCGGCTACGGGACTGGTGTTACTGGGCCAGCTGCGTACAAGCGTGGTCTACTTCTTTGGCTCGTCCTCCTTCTTCATGGTCTTGCTGGTGAACCCGTCCAAGAAAAAGTCCTTGCCGAAGATTCTGTACATGATACTCTCCTTTTCCACCCGCCACTTCTCAGCCTCGCCGAATTTGCGTACTGACCTGTCTTCCAAGAGCTCGCCCTCCTGCACTTTTTTCGTCGATTTACCCTCGAGCCTACGGTACATTTCGTACGACGAGATAGCTATGAGCGGAATCGAGAACAACACTGCGAATATGCCCCAGTATCTCACTTTGATCGCCTTGGGCGCCTTTTTCCAGTCGAGCCTTCCGGTGTCCCGTAAGCTGTTGCGGAACTCGTCGGTCACCTTTGGTTTTGGTTTTGGTTTGGGCGAGGTTTTGAACTGCCCACTATTGGCCCGCAGAAAGGGCGAGTTTTGCACGTTATTCTTGGACATCGAGAGCGTACGGGGACCTTAACAGGGAAGTGGCCCAGATGCCCCACTCTACAAGACGTACTTGGAGATGCTGCTGTCACGTGATAGTGTTGCAGAATGGCTGCGAAAAAGCGCTGGAGGAGCTTCAACGTAGGTGCCTGTAGAGACGTGACTGGGAGCCGTAGAGTGCGAGCTAATGTATAAGCTGATTGTGCGAGTGCTGAGTAGCCATTGACAGATCGAAGGATTCAAGCTAACGGATATGGCTGCAAATGATCTATACACGGCGGTTGAAAGGAAAGGAGGAAGAGCTGATATAGACAGCATCAAAGCTTGGCTGACTCTAGTAAGTCACCTTCGATATATACTATATAATGGCTGCGATCGGTTCAGCTTCTTTATCAACCAGCTTTCCAGCAGACTCCCGTAGTGCTGATGGCTGTGATGAGACTCGCGCATCCGTCCACTCATACCACTCCGTGGGGGCCACTGCGTGGGCTGCTCTCCCGAAGGGAGCCCCCTCAACGGAGTTGCCCCGCGGGAGCGCCGCCGGAGGCATCTGCGACCTCTTCAGGTGCTACTGGCCCTGCCGGGGGCACGCGCGTCCGCTCCGCTCGGGCCACTCCGTGGAGGCCACAGCGTGGAGCTGTTCTCCGAAGGAGGCTCCTCAACGGAGTTGCCCCGCGGGAGCGCCGCCGGAGGCAACCGCAGCCCTTTTAGTGCTATTGGCCCTGCCGGGGGAGCTCCCGTCCGCTCCGCTCAGGCCACTCCATGGAGGCCACTGCGTGGGGCCGTTCCTCTAGACCTGTCAATCCGAGGCGTAAAACCCAACAACAAAAAGGGCGTGTGGCGTAGTTGGTAGCGCGTTCGCTTAGCATGCGAAAGGTCATGAGTTCGATTCTTATCTCGTCCATTTTTTTTCCTGGGCTAACAAAATGGCAGTATTTTTGTTATGGCTATTTTTGGCCTGTGCGTGCGGCAGAGCCCCGAAAGCGAGCGCTTGATCTAGCGAGTCTCTTCTCTCTGGCCCGGTGCTTCTTTTTATCTAATCTCGCCTCAATGTCCTGGAAACAAACGCTTGCTACTGAAATCTCGAAGTATCCGAGACCCGACGTTACGTTCACGTACGGCACTGCTGGTTTCCGCACCAAGGCGAATCTTCTTGACTATGTGAATTTTACCGTGGGGATCTTGGCTGGTCTTCGTTCGCTCCATTTCCGCGGCCAGACGGTTGGTGTTATGGTTACTGCTTCCCACAACCCGCCCCCCGACAACGGGGTCAAGGTCGTGGACCCCTCCGGCAACATGTTGGAGTCGAGCTGGGAGGCCTACGCCACGCGTCTTGCCAACGCCTCGCATGCCCAATTAGAGGCAGAGATCGTGGCCCTTGCACATGAGCTTGGTTTGGATTTGGACGCTGCTGCTATTGCTGCTGCTGCTGCCGACGCTGATTCTGCTGCTGCTGCTGCTGCCAACGTTGTTATTGCTCGCGACTCCCGAGAGTCGTCGCCACGGCTCGCGGCCGCATCGATTGCCGGTGCCAGGCTCTTTGCTCGCGTCAGAGACTTTGGCTTGTTCACCACGCCGCAGTTACACTATGTGACTCGCACTTTGAACGACCCAGCCTTTGGCGAGCCCTCGGCGGAGGGCTACTACCGCAAGATGCTGGAGGCATTCAAGCAGATCCACAGCCGCACCGGTGACGACCAGAACGTGGGTGAGGCCGCGCCTGTCTCCATCACGATAGACGCTGCCAACGGTGTTGGAGCGCCCATCACGTCTGCGTTCTTCACATCGTACCTTGGCGATGTGATCTCCTTCTCGTTGGTCAACAGCGACTACGAGACGCCCTCGTCCCTCAACTGGGACTGCGGTGCCGATTTCGTGAAAACAAACCAGAAATTGCCCAAGGGCGTGCAGCCGCAGCCCAACGAGCTATACGCGTCGTACGACGGTGACGCCGACCGGTTGATCTGCTACTACGTCAACGATGCGGGCCAGTTCCGTCTCCTCGACGGAGACAAGCAAGCGACGCTCCTTGCCGCTTTCTTCCAGCGCCTCTTCGTACACCTCCCGCTGCTCCAGCTCAACATTGGCGTGGTGCAAACCGCATACGCCAACGGCTCCTCTACCGAGTACGTGCAGCGCGTGTTGAAGCTCCCGGTCGAGTGCACCCCGACAGGAGTAAAACACTTGCACCACGCAGCGGTCGAGTTTGACATCGGCATCTACTTCGAGGCCAACGGGCACGGAACCGTGGTGTTCCGGCCGGAGGCTGAGCGCAAGATCTTCGAGCTCCAGCCACAGCTGCCACAGGAGGCCACGGCACTCGCGATCTTGCAGCAATTCACTCGGCTCATCAACCAAACAGTAGGGGACGCCATCTCCGACCTCTTGGCCATCTTGGTGGTACTCCGCTACCTCAAGCTCCTGCCAGCAGACTGGGACAAGCAATACACTGACCTCCCGAACAGATTGATCAAGGTGGTGGTGCCCGACCGCCTGGTGTTCAAGACCACCAACGCAGAGCGCACCTTGGTGGAACCAAAAGGCTTACAAGACAAAATAGACGCATTGGTCGCCAAGTACCCCCACGGCCGCTCGTTCGTGAGAGCCTCGGGAACCGAGGACGCTGTGAGAGTGTACGCAGAAGCTGATACGCCCGAGCACACAGAGCAGTTAGTCGCTGCCGTCGGCAGTCTTGTCGGCTAGTGCGCTCAATACGGCCATGGCATGTCTCCCGGCCGGCCCCAGCTCCCTCTGCGCTTCTGACTGCAGCTGCCTCCGGCGGCGCTCCCGCGGGGCAACTCCGTTGGGGAGCCTCCCTTCGGGAGAACAGCTCCACGCAGTGGTCTCCACGAAGTGGCCCGAGCGGAGCGGACACCGTGCCCCCGGCAGGGCCAGTAGCACTAGAGGGGGCTGTAGGTGCCTCCGGCGGCGCTCCCGCGCGGCAACTCCGTTGAGGGGCCTCCCTTCGGGAGAACACGCCATCTACAACGAATAAACGAAATTTATGCTATTGATGCTATTTTGGCAGGGCGCAGCCCTCACTTGTAGTTTGCTCTTTTGTACTCGCCCGGCGTGGTCATGTTGCGTTGAGCCCACACGCCCCGCTTCCGTCGCTTCGCCGTGGCCTCCAACGACCGGTACCACGCCTCGTTGTCGCCAAACTCCGCGCCTGTCCGTGCCTCGTACACGATGCCCACGCCGCTGCGGATCATTTCGGCGCTTATGTCCTTCCGTCCGGTCCACTTCCACACCTGTGCCCGTGCCACCACCCTCTTGTACTGGTCGATCAGGTACGGCGTCACCCGCACGTTTCGCCCCATGGTGTACCCTGTGAGCCACTCGAGTGCCTCCTCGGACCCTGGCTGCGCCGGCTTCCCGAAATGCGCTCGCTCTGGCGCATCCACGCCGCAGAGCCGGATCATAAGCGTGGCATCTTTGAGCTCCTGTCTGGTGGTGGGCACCGCGCGGAGCCAGCCCCAGCCGAACCATACGCCGCCCGGGGTGTGGAAAAAGCGGAAGTTGTCCCCGTCACCAACACGGGTCACACGGCCGTAGAGAGTGCGCCGCCCGTCAAGATACTTGGGCGTGAGGTCCAAGTAGGTTCGTATCCGGCGCACATACCGCCCGTACAAGCGGTACCCGAAAATCGCCGAGCCAGAAACACCCGCCGAAAGAAGAAGCACCTGGGGGTGCAAGAGCGTGACTTCAGATTCCGACATCGCTGCTTGGTCAGTGGCCCTCAGAAGATGCCTGGCCTGTCGGCCAGGCGATGGATCGGCCCAAATTCGACCCGCTGCACGCTTGCATAAACACGCGCGCTTAGCGAGCGCCGATTAGGTGCCCCGGCGCACACGAGACGACCACCACCCAGGCCGCCTAACGCGAGACGGCCCACGTCTCCACGCCCACCTCGGCGCGGTCTCCCCGACCTCGGTGCCTTCTGGGGTGTCGCTGCGAGAGTAGTTGGGCATGTCCGGCTGCAACTTTGCGTGGGCGCGCACCCACGGCCCGTTGGCTGCAACACATGCTGCAGAATGGCTGCGAAAACCTGCGCGAGCGGACTGGCCCTAGCTCCGGGGGCACGCACACCCGCTCCGCTCGGGCCACTCCATGGAGACCACTGCGTGTGGCTGTTCTCCCGAAGGGAGCCACCCTCAACGGAGTTGCCCCGCGGGAGCGCCGCCGGAGGCACGCTCGGCTGCTCTGGTGCTACTGGCCCTGCTGGGGGCACGGTGTCCGCTCCGCTTGGGCCACTTCGTGGAGACCACTGCGTGGAGCTGTTCTCCCGAAGGGAGGCTCCTCAACGGAGTTGCCCCGCGGGAGCGCCGCCGGAGGCACTGCGGGCGTTGGGTGACGGTTCGGGTGGGTGCGGACGAGCGAGAGCTTTCGCGCACGAGCCCCGCGCGCGCCCTGCAACCGCCGCCAAATTTGTGCTAAGATTAGCGCGCTCACGAGTGCCAGGGGGAAGACACCACTCTTTTCTGCCACGGCCAGCAGCACGATGGCATTCCCCGACGGCGAGTACGACATTGATCTCTCGATCCTCGACGGCGGTGCGGAGCATTCTTTCGCCATACGATATGGCTTTGTGCCCGACTCAATGGACCAGTCCAAGCCCATCACTCTCTACCAATCGGACCACGAGCTCGTCTTGCGGGCTTCTTCCACCGACAGGGACGGGCTGGTCATCTTTGAGGGTGTAGGCGGGGCCGGGGGCGCCGCTAGTGGGTCCACGCCGGTGACGTCGGCGGCTGCCACCCCGGCAGCGTCCCACGCAGACTCCTTTTTCTTGCTGTACCACAAGGGTTCCGTCAAGCTCAACAAGCTCAGCAACACCATCAGGGTCAACAAGTCGCGCAACATGGCCAAGTGGAGCGCAAAAATCGACGACTGGAGCAGACTCGAGGCCCGCGCGCTCGAGGTGCCTGTAGTGCGCACCGGCGCGAGTGGCGCCAGAAACACAGATGCAAGAGTCCGTTCCAAACCGAAATCTTTGCCCGCGACACCTGCCATGACGGCTTCTGCTACTACGGGCGCCGCGGGCGGGGCTGCCGCTACGGGTGCAGGCGAAACGCGCAACTTGAGCGTGCCGAAACGCGCGTCGAAACGACCGGCGGCCGCCAAGAGCGCATCCAAGCGACCGCCCAAGAAGGAAGAGTCGCCCATTATCAGCGAGTCGGACTTTGAGGACTTGGACGAAGACACGGTTTTCCCCGAGTTTTCGTTCGAGCAGGAGCTCAAGCGCGCCGCGGGGGGCGACGGGACGCAAAGCGCAGGCGCTGGCGCCAGAGGCTGCAGCGCCAGCAACAAGACCGGCGGCGGGTCCGCGGAGGCGCCACGAGCGGTGGCACTGAAGCGGCCGGCGCTGAAACGACCCGCCCTGAAACGGCCAGCGGCAGACGACGACGACGACTTCAAAGACCTCGAGGACCAGTTACAGGAGGTGTTGGGAGACGACGACGACAGCGACGACGATAGTTTCAGCGCGAGCGCAGCAGCGCCAATTACAATAGAAGTGGACGAGGGCAACGCGCCCGTGCGAAGCACCCCGAAATTTGCCCTGGGCGCGTTCAACGGGAAGAAAAAGCCTGTGAGCTTGAGCGAGCTCATGGGCGGCGACGTGAGCAGCGAGGAAGAGTAGCTTCGGCAGCAGGCTAGCCGGAGCAGCTCCGCTGGACTTTAAGGGGATGTACCCCGAAGGAGCCACTTTGCCGCCATGTGGGAGCGCCAGAGCCACTGCACTCCTACTGGAGACGCTCTCCCGAAGGGAGCACCACCCGACGGAGTTTCCCCGCTGTACTACTGGCCCTGCCGGGGGCACACGCGTCCGCTCCGCTCGGGCCACTTCGTGGAGACCACTGCGTGGAGCTGTTCTCCCGAAGGGAGGCTCCCCAACGGAGTTGCCGCGCGGGAGCGCCGCCGGAGGCACCTACAGCCCCCTCTAGTGCTACTGGCCCTGCCGGGGGCACGGTGTCCGCTCCGCTCGGGCCACTTCGTGGAGACCACTGCGTGGAGCTGTTCTCCCGAAGGGAGGCTCCCCAACGGAGTTGCCCCGCGGGAGCGCCGCCGGAGGCACAAGCGGGCCACTGGGGTCTGCTACACAGATGCCCCATATATACAGTCCGCGCGAACTAGGAGCGAATACATAGAGATTTAGGCGATAAAGCGTAGATGTTTCTGGGCGCCATGGCTGAACCGAAACGGAAGCGAGGCTCTGTTCGTGAAGACGGCGATGCGCCCACACTCTCTGGTGGTGGTGGCGGGAAACGGCTGAAAAACAGCGGTGGTGTTGCGCCGTTGGGTGTTCCCCCGGCGTCAAGCAGGTACTCGCAGTCTTTTGCGCACGACAGTGCGGTCACCTGCCTTGCTGGCAGCGACGATGTAGTGGTGACCGGGACCAAGACGGGCTCGGTCACGTTCTGGCGCAGGAAGGGAGGCTCTGTTGCGAGGCTCCGCCACTTTGTAGCGCACCCTAGCTGCGAGATCACGCAGTTGGTGCTCAGTGTTGATGGGCGCCGGTTGGCGTCGTTTGCAGACGGCGACGATGCGGCCAAGATCTTTGATTTGGCTACGCTCGATATGGTGCTGCTGTTGGCGCTAGGTCGCCCTGCGACCGGCGACACGGTCGCGTCGTGGTGTAGGTACGAGGGCGTGGATAAGTTGGCGGTGGCTGCCGGTGCGGAGGTGCGTGTCATAGACCCCGACGACACCGCGCCCGACGCCGGCGCCGAGGATAGCGGTGTTGACCAAGACGGAGCCGACAGTGCAACCGGGAACGGCCAGAGCCCTGGCGGCGGCCTCAATGGCGCAAAGAGCCCCGGTGCGTCCAGCTTCGCGTTGCACCGCTTCCCTATCACGGCGCTCGCCTACAACGCCAAGCACAAGCACATGATATCCACCGATACGCGGGGATTTATCGAGTATTGGGTGCCCGGAGGCCAGTATGAGGCACCGCAGTCCGTGGCGTTCAAATTCAAGACCGAGACCCACTTGTTCGATCTCACCAAGAACAAGGTGTCCACACGAGTGTTAGCGCTCTCGAGCGACGGCGAGCGCTTTGCTACAAGCTCCAGTGACGGCGTGAGAGTTTGGGAGCTGGCTACAGGAAAAGTTCTCAAGCGAGTGGGCGATGTGGGCGGAGGCGTTGTGTTTGATTCCACGGGGCAGTTCCTTGTGGCGGCACAGGCCACCGGAGCAGAAAAGGGCTCGGTCGCCGTGGTGCCGCTCGCGTCGCCTTCTGCAACGCCAGCGTACACGCTCGGTGCCGCCGATACACACGACTTCCAGTACCAGTTTTCGGCGTTCTTTGTCGTTGGCAACTGGGGCGAGGTTTCGCGGTTTGACATCGAGATGGTGTCGTCGACAAACTCACTATTGCAGTCGCAGTTGGCAGGCACCCCCATGCTTGTAAGCCTAGCTGCTAACTCCAACAAGCTCTTTGTGTTTTCTGGGGACACAACAGACAAGCCTTCAAGCGAAAGAGACCACTCTCTAGGCGGCGGCGGCGATGGCTCCAGCGAAGCGGCCACCACCGGTAACACCAACACAGGAACTACAGCGCTTATCAAGCGGTTCCAGTTTGTGACGCTCCACACAACAGCAGGAGATATCAAAATCAAACTCTACACAAGCCAAACGCCACGAACCGCAGAAAACTTCCTCCGGCTCTGCGCACGCAAATACTACGACCATGTGATCTTCCACCGAGTGATCAAGAAATTCATGCTCCAGACAGGAGACCCGCGTGGTGACGGCACGGGAGGCGAAAGCGCATGGGGCGGGTACTTCCAAGACGAATTCAACCCGTTGTTGCGACACAACAAGCCGTTCTTGGTGAGCATGGCAAACTCAGGGCCAAACACCAACGGATCGCAATTCTTCATCACCACAGAAAAGGCCCCGTGGCTAGACGGAAAGCACACTATCTTCGGAGAGGTGGTGGAGGGGAAGGACGCGGTGCGGGACATAGAGGCCCACGAAACTGACAAAAACGACCGTCCACTCACCCAAGTAGTCATCTTGTCGACCACTGAATCCTAGCTCCACCCACACTCGCCTGGGTGCCTCCGGCGGCGCTCCCGCGGGGCAACTCCGTTGAGGAGCCTCCCTTCGGGAGAATAGTCCGCCCAGTCTCTATATAGAATTAATAGACTCTTCTCCGACTCTTTGGGTGCAAATAGTATGCACCTCCCAGCAGCACTGACCCGCACTCTGGGCAGCGCCCTGTCCGCCAGATTCTCTCCTCTGGAGTCCTTTCAGGCCATCTCGTTCCTGTGTGGGTAGTTTCCCGAGTATCGGCTCCGCTTCGTCCTCTCCTCCAAGCCCGGAGCTCGCGAGCTCGCGAGCGGCGCGGAATCGCTCCGCGACTACTGGGCGAAAAATCCCCACAATTTAGCGGCTGCTAAGCAGAGGCCCAGTGAAGCAGCCAACTACAGCACGCTCTACGCCATGTCCCTCCGTTACATTGACAACGCCAGAAAGATTCTCTGCATCGGCCGCAACTACGCGGCGCACATCAAGGAGTTGAACAACACCGCGCCCTCGCAGCCGTTTTTCTTTTTGAAGCCGTCGTCGTCGGTGCTCAAGCCCAACAGCGGCCCGTTTCTCGTGCCCCGCGGCGTAGTGGTACACCACGAGGTGGAATTGGCATTCGTGTTGAACCGCACACTCAAGGACTTGCCGCCAACGTTCTCTGCGGAGGAGGCGCTCGAGTGCATCGACGGGTACGCGTTGTCGATCGACATGACCGCAAGAAACGTCCAGGACGAGGCCAAGAAGAAGGGCTTGCCGTGGTCCATCGGCAAGGGCTTCGACACGTTCCTTCCGCTCTCGCACTACATCCCAAAGCTGGAGATCCCTGACCCTTACAACGTGGAGTTGACGCTCACGGTGAACGGCGAGACAAAACAGAAGGACTCCACAAACCTCATGATCTTCCCCATCCACCGCATCTTGTCGCACATGTCGGCCATTATGACCTTGGAAAAGGGCGACTTGATCTTGACGGGAACTCCAAAGGGTGTGGGCCAAATCAACCCGGGCGACAAGGTGCGCGCGACCATCTCGCTGGGAGGAAAGCTCATCGAGGATGCGACCATCGAGTTTGTGGCCGAGCAGAAGCCCGGACCCTACGAGTATAAAGAAGTGTAGTCTAGTAATATACGTTAATGCTTAGTCATGGGCGCCGACAGGCGCCGAAGCCCGCTCGGGCCATTGTATGGAGCTGTTCTCCCGAAGGGAGGCTCCTCAACGGAGTTGCCCCGCGGGAGCGCCGCCGGAGGCATCTGCGGCCTCTTCTGGTGCTACTGGAGGCACGCTGATCGCTCCGCTCGGGCCACTCCGTGGAGGCCACTGCGTGGGGCAGTTCTCCCGAAGGGAGGCTCCCCAACGGAGTTGACCCGCGGGAGCGCCGCCGGAGGCAACCGCAGCCCCTCTGGTGCTATTGGCCCTTCTGGTGGGTAAGCCGCTCCGCTCAGGCCACGGCTGGGGCAAATCTCGCCATGCGAGCGACGCCAGAGCGCTATATGAAGACGCCCTCGGCCGGGGGTGAGAACTGGCGCAATACGATGCCAGCTTCGCTCATAACTTTGTGGCTGAGCTCGTCCATCGAGTAGCTTTGCGCGTACACCACCTCGCTGATCCCGCTCTGCACGATTTTGATCAGACAGGTGAGGCACGGGCACGTGTTGCAGTACAACACCGCTCTGTTGTCGGTCGTTGTGCCTGCGATCCTGTCTCTACCTGACTCCAAGAGCGCATTTTCCTCTGCGTGGAGACACAAGCATGTGCTCAAGGCGGCGCCGCTGCCCTGTCCCTGGTTGCAGCGGGGGCAGCCGCCCTCGTTGCAGTTTGTCAAGTTTCGCGGCGTGCCGTTGTAGCCCGTGGCCACCACGCGGTTCCCCCTGGCGATGACACAGCCCACGCGGCGCTTCATGCAGTTGGAGCGGAGCGCAGCCAAGTCTGCCAAGCGCATAAAGTACGAGTCCCACGTTGGGCGGAGACGCGACGCGTCCGTGAGCACGAGCTCTGAGAGCTTGACGTAGAGCTCGCGCACCGACAGCGACGTGTTGACCACCTTAACCTGGGCCTGGTTATTGATCTCGATGAGCGGGTTTGCCAGCAGGAACAAGAGCTCATCGTTGTCGCGCACAAACTGCTCGAGCGTGATGGCTCCAGCGCTCTTGGACTGCATTCGCTGGTACCGGAGCTGGAGCGGCGCATCTACAGAAATATGGAGAAAAAAGGGCCGCTTTTGGAGCTGCTGGAGCATCTCGATGTCGTGGATGTGCGAGATCACGTAGTTTGTGCGCCAATGGAGGGTGACAAAGTCTAGGAGGGCGGAGATGGACGTGAATGTGGCGACCGCTTCGACTGCTGCTGAGTCGTCTGCCGCTTTTATGACGCCGTTTATGATCGAGGAGCCGTTGGCGGCTGGAACCGCCTCAGAATCGGTCCTTGGTCCAGTCTTTGAGGCTGTCGAGCTGGGCTCTGTTGCGACGTTTGATGGAGCTGCGTCCTCCACGCAGCCGCGATTGAACGCGATGAGCTGGAAACCCTGGAACGTGAGGTAGCGAACAACTTCTGTTTTCCCGGACCCGAGAGTCCCTGAGATCCCAATCAACATTACAAGAGAGTGGACAGAGTGGGCGAGGTATCGGTCTGCTTCGTGGATTTATATAGGCGGCCAGGGCTGAAAATTCGCGTCAAAATGTGTCGCAGACGTGTTTTGAGTGTCACATATTTGTTTCAAAGTCTCGCAGACAACTCTCGAAGTGACGCAGATGCGCCTCGCTGAAGAGAAGCAGCACTCTAGTTGTAGGGACAGCTCTTTGTCTACAACCCATCAAACCACACGGTATATCAATGGGGTACGAATGGAGTGCCGGTCAGGTGACAAAGTGGATTTGGCTGCGAAATTTTGCACCCAAATAGCGCGTTGTAGCAGGCTGCACATGACGAGGACTTTCACAACCCTCGTCTACGTGGAAACTGAAACTTACCATCACAAGCCATACTCTGCTTCTAGGTGTCTCCTTCTCATCAGGGCGAACCTAACTGATACAAGTACTCATATAGATAGTGGGGTCATCCGTACACCCGCATACCACACAGACTCGATTTGTGAGGTGCAAGTAGACTAGACATCATATTTGTGGGTTAAGTTGTTGAGTCAGGGTATCTAGCAGTTGTAAGTTCCTATCAGGATCAAGTATGTAAGATTCAGGGCACAATTTTGCAATTCGGTGTGTACATCATTTGTTGTTCACATTTGACTAATGGAGTCTTTATCATACAATGAGCTTGATAATATTGTTTCAATAGCAACAACAACCCAGTCAAACACACTCACAGAATGCCTCTTACCCCAACAAGGACCCACACGGCAACAGGGGCCAGTCCACAGCTTTCAGACGAGATAGCCAAACGGTGCACTTCGCTGGTGTACGGGTGTGATAGCGTTCCCACGAGTTGCAGCCATATCACAGGTGTTTCACCAGGCGCTTGATACGCAAAGCAGGGACAGAGTATGCCGGGTGGTACTCCCGAAGGGAGGCTCCTCAACGGAGTTGCCCCGCGGGAGCGCCGCCGGAGGCACCAATGGAACCGCCCAAGTGCGCGAGTGCGCGTTGTAGCTCGCGGAGTTGAAGCAGCAAGTTAGCGCGCGCAGCGTGCGCACCTGACATTTTTGGTCTGGCAACCCTTATCGCGGCGCGGACCCCACACTACGGCCCTGTTGTCGCTCTTCTCCCACGCACCGAGTCCAATTGACTCACTGCACACACACCTGGCATGCTTCTATTGGTAAGTTTTCTTCTACTATTGCAGTTTTTCACTGCTGTCCTTGGAGACTGCGCTATTTATGGCACCTGTGGCAAGAAATCCGTTTTTGGAGCTTCTTTACCCTGTCGCAACGCCCCCCATACTCAGGCTGTGGTTCCTTCCAGGGAGGGAGCTGCACTTCTCCAGGAGGTTTGTGGGGCGGACTTTGATGTGAGTGCAGTTTGCTGTTCAGATGAGCAGATTGAGGCCCTCAAAACCAACTTGAAGAAAGTGGACCCGTTGGTTAGCTCGTGTCCCGCGTGCAAGAAGAACTTTTACGACTTCTTTTGCCAGTTTTCATGCTCCAGCAACCAGTCGTCTTTTATTAATGTGACTCTGACCGAGATCGCAAAAGACACCGGGAGCACTATCGTCACGGAAATCTCCCAATTTGTAGACCCACACTATGCCAAAGCGTTCTTTGACTCGTGTAAGAATCTCAAGTTTTCTGCCACCAATGGGTTTGCCATGGACTTGATCGGTGGCGGAGCCCAAAACTACCGCGATTTCTTGAAGTTTTTGGGTGATGAGAAGCCCTTTTTGGGAGGGAGTCCGTTTCAGATCAATTTCAAGTATGAGTTGCCTCTGGCGGCGCCTTCCAGCGAGGGCGACTCCGTTGAGAGCGGCTCGCTGCAGGAGGCAGAAAGAAATGGTGATTTTGTCCTTCGCAACGGAAATGCTTTCTCCTGCGATGATCCAAAGTATAAGTGTGCGTGTTCAGACTGTCTCGCGTCGTGTCCACGTCTCCCTCATTTCCGGGATTTCCACAAGTCTTGCACTGTGGGTCCCTTCCACTGCCTCTCGTTCATTGTGCTTTCAGTTTTGGTGGTGTTGGTTATCATTGGTGCCGGGTACCATATCTACATTCGGAACCAACGCCGTCTGAAGGATCTGGTGTTCCCCTCAAGGGGCTTGATCTATCCGTCGCAGCGCCGTCGAAGTAGCGCAGAGAGCCACCTGAGCGCACACAGTGGCTTTGGTGATGGTGAAGGTGGAGTGATTGCTAAACTTCTGTACCACTTAACTACGTGTATCGAAGACGCCTTCGAAAGCTTGGCTCTCTTTTGTCTGCGGCGGCCAAAAGCTGTGATTACAGTTTCGCTCCTTCTAGCACTCGCATTGGCAGCAGGCGGATTACAGAAACTCCAGCTCGAAACTGACCCGGTCAAGTTGTGGGTGAGTCCCACAGAACCGGCGTTACTTGAAAAGCAGTACTTTGAGGAGAAGTTTGGACGCTTCTATAGAGTGGAACAGCTCATAGTGAGTGTAGACGAAACCGAGCAAGACAATAGTTCCAATGGAGCCGCCGCTGGAGCCGCTGCAACCAGTACAGACAGTGGAAGAGGTGCACTCACGTGGGAAACTATCCAGTGGTGGTTTGCAAAAGAGCAGGAGCTTCGCTCGCTCGGCAACAACACTCTCGAGTCCATATGCTTCAAGCCGCTTGGCGAAACGTGTGCCATAGAGTCCTTCACCCAGTACTTTCTGGGCGATATCCGGTATCTTTCTGAAGCCACATGGCGCCAGAAACTCAGCAGTTGCACAGACTCGCCTGTCAATTGCTTACCCACGTTTCAACAGCCCCTCAAGCGCGACTTGTTGTTTAGTCTGGAACCTGACATCAGCGATGTGAGAGCATTTGTGGTGACGGTGCTAATCGATAACACACCCGATAACGAAGCAGAAGCGGCACGCTACGAAGAGCTACTCATCGAATGGGTCACGGAACAGCAGGACCTGGCCCATGAGAGGGGACTTCGCATTGACTTTCTGACGGAAATCTCACTAGAGCAGGAACTCAGCAAGTCTACAAATGTGGATGTTGGGGTCATAGCGATTTCGTACTTAGTGATGTTTATGTATGCGTCGTTGGCACTTGGAGGAGGAGGAGGAGGAGCTAGAAAAGGAAATGACAGCAACAGTACTGATCGTTTCCTCCATCCGTTTCTCGGTACCCGTTTCCAGCTTGGTCTCTCTGGCATTGTGATCATTTTGCTCTCTGTTGGTGCATCAGCTGGAGTGTTTTCTCTCTTTGGAGTGAAATCGACGCTCATTATCGCAGAGGTTATCCCCTTTTTAGTGTTGGCTGTGGGTATCGACAACATCTTCTTGATAGTGCATGAGTTGGCCCTTGTGTCAGCAACACGTCTGGGTCTTAACCTCGACAGCAGAATCGCGTTGGCCATGCGTAACGTGGGACCGCTGTGTCTCTTGTCTGCAACTTTGCAATTCCTGATGTTTTTGCTTGCTACGAGCGTGGACATGCCTGCGGTGAAGAACTTTGCGTACTATCTGGCAGGGGCCGTGCTATTTAACTTTGTTTTGCAGATGACGGCGTTTGTGTCGTTGTTGGCGGTTGACCAGAAGCGGATGGAACTGGCGCGTGAGCAAGCTCCTACTCACGATAGCGAGATAGGCAACGGCCAAGAAGAACCTGCGACCGAAAGCACCAAGACACCTCTCACGCTCACACGGTTCATCACTTCCACCTACGCGCCTGCGATCCTTTCGCCGCCCAACAAGCGCAAAATTCTCTCCCTCTTTGTGCTCTGGTTCACGATCTCGCTCTCGCTCATTCCCGGTATATCATATGGCTTAGACCAGCGTATTGCGCTCCCTTCAGACTCTTACCTCGTGGATTACTTCAACGCTGTGTACTCATACTTGAATGTGGGACCGCCAGTATTTTTCGTCACTCGGGATTTGGATGTAACTAAAAGATCGAATCAGCAGGCGCTCTGTGGTAAATTCTCCACCTGCGACGAGTACTCCATTTCCAACATCTTGCTGCAGGAGTATAAACGGGGGAAGAAAGCATCCATAGCAGAACCGCCGTCGGTTTGGATTGACGACTTTTTGACGTGGCTTAACCCCGACTTGGACCAGTGCTGTAGGTTCAAGAAGAGTCTGCTTGCAGCAGCAACAACAGCAGCTGGAGGAGCGGGGGAAATGAGGGAGATCCGCCCGCAAAAGGTGTTGTCAGGAGGCGACACCACCACCGTGGCCAGCAATGGGGATCCAGAGTTTTGTTCTGTGTTTGCTCCAGAAAGACAGTGTCAGACCTGTTACGAGGGCCATTCACCTCCATACTCCATAGATATGGCTGGATTCCCGGAGAATGACGAGTTTATGTTTTTCTTTAACGAGTGGATCGAACAACCCAGCGACCCGTGCCCCCTTGGTGGCAAGGCTCCGTATTCATCAAGCATTTCCGTGACGAACGGAACTATCGATGTCAGCTACTTTAGAACCAGCCACCGGCCGCTTCGGTCGCAGGAGGATTTCATTGTGGCGTACAAAAACTCACTTCGGATCGTGGACGAAATCAAGGACTACGCTAAAACACAGGTGGATGTGTTTGCATATTCGCCGTTTTACGTGTTTTTCGTCCAGTACGAGACGATCTTGCAACTCACGGCGATCCTACTTGCCAGCGCAGGAGCAGTCATCTTTGTGATTTCCAGCGTGCTTTTGGGGTCGTGGCGCGTGGCGGCAGTGGTGCTTGCGAGCGTGGTGATGATCATTGTCGACATGCTCGGAGTGATGGCCATATGGGGGATCCTGCTCAACGCGGTGTCGTTGGTCAACTTGGTGATCTGCGTCGGGTTGGCGGTGGAGTTCACCATCCACATCGCCCGCGCATTCACCCGCGCAGACCCAGAAACACTAGCGGCAGCAGCAGCAGCAGGTGGAGCCACCGGCAGCGCGAGCGCAGCGGCAGCGGCAACACACACCGTGGGGACCGCATCGAAAGGCGTCAGCAGCTCAGACAGGTCGCTTTACGCGCTAGCAACTGCGGGCGGGTCGGTGTTCACGGGCATCACCATGACGAAATTCATCGGAATCAGCATCCTCGCGTTCACACGCTCCCACATCTTCGAGGTGTACTACTTCCGCATGTGGTTCGCGCTCGTGGTGATCGCAGCAGTGCACGGGTTGTGCTTGTTGCCCATCATGCTCAGCTACACCAGGGTGTAGTGGCTGCAAAGTGACCGCGAACGCCCCCCACAGGGCCTACATAAAAAGTACATACAAGCTTACATGTAATGCCGCGTAGCAACAACGAGGTGCTCCCGACAGGGCCAGTAGCACCAGAGAGACCGCAGATGCCTCCGGCGGCGCTCCCGCGGGGCAACTCCGTTGAGGAGCCTCCCTTCGGGAGAACAGCCCCACGCAGTGGCCTCCACGGAGTGGCCCGAGCGGAGCGGACACCGTGCCCCCGGCGGGGCTACCCATTCCTACGAGTGATATTACCTGCTGGAGCCTCCGGCGGCGCTCCCGCGGGGCAACTCCGTTGAGGGGCCTCCCTTCGGGAGAACAGCTCCACGAAGTGGCCCGAGCGGAGCGGACGCGCGGGCTCGAGCCATGGTGCCCGGCAGCCGTTCGGTGTCTCACCCGAGCACGCGACCCGATTGAGCTGGTTGCGTGCCCTGTCGGAGCAGCCCATCTTGGCCGGTGCGCTGATGGCTGCGGAATGTGCGCTGGCCGGCGCCAGCCACTTGGTGCGTGGAACGCCACCGGTAGCGAACACAGTGCAGGTCCCGATGGAGGTGCGCGCCAGGGGAGCTAGCTGCCCAACTCGCGGGACTCAGAAATGGGCGGCGGCTTGGAAGCGTGGCAACTAAAGCCGGCTGGTGACTGCAGCTAAGTGACAGCGGTTCTGGCGGCAGCGCTCCATACACACGCAGCGAGTGCGCGCTGACCAACACACCACGGACCCAGCGAGCCTTGCAGTCGCACGAGAGCGTGCAGCGGAGAGCAGGCGCGGCCGCAACGTCGAGAAGTGCAGCAGCGTAGCAAACAGAAGCGCAACCAAGCAGCAAGCGCGCGTTTGGGCACCGGCGCTCGTATTGTCCCCACAGTCTAAATTGGGCGATTTCATCGCCGAAAGTTGTGTGACTACGGCGCTTTGTGTCACGTTGCAGAAGCTTCCAGTACAGGATTTTCCGCCGCTGGACGTCCTGGCGCCAGTCGTTAGCGAAAAAATCCAGCGCCCCGTTCTGAGGCTAGCACCCCCCGACCCGCTTTTTAAGTACGCCAATTCCGGACTCTGCACACCCGCCAGCGACTATTTCACTGTTATTTTGCCCTGGCCACTTTCTCCCCACCGTACCACCCTCTTTCCACAGCTAGCATGTCCTCGTTCACATTCTCATGGTATGTACGGCTAGCCCCTTCCATTGCCTCCCTCGGGCGTCTCCCACACTCGAGCGCTTTATCTCCTCAACTGCCCACGCCTGGCTTCCACAGAGCGGCCTAGCGCAGCGGCAGTGTTCCCTTGGACCACCTATGTGACCCCCGGCCCGCGGTGGCCTCCGGCGGCGCTCCCGCGGGGCAACTCCGTTGAGGAGCCTCCCTTCGGGAGAACAGCCCCACGCAGTGGCCCCCACGGAGTGGCCCGAGCGGAGCGGACACCGTGCCCCCGGCCGGGCCAGTAGCGCCAGAGGACCCGTAGATGCCTCCGGCGGCGCTCCCGCGGGGCAACTCCGTTGGGGAGCCTCCCTTCGGGAGAACAGCCCCCCGCAGGGGGCCTCCACGGAGTGGCCCGAGCGGAGCGGATGCGCGTGCCCCCGGCAGGGCCACCAGCACCAGCCACGAGCATAGGGGTCGATGTGCCTCCGGCGGCGCTCCCGCGGGGCAACTCCGTTGAGGGGCCTCCCTTCGGGAGAACAGCCCAAGCTCTCTGCCTCTTCCCATACTAACCCACAGGCCCAAAGGCCCCCAGGAGGTGATTCTCACCGGTACCTTCGACAACTGGAGTAAGTCGCTCTACTTGGTCAAGCAGGTTGACGGCTCTTTTGAGCTCGACGTGCCTTTGCCCAAGGACTCGGGCGACCTTTTCTACAAGTATGTAGTTGACGGCGAGTGGGTTGTTTCGCCCTCGCAGAAGATTGCCAAGGACGAGTCCGGCAACGAGAACAACGTAATCCATCCTTCTGATTTGGAGGCTCTTGCTTCCAAGGGCGCGTTTATTCCTGAGTCTGGCTTGCACGCGGCCACTGCTGCTGGTTTGGTTGGCGCCGAGGCTGCTGGTGCCGCTCACCAGGACGAGCTCAAGACCACCGTTTTGCCCAAGGAGGAGCTTTCGCACCCCACCATTGCTGGTGAGCCTGGTATTTTCATCCCCAAGGACCCTGAGGCCTTGGAAGCGTTTAAGACCACCACTGACGCCAGCACCGGTGCTGCCGCCGCTTCTGGTGCCGCTGGAGCAGCAGCTGTAGCCGCCGAGCCAGAACTCTCCCCTGAAGAGAAGAAGAAGCTCAAGAAGAAGGTGAAGAAGTCCAAGTACAAGGCTAAGAAGAAGAACGGCAAGAAGGACGACAGCCCCGCGGATACCACTGAGGACACCGAGGGCCAGACTCCAGAGCCAGAGTCTGCTTCGAATGAAGCAGGCGTTCTTGCTGCTGCTGGCGCCGTCCCCATCGCCGCCGGTGCCGCTGTTGGCGGTGTGGCTGCCACCGCTGAGCCTGTGCACGAGGATGCCGAGGCTGCTGCCAAGGCTGCCTTTGACGGCAAGACCGCAGAGTCCGTTGCGCAGCCAAAGAGCGAGGAGGTTGCTGCCACAGAGGCTGCCACTGTGCCCGCCGCAGCCGCTGCTGCCGAGCCAGCACACCACACTTTGGACCCCAAGGCACACACTATCGAAAACATCCCAGAGCCAACCATCGAGGAGCACCCAGCACCCAGCCTCGAGAAGAACGTTGTAGCCTCTGAACCCGCTGTCTCTGCGCCCGTTGCCGAAGCAACTGGTGTCGCGGAGGAGCCACTCGCGGTCACTGCAGCAACCGAGGAGAAGGAGGTTGACGCGTCCCCAGTGGTTGCAGAGCCAACTACGGCCGCAGCCACCACCGCAGCCACCACCGCCGAGCTCGAAGAAGAGCCGCTTGCAAAGAAGGCCGAGGAAACAGAGGAAATCGTCATCACACAGGGCAACATTACAAACCCGAAGGAGGCGATCGCCGCCGCCGAGGGAGACGTGGAAGTTGAAGAAATCAAGCCAACCAAGTCGGAAGCGGAAAGATTGAGAAAGGAAGCGAACCTCCCAGAAGAAACAAAGGCCCCCACCGCTGCCAAGCTCGAAAAGACCGTGCCAGTGGCCACCAAAAAGGACGCCAAGAAGACAGAAAAGGAGAAGAAAAAGGGCGGCTTCCTTTCCAAGTTGAAAAAGGTGTTCAAATAAGCAACCACCGCCACCGCCTACCGGCGCCGGAGTCTAGCAGACACGCACTGTAGCCGGCCCACTAGCTAGAGGAGCAGCACCACTGCCCCACCAGTTACCATTTGTTTTTCCCGTTTATTTCAGTATGTACTACTATGTTCAATAGCGAAGCAATAATTAATACAAGTTCAGCTCAAAGCCACTCTCTTACGCCCAGTTCCTGCTCGCTGCCTCCGGCGGCGCTCCCGCGGGGCAACTCCGTTGAGGAGCCTCCCTTCGGGAGAACAGCCCCACGCAGTGGCCTCCACGGAGTGGCCCGAGCGGAGCGGACACCGTGCCCCCGGCAGGGCCGTTAGAACTCCAGGAGCCCGCTGGTGACTCCGGCGGCGCTCCCGCGGGGCAACTCCGTTGAGGGGCCTCCCTTCGGGAGAACAGCCCCACGCAGTGGTCTCCACGAAGTGGCCCGAGCGGAGCGGCCAGCGTGCCCCCGGCCGGGCTAGTAGCACCAGAGGGCCGTGGCTGCCTCCGGCGGCGCTCCCGCGGGGCAACTCCGTTGAGGAGCCTCCCTTCGGGAGAGAGCAGTCGGTCTACACGGCTAGGGCCTACACCTCGGACGTTCCCTTTTGTGTTTATTAACGCTATACTACAATATGCTGGTGGGAGCCGCGCCTAGCGCGCCTCGAACTGCACCATTCTTCTGGTTCTGGCCTTGTAGATGACTCTGTGGCCGCACTCCTTGCACCGGATGGCGTCTCCCTTACCGAGGGAGAACGAGCAGGCACACTGCGCGCAGTTGTACTTGACCCCCAACGACTTGTTGATGACGTGCCCGTGGGCGGCGTGCGAGATCGATGCGGGAACGGAAAATCCTTCTCTCTGGGGCGACGACATGGCTACTGCTGGTGGAGATGACAAATCGCTGTCGCCGTTCTGCGTTTTTTTGTCAGTGTCGATGCCCCGTATGTGCAGGAGACTGGTGATATTCCTGCAGCTAGCATATTGGCTGCAACAGGTCTGCCCCAGGCTGTCGCCTCCACAGAGCGCTCCCCAACGGAGCTACCTCGCGGGAGAGCCGCAGGGGACAGCCATGGCGCCTCTGGTGCTACTGGCCCTGCCGGGGGCACGGTGCCCGCTCCGCTCGGGCCACTTTGTGGAGACCACTGCGTGGGGCTGTTCTCCCGAAGGGAGGCTCCCCAACGGAGTCGCCCCGCGGGAGCGCCGCCGGAGGCTCTGCTGCCCATCACTAACTCTTCTTTACTTTCTGGACGGGATGTCGGCGCGAGTAGGGACACCAGAGCGATGGCTGCGAAAAGTGTGCTGGCATCCTGCAGGGAGTCGGGTTTCCGCTCCGCTTGGGCCACTCCGTGGAGGCCACTGCGTGGGGCTGTTCTCCCGAAGGGAGCCACCCTCGATGGAGTCGCCCCACGGGAGCGCCGCCGGAGGCTCTGCTGCCTAGCACTTGCTCACCGGGGACGTCGGCGCGGGGTGGACACACAGCAGAGCGATGGCTGCGAAAAGTACGCTCGTATCCTGCAGGGAGTTGGGAGTCCGCTCCGCTTGGGCCACTCCGTGGAGGCCACTGCGTGGGGCTGTTCTCCCGAAGGGAGCTACCCTCGACGGAGTCACCTTGTGGGAGCGCCGCCGGAGGCAATTAGCGGGTCCTGCGATGGTGTAGAGACTGTAGCAGTGCGCATTTCGCAGCGCCTGTGGCCCGCGCGGTGTGCAGCCGCAGGCGAAAAATCGCTTTGGGTAGCGCATCGCAGCGGTCCTCCCCACACTCATGCCCCCATGAGCACGATACGGGACGCTATTGCGCGTATAGGGCGGTCTATACGACATGTCGAGGCGCAGACTTCGCTGGGGAGTTCGCTGCACGCGTCTGGGGCGGTGCGAGCGCACCGTGGTGGGCGTGGAGCCGGCGATGCCCGCGGTGGAGGGGCCCCTCTGTCGCGGGCCAAGCCGGCGGGGCCATTGCACCACACCAAGTTCTCGAACGACGAGTTGCTGAAGTACACGCCCCTTGTCACAGAAAACTACAGGCGCAAGCTCTACCAGGACTTTTTGCGGCCGCTTGAGATCGAAAACCTCAAAACGTTCCAGCAGAAGCGTCCGCGGTACGACGCGCAGCGCGCGGCCGAAAACTGGCGGGTGTCCAAGTCGAAGAGCATCGAGTCCATGAGCATCAACTACTTAGAGGACCGGGTGTTGTTCATTCGGATGTTGGAGTTGTTGGAGCTGTTGACTCCTGAGTCGCTTCGAATGGGAGGTGGGTCCGCCAAATACGTCCAGAGCGTGTTGCAGCGTGAGGAGGCTGCTGCTGGCTCGAGGGGCAGCGTGCCCGCTTGGTGGTTTCGCGAGTTGCCGCTGGTGCCGCCAGTGATACAACGAGCGCCAGATGGTTCCGGCAGCAACGCCAGCGAGAGCGACCAGTCCACGCTCAGCTCGCGCATGGCCGAGTTCCAAAAGTACATCCACTTTCTCACACACGCCAAGATTCCCTACAGGAACTCGTCGTCGCTCGAGAACGGGATTGTGGCGGATATCCTCCTCCACACCCACAGCCTCGAGTCGCCGTACAAAAGCGTGCGATCGGTCCACACGTTCAACCACCTCATCAAGTACTTTGGCTACGACAAGAACCAGAGCTCATTCGCGCGCGAGCTCCTCTTGGTGATGAACAAGGACGGGCACAAGCCCAACATCGAAACCATCAACAACCTCTTGCGCATGTGCAAGGTGCACGCGCGCATCCGGTCGCTCACAAGCACGTACAGCGCGGTTATCCAGTACTTGAAGTTGGCACAGCTGCTCGGGCTCGAGGCCAACTTGATGACGTGGGCGCGCATCTACGACGTTATCAACAACATATTCCTCAAGGAAATCTACATAGATAAAATCACCAGCATGGGGCTTCCGGTGCTGCGGCGGCTCGCACTCAAAATCCTCGACGACTTTATAGAAACGGCAAGAACCGCGGACGAAGTGGTGGAGTTCATCGAAACGGACTTGAAGTGCCCCGCGTGGCGCCAGGACTCGATGTTCCTGAACAAAGTGTTGCGCTTCGAGATGCGTGCAGCAGCCGCTGTCGCACCAGACACAAACCATTCGCAGACCCGCTCCGCTCGGGCCACTCCGTGGGGGCCACTGCATGGAGCTGTTCTCCCGAAGGGAGCCGACCTCGACGGAGTCGCCCTCGCCGGGCAGGCGCCGCCGGAGGCAGACGACAGAGACTGTGGTGTCCGGCTTGCGCCGATTGCGCTCGCAGAGGTGATTGACAGCAACGTTTTTGGGCGTGGGACCGGGCGCGGGGCGCCTCGTGTGGTTGACACGCACACGATCCAGAACGTGGTGCACCACCTCCTCTTCAAGGCGCCTGCGCTCGACCACCGGTTGTGGCGTGCGGTGCTGTTTTACTGCGACGCGCTTCAGCAGTTCCCCCACGTGGTGCCCAACCCGGAGACCTTTGTCTACCTTTTGCGGGGGGTCTGTGCTGGTACTGGCGACGGGCACCGCGTGGAGGTGTTGATGTTTTTAGCGCGGGCGCTCATCCATGAGGAGGCCACGCGTGTGCTACGCTTGCCCGTGGAGTACACCACGGTGGAGAATGAGGGCCGCGCGGTGAAAGAGGGCGCATCGGAGAACTACAAGATCATGCGGTTGATGGTGGGGGGAGAGCGGTTGAATATGTTGGCGGGCGAGTATATCTGGGAGAGCCGGAGGCGACAGCAGCGGGGGCAGCAGGAGGAGCCGCAGGAGGAGCAACTTGTGGCATTGCGGCTGGAGGTGTCACTTGAGGACGCACTCACCGCAGACGAAGTGGCGCTCTGGAACCAAATCAAGCGTGCGGCTGCAACAGACACACAGGTGCCGGCGATATTTACGCTCAAAGACAATGGCGCGGATCTTTCGGAAAGACTCAGGGAAGCGCAAAAATATGCCAAGGTGCACCGTAACCGGTCCATTAACGCCACCTACCGCAATCGCTTAGAGCGCATCCACACGGGGAGTGAGATGTTTGTGATGGAGAGGATGCGGGAGAGGGGATTGATATAGGGTGATATAGAGCGGCCTGGACGGAAAGTCGCGGCTACAGCACGGCGCACGCAGCAGACACTTTGCTAGTGTACGTCGTCACAGGATAGGTTTGTCCTTGTACATAGAACTAATAGAAGACTCACCGCCCAGATCCGGTACAGGACCTGCAGCCACCGGTACCACAGCGACCGGTTAGGTTGCTTTGTAACCCAAAAGGGGAACTGTCAGTGAGGAGAGCGGTTCACGTAAGAGCGATGATTTAGAGTGGGAGGAGAAGAGGTGTTTGAGTGGCGTTGCAGTGACGAATGATGTGTTACTGGTGGGGAGGGTGGGAAGAGAGGGAAAACGACAGGGAACGAAAGGAGTAGGAACGAAAGAACGACCGAAAGCAAACGATAGCTACCAGTGGGTGCAAAAGACGGGCAAAACATTGTTTATGCACGTAGGTGTAAGGGAGAACGGGCCAACGCAGCCGTTCAAACAAGAAGTTTACAGGAAAGAACATACACAGGAGACGGAAGGAGGAGATTGAAGGAGTATACGGAAGGAGGTAAGGAAGGAGAGGGGCTTTCTAGATGAACTACGGGAAGCAGAAAAGACAGCCCAGAAGATGTGAGTCGAGGTGACAGGAGACAGCATCGAACAATGCACCCGCTGCAGCGCATCGAAAAATCACCGCCTAAAAATATGCGGCCCCATGCACCTCCTGCCTTGCTGTTGCCCAAAACGCGCCAACTGCCGCACTTTTGGCCGGGGGTCGGCCAGCGTTATCGCAGGTGACAGCCCGGCTTATGCTCCCATTGTTTGGGTCTTGGGTCTTTTTGTCCCACAGGTGCAGTCACGTCCCCAGCTTTTCTTCTGCCCCCTCTAGCTCGCACCCACAAACTCCAGCCTCGCAAACTCGTTCCCTCCGAAGCTCGTTCCCGCCTCAGCTCATCTCGTCCCCTCCCCCCCAGAAATAGCGCGCCCCGAATAATTTTCGCATCCTGCCCAGCAGCAGCAGCAGCAGCAGCAGCACAACAGCCGCCGGCCAAAAACAATCGGCCCATCGGTTGCGATATACTGCTCCGCGAGGTAACCGTACCACCTCCCGTCCACCAGCGGTTTCGAGCGGTGTTGTTGTGCGCTTGATGTGGTGAACGGCACCATGCGCGCTGCCACTCCACGGCCACTCGCGGGGACGAACACACGCCAAACTCCCGCACCGCTGATCCGCCTGTGCACAGCCCTCCCAGGTATTTTGGTTTGGAGCTGGAGTGATTGTTTTTTTTCCTTTTAGTTATTTTTCCCCTGGTTATTTTTCCTTCGGTTTTCCTTTTGGTTATTTTTGGCCTTTTTTCTGTTTTTAGTGAAGGGTCCCCTCTTTGTATAATTTCCAGAATCTCCAGAATTGGTGCTGCCGTTGGTTTTCTTCCTCTTCGTCTTGTCTTTCAACTGCGCTCTCACGCCTCCTCTCCGCACAACCTGCCAGCCTACCCACCCCTGCGACCTCTACCCCAACCACCCCAATAACACTGCACACCTATCCGGATAACACCCCTGCATACCTCTGACCTACCCTGACCTACCTGACCTACCTGACCTACCTGACCTACCCTGACACCTACCCTGACACCTACCCTGACACTTACCCTTCCAACCGTAACCTCCCCCACGCTAAACCTACCACACACTCCCAGCATGCTCTGGAAAGTGCTAATTAGCACGATTGTGCTACCACTAGTGGCCGCTGACGTAAACGCCTTGCAATACTGCTCAACCCAGAATTCGGGCGGCTCGTCTGCTGCCACTTACAACGAGTTTATGTCTGCTGGCTACTGCTCGGACCACTGCAAGTCCCAGAACGCCGCCATTGCCATTCTACAGGGAAACTACTGCTGGTGTGCTGACAGCTATCCCCTGTCGTCCACGTCTCTTTCCGACTGCTCCAGCCCGTGCCCCGGCTACCCCCAGGAGCAGTGTGCTCTGAGTGGCACTTTTGGCTACTTGCAGATCGGCAATCCTACAAACAGCATCGGCTCGGACTCGGGCCTGCAATCGTCCGCCGGCTCTCTGACGCCCGTCCTGTCGTCCTCTCCCGGCTCGGCAACGGAGCCCAGCACAAGCTCTGGCTCCAGTACAGGCACAGGCCTGGGCCTGGGCCTGGGCCTGGCGTCTGCATCGCCCACGACATCGCCCACGACGTCGCCGAGCAAAACACAAACACCCACGGTGAAAACAACCATCAAGGAGTCGCCCATAATCTCCGCAACCACCATCTACGAGACCGTGTCTGGCCTGCAAGCGCAGATCAAAACCACCGAATACGTCACCCGCACGCCCTCAGACACACCTCAATCCAGTGCTACGCTGGGCTCGAGCTCAGGCTCGTCATCGTCATCGTCGTCGTCGTCATCTTCATCTTCATCTGGCTCGCTGGGCTCGCAAGCAGCAGACACAAGCTCGACCTCGACAAAACCCGAGCATAAAAACTCCTTTTTCGACTCCAAGGGGAAAGTGGCGGGCACATTCACTGCAGTGGGCATCGTCGCACTCGCCCTCGTAGCAGCACTCCTCTACTTCTGCTGCTGCGCCGGGTGCTGCGGAATGGGCGGACGATACGCCAGCCACTCGGACGAGGAGAATGGGTACTCGACGGACGAGGCAATGTACACGAACCCGAAGGGCGGCATCGTGGTGCCCATGCCACACACGCCAGACCCGCCCACCAGCGGCGTACGCGAGTACGGTGGCAGCGGCGGCCCCTACACAACGTACACCGGATCGGCGGGCGCAGCAGCAGCAGCAGCAAGCACACCAGCGAAGAACCTCACGCGAGACAACTCCAACAAACTGGTGTTCTCCTTCTTCGCCAGCAACGGCGCCAGCGTGGCCCGAAACCCATCGAGAAAGAAACTCCTCCTGGGCAAAGACCAAACACACCCGAACACCCAGGCATTCAACGCGAGTCTCATCGGACCACTCACAAACACTAATAACGACAACTCCAGCAACAGCCACCTGGCATCCAACAGCGTGGGCGACAACGACGTGATGGTGCCGATCGCAGAACTCGACCACCGCCTCGAGCCACGCGCGGTGTTCCTCAACGCCAACGAACTGAAAAAGTCCCTTGGCGACGAGCACGACTACTCCCGGCGCATCCTCAAGATCACAAACCCAGAGGTCTAGTAGCATACATATTTAATACACATAGCACATCCGAGCCGCCCGTACACCTCTCCCGGAGGCAGCCAGAGTCCACCAGGTGGCTCTTGCGACGTCACCTCCAGATGCCCAGAGCACGGCTCGAGCCGTAGTCCTCGTCTACAGGCCAAATCTCATTCTATGCGTATATTTCGTAACTATTAGAGAACAGCCCCTGTGGTGCCTCCGGCGGCGCTCCCGCGGGGCAACTCCGTTGGGGGGCCTCCCTTCGGGAGAACAGCTCCACGCAGTGGTCTCCACGAAGTGGCCCGAGCGGAGCGGACATCGTGCCCCCAGCAGGGCCAGTAGCACGGGAGGACCGGTAGATGCCTCCGGCGGCGCTCCCGCGGGGCAACTCCGTTGGGGAGCCTCCCTTCGGGAGAACAGCCCCACGCAGTGGTCTCCACGAAGTGGTCCGAGCGGAGCGGACAGCGCGCCCCCGGCAGGGCAATCAGAGCCTCAGTAGCCCGCTGGTGCCTCCGGCGGCGCTCCCGCGGGGCAACTCCGTTGGGAGGCCTCCCTTCGGGAGAAGAACTACGTGTGGGTGAAGAGAGTGCCCCGTCTAGTCTTGCTTCTTGGGGTACGTGGGCTGCCTCTCGTACGCGTTGGGACTGCTGCTCCGCTTCTGCTTCCGCTTTTTCGGCGCCCCGTGTGCGTGCGAGTGCGAGTGCGAGTGTGTGTGGTCTCCCTCCGCGTCGTCGGGCCCGTGGCTGTGGGTGTGTTCTGGTGGCGAGTCCGAGTCGCTGCCGCTCGAGGAGTCCGAGCCCGAGTCCGAGTCGCTGGAGCCGCTCTCCTCGCCAAACTCGCGCTGCGGGTGGAAGATGCAGCAGATCTTGCTCTTTTTCTTGTCCATGTGCTCGTTGTCCACCACGTCTTCTGTCCAGCGCACCCGCGGCTTCTTCTTTTTCAGTTTCTTTTGCTTGGCCTGTGCGTTTTGCGGGTCCGGGCGGAGCCGTAGCACCACGGGGGCCGCCGTGGTTGTGACTGTGGTCGTGCTTGTCGTTTGTGGCGGTGACAGCATTGGGAAGCGTGCTCTGTGTGCTCTTGAGAGCAGCCCGAGAGCCCCTCCGCTAAACTGCTGCAGAAGTGGCAGCAAGTGATTCGATCTGCATTACGTAAGCGGCCTGCACCCAAGCTCGTATTTAGCCGCTCCTCGGCAGCAGAGGCTGCACATCTTTGGCTGCGAACGAGCACAACTGCCTACCGCTGACAGCGTCCTTCGGAGAACAGCCCCACGCAGTGGCCTCCACGGAGTGGCCCGAGCGGAGCGGACAGGGTGCCCCCGGCCGTGCCAGTAGCAGCAGAGGGGCCGTGGGTGCCTCCGGCGGCGCTCCCGCGGGGCAACTCCGTTGGGGAGGCTCCCTTCGGGAGAACAGCTCCACGCAGTGGTCTCCACGAAGTGGCCCGAGCGGAGCGGACAGCGTGCCCCCGGAAGGGCAATTAGAACACCAGCAGCCCGGTGGTGCATCCGGCGGCGCTCCCGCGGGGCAACTCCGTTGGGGAACCTCCTTCGGAGAACAGCTCCACGCAGTGGTCTCCACGAAGTGGCCCGAGCGGAGCGGAAACAGTGCCCCCGGCAGGCCATCAGAACCCCAGTAGCCCCGTGGTGGCGAACAATGTGGCCAGAGCAGACGTCACCACCGAGCGATGGCTGCGAAAAGCAGCAGGAGTGCAGCTAGGCAGTGTGCATCCGTGCACCAGATGAGCCGCGCACGATCCTTGGCACCAAGAAAAAGAAATCCGGCAAAATGCTTGGCAGGCGAGAATTATATGACACTGGAGGCCCCCGTGTGGGCAGTGTAGATTTGTTCGTTTTCCTCTTAAGCCGTGCTTATTCCTCTTGTGTGCTGCGTTTCTGTCACTTCCAGCCTTTTACTCCCGAGCGTATCTACCTTTTGCTCCTCGTAAGCCCCCTTCCTACACACAGTACTCAACCACTTCTTGTTACTCCCCCCCTAAAACTCCTGCACACATCCCTTATGAACTACAGCCTTCACCCGGTGTCGTACCTCAACGCTACCGATAGAATGAACGACTCGGAGGCGGCCACTACCACGTCGCCCACGGCATCGTCGCAGTCGTGCAACAACTCGCCGCGTCTGTCTTTTACGTCGCAGTCGTCTGCCAACTCGCCTCTTGACAGCAAGGATGTGCACTACATCAAGAGAGAGCCCTATGCTTCTGGTGGCCGTGGTCCCGCTGACAGTCTTCTCAATACGTTTTTCCAGGAGCACGCTGTTTACAGCCAGGGCCTCCAGGGCCTCCAGGGCCTTCCTCCCAGTGGGTCTCTTCTCGGCAACGGCAACGGCAGTATTTCCGCTGACGTTACCGCTGCTAACTCGGCCAACGGACTCCTTGCATACAACCACCCGCACGGTAACCAAACACACACGCAAAGTCTTGCGAGTAACGACATTTCTGTAAACAGCTCTCATATGGGCGCTCCAGTCACCTCGGACGACGACAACTCGTCGCTCGAGTCGTTGGAGCCCGTCAAAAAAGTGAAGAAAACGTACAAAAAGATCAAGGACGAAGACCTCAAGGGCCCCTTTGTGTGCCACTGGAGCGAGTGCACGTGCGTGTTCCCGACCCCGGAGATTTTGTACGACCACCTTTGTGACGACCATGTGGGGAGAAAGTCCTCGAACAACTTGCTGTTGACGTGCTACTGGGAGAACTGTGGAGTGTCCACGGTCAAGCGCGACCACATCACGTCGCACCTCCGTGTGCATGTGCCATTGAAGCCGTTCCACTGTGATCTTTGCCCGAAGAGTTTCAAGCGCCCGCAGGACTTGAAGAAGCACTCGCGGATCCACGCCGAGGACCACCCAAAGAAATTGAAGAAGCAGCAAAAGCAGCTCAGAAATGAAGAGGAGGCCGCTGCTGCTGCTGCTGCAGGCGGATCAGCATTCCACTCGCACCACCTCCCATTCAACCCAACACAAGGCTCGGGTGAATCGGCAGGAACGGGCTACGGAGCGTTCGACTTCCCCACGCACAACGACGTTGGCATGTACCAGCCTGTACAGCAGCAAACACCGCCATACGAAAACACATACCAGCAAATACATCCACAAGCACGCCAGCAACAACAACAGCCGGCTGGAGGCTATGGATACGAGCAGTTTGACGGCTCGCGTAAGAGAAGACCTGACAATGTTCAGCACAACAACAACCTTGTGAATGTAATTTTAAGCGACTTTAACTTTATGAGCGGACCACAGCAGCAGCAGCAACAGCAGCAGCAGCAACAGCCAGAATTTGGTAACAAAAAGCTCAAGATCGAGCCACAATACAATATGGACATTTTCAACAGACTCAACCAATTGGAGGAGCAGCCTCATCACCAGCAGCAACCTCAACAGCAACAGCCAGTACTGGCTACCGGATTTGGCTCAAGCAATCAAATACTCGAGGCAGAGCGGTTCTTCAGCTCACTTTCGTCGTCGATTGACGTACAATACCAGAACTTGCAAAACACCCACAACCAGGTCCACACACAACCTCAGACTCAACAGCAACAGGGTCTGTTATACCCAAGCATGCCAAGACTCGCCGATAACACGGGCTACGGTCAAACATACGCCCAATACGACAGACTGAGTGGCATGCACCAGCAAGTGCCTGTTTCTATGGAGTTTGGCGGTGTATCGACGTACCAGAGAGCGGCAAAGCCAGAAAAGGTTGTAGAAAAGGAGTCAAAGACAGAGAAGACAGAGTCTACAGATGCAGACTCACTTGCAGCACAACTTGGCGGCTTGTCTTTAGAAAAGTCCCAGCAAATGAAGTTGGAAGATGTCGAAAGACACCGCGAATTGGTGCGCCTCGTACTCGAGCACTTGAAAAAATTAAAGGAGGCAAAGCCAACGGCCACACGGGCAGAGGAGCCGAAAAAGATCTACCCAAGCATCACGGCATTCTGAGTCCTGGAGGCTGGAACTGGCATTTTACTTCTGTGTATCGTTATTGTTTAATTGGATTATTTTATTTACAAGTAGCAACAGATTGTAGACAGCCGGTGACTATACGTGCCGACGGTGTCAAGCAAGATTTGTCTTGACGCCCACTATGTAAGACTGATGCTCCGTGGGTCACAGAGAGACAAGCGTTTTTGTGGTGATGCTCCGTATCAGGTTTGACAAGGTTGGGAAATCACGTCTAGTCCTCTCTAGCTAGTGCCAGCGAGCACTCCCGCACCGAGCACTCGGTTGCCATGATAAAGTACAACGTACTGTCCTGGCGCCAATGCACGTGCCTTCTCTTGAAGCTCGATCACAACCTCACCGTTGTGTGTAATCTCAAGCTTCCTTACTTTGTTTGCCCTGTCTTGTAGTGAGCGATACTGGATAGTGAGTTCGGTGCTGCCATCTTGAGTAGCCGCAGATGCATCTGCTTGTGCCCCCTCTGCGAGCCACGCCCAGTCCTTCACATGCAACACGTCTTTGAAAAGAGCGGCATTTGAACCTCCCTTGACAATCACAAGTTCGTTGGTGGCTGAGCGCTTCTCGCTCACAAACCACACACCATGGTATTTCGGATCGCCCTGCGGCATAGAAACCCCCAGTCTCTGCCCGATCGTGGCATGCCAGATCCCCTGGTGGCGTCCCCACACCTTGCCATTCTCGGTAACGATATTTCCCGGGTTCGGTTCGATATAGTCGTCGAGAAAATGGCGGAACTTGCTTTGCTCTTGCGAGACAAAGCAAAGCCCCTGCGAATCTGGCTTATCTGCTGTTACCAAGTTCTTTGCTTTCGCTATCGCTCGCACTTCGGGCTTGGTCATATGGCCGATAGGCATGAGAACTCTCGACATCACAGACGCAGGAAGCATCGAGAGGTAGTACAGCTGGTCCTTGTTGGGGTAGAGCCCACGGAGAAGGTGGTACTCGCCACTGGGTTTGTGGATCATGATTCTAGCGTAGTGGCCAGTGACAAGCCACCATTTACGGTTTCTCGTCGCCTCTTCCTGCGGGTCAGCTCTGCTGTGGTTCTGCCTTCCAAGTTCTAGGTCGCTCTTCTGTGGTGAGTCCGAGCTTCCCGACGAGCTTCCCTCGGACAGTAACAGGTTAAACTTTTGGCTCAAATGCTCCACCATTTTGCCAAACTTGACGAACTTATTACACCCCACGTCTGGGTTTGGCGTCCAGCCTTGCTTGTACTGCTGGATCATTGGTTCAAATACATCGGTCCAGTATTCGCGCTCAAAGTTGACCCGCTCACAAGGAATGTTTAGCTGCTCACAGATTCTCTTCACATCGTTCCAGTCAGCCTCTGTGCACTTGGCTGACTGCGACCAGTTTGCCATATATATCCCTCGTACGTTTCGGTACTTTTCAGCGTAGAGTGCTGCGGTCACCAGGGAGTCCACTCCCGAGCTCATCGCGATGACGATTTCGTCATTCGCATGCGGAACTGGCTGCTCATATATTTCTGGGTCTAGAGTATTGAGAGTCGGAGGAAAGTTGAAGGTGCTCTTGTAACGAGCAAGTCTGACAAGTTGGATATGTCGTATACGTCCAAGAAACATCCCAAAGTTATGTGCTACGAAAGTGGAATTGTGTTTCCGTACTCTCGTGCTATGCAGATTGATGCGAGCGCTTCGATAGCTGGAGCGTTTTTTGGCTGCACGAAAAACTGCAGCACTAAATGGCTGCGAAACAAATCGCGACCGCCCTATCTAAAAGAGCTCTACGTTCACACAAGAACCCACGTTTAAAGTGTGGCTTCAAGGACAGAGAGAGAGACCGATCTCGTAAGCAGGAAAAGGGGCGAGGCTATTATCTTTAGATCGCTCCATGCATGCCGCGTATTTTGTGCGTATACATATCGGTTGTTTCTTTGTTAAGCAACGGTGACGCGAGACTCGCCACACCTGTAAATCTGCAAGGAAGATTCATTGATAGAGCATAAATAGGGATGTATTGCCATTTTTTATCCTCTTTTACCTATTAGAAACAACCATGTCTAACCCAGCTTACTCTCTTTCCGACTTGAAGTACGTCGAACCAACCACTCTCAAATCATGGTTCGATGCACCTGAGTCAAAGATTGCCGTCATTGATGTGAGAGATGATGATTTTGTCGGTGGCCATATCAAGGGAGCACACAATTTTCCCTCGAAATCGTTTACAGAAACGTTGCCCGAGCTCCACAGCAAAGTCAAGGAAACAGAGGCAAAGGATATTGTAATCCACTGCAAGCAGTCCAAAAACCGTGGCACGAAGAGCACTATCGATTACTTAGACTATATTGGTACATTGCCTGAGGATGAAAGGAAAATATATGAACCGAGAAATGTGTGGGTACTTAAGGGGGGGTTTGACGATTGGCAAAAGGAGTTTGGGAATGATGAAAAACTCACAGAGGAGTATGACGAGAAGTTATGGACGGAGTCGGACCCTCCTACAATCGAAAAGAAGTAATATCTGTTTCGCTTGTGTACACACTTCTTTTGCTCCTTAATATTCCCATAGGCAGTATCAGCCGACGCTATCTGATAGAACTTCATAGTGAATACATAAAATTATCCCATGGACTCATAAATACACTTAACACGTATTACACCCCTTGTCACAGAACTGTAACTATCAGCTGCCCATTATGGAGAACCAATACAGTTTCGTACATAATATAATTTATGGTGTCAGAACCAAACGTAAATCGGTCCCTTGGCCCAGTTGGTTAAGGCGTGGTGCTAATAACGCCAAGATCAGCAGTTCGATCCTGCTAGGGACCATTTACCACAGGGCGTGTGGCGTAGTTGGTAGCGCGTTCGCTTAGCATGCGAAAGGTCATGAGTTCGATTCTTATCTCGTCCATTTTTTTGCAAGCCGTGGAAAGACACCTTCGTAGGAGGCATTATGTCTATGGTATCTGTCTCTGAACTATGCACCGGGTAAAACTCGGTGTCAGCAGTTTACTATTTTTGTATGTGTCTACAGAGAGGAAGTTGTGATCACACCCGCAGGATTCAAGGTATAGGGCAGCCAAACATTAAGAGTCAAGTATGTTGCCAACACTAAGGCTATCTCGCAGTCGATACTTAAGTCCTGGTGAATTCAGAGATACTTGAGGTTGTGCACACAGTGTGTTCCCGGGGAGCAGTTCAGTGTGTTCCCAGATTCTTTTGCAGCCTAAAATTAAGGCTGCTCTCTGTGTAGTGCACCATTACATAAAGTACCATCGTTAAGAGGTATTGGGTGCAAATTAAAGAGAAATCCTACAGCTCTGGTTTCTAAAAATCCCTCCTAATGATTGCCCTAACTAAATGAATACCATCGGTTATCTGTGTGTACGGAATAGCTGCTCCTTACTGCAACTCTTTAAAACATGTTTTCTATAGTCTAGCTGAGGCTAGACTGTTAGTATGTTTGCTGCAAAGCAGTTTTCCATTCGAACCGAGAGTCATTCAGTACTTATTCGCAAGTACCTTTCGCTGCTCCTTCTTAGCTTGCGCACGGCGTACGTTTGCAAGCCGTCTCTCAATTTCAACCCAAAACTCGTTCTCTCGTAAAATCAACTCCACATATTTTTCGAGCATTATCATGTTCTTCACTATCACAACTTGGAAAGATTCCACAATAGTCTCGATTCGTTCTTGCGTCCCCGCCACCTTTGTAAGATCTTTGTGAAAGTCGTGGACCTTATCCTGAGAATGCTCGATGTAGTTGATCAAGCGAGGGATATCCATGGCTGAAAGTTTCGCAAGGTTACTATACGTGTCGCGAATCACAGGATATTTGGCTACAATAGCGAGGCTTTTGGATTCAAGGGTCAAGTCATCCTCCTGACCCTGCTCTACAGGCTTGCCCTGGGAAATCGTTTGCAAAGAACTCAGACCCTCTTCCACCAACCGGTCCAGCCGGTCCGCTTGTTCACTTGCGCCTGCCATTTTATCCCAAACCTGTAGTTGATCCACTAGTTTGTTTAGCGCGCGGAGTTCTGCATTGCCCTCAAACACTTTTCCCAATTGTCTTCGAATCGCAAGTAGCTGCTCGGAATAGTCCTTCTTTTCGTCAGTCTCCAATTGGAGCTCAAGACCCTGCAAGCGGTCTGATAGCAGATTGTATGTTTCGCGCTCCATGGTTGTATGGGGAAGAAGCCATGTAGCTCTATGTTAGTTCATTTTTTATAAGTTCATCTTTTTTCAGTGGCGCGCTTAGCTGACAATAGGCTGCTGTGACTGGAGCAGATGACAATAGGCTGCTGTGACTGGAGCAGATGACAATAGGCCGCTGTGACTGGAGTACAATCTGGGAGATTACTCACCCGGAAAGGGCCACTCAAACACTACAATCTAGTATAACAATATTGCATTAATAGTACATTATGTGCTCTATTTAACCTGCACCAGACACCATCTGGTGGCGGGAGCGCACACGCATCCTCTTCCATCACCGGCGTTGCTTCTGCATCTGGCAACGCCTTCCCATACACACGGAAGTTTTGGGGGGGGGATATCGTGAACGCTCTAGCCTGACCAGAATTGGTACCCTTTGGGGTTCGACAAGCTGACGGGTGCCACAGGCTCGTTGTTCTTGTCGATTTCCATTTCGCTGCCATTGGAGTCTCTCTCAGTATTTGGCGCCGCAGCAGCTGCCAGAGTCACCTTTACCACCTCTTGCACTTTCACGGGGCTCAACAAGTCATCCAAAATGGGGGTCAATTCCGGGTTCGTTTGCTTGTATTTGTTGATCTTTTCGTATTGTGCCCATCTCTCATACAAAACTTGTTTGCGTTCTTGCTCCAATTTTCTTTCGCTGGCAATCAAGTTCCGTTCCAATTTCTCCACCGTTTCTAACTTGAGTGAAACTTTACTGAGAGTGA
The DNA here is from genome assembly GCA_003707405.2 of Dujonia schatavii. Lineage (NCBI taxonomy): Eukaryota > Fungi > Ascomycota > Pichiomycetes > Serinales > Debaryomycetaceae > Dujonia > Dujonia schatavii. The sequence goes on along the minus strand of PPIY02000009.1, from coordinate 28,599 downwards.
GCTCCACAATCTGATTTATGAGTTGTGTTTGATCGACAGACAGCTGTTCTGCAAGCAGAGCTGCATTGGTTCCAACATTGGTGGCTGCCGCTGCTGTGGACCCGCTGGCGTTTGCACCCGCGACGATTTCCTCCACAATATCCTTGATCGAAATTGAAGTTGCACTTTCACCCTTCTTCTCTTCCCGTTTGGTTAACTTTGTCAAATACCGGTCTTCAATGGGTAACTGTATAAACTTTAATAAGCATTCCTCTCTGGTTTTGGAGCCTACATGGTCTGCTATCCTGTCCCATTGGCTGGAGTTGCTCTGTACTCCACCGCCTTGTAAGTTATTGTGGCTGGATGGATCGTAGGTGCCGTAGATCTCGACACCCTCGAGCAAAAGCAACACCTCTTGTTCTGTCCATATATCTCTTTGGTCATCTTCCAACACTTCTTCTTTCATCTTGAGAAAGTCACTGGAGTAGAAATTCAGGGGGAAAAGTCCCTGTTCGAAACAGTTTACACACACTACAGAGGCGTTATTGGCAGTGGAGTTGGGGTTCTGGGTGAAGTTCTTCGTCTTGAGGTTGTGGTAACGTGTTTTGGTGCATTCCTTCGAGCACACATTGCAGAAGAATTGGATGGATGGTGGGATTTTCTTCGAAAGGTCTGCGGTCTTTGTGTACACATTCGTGCGCACTTCGAGGTTGAGGGGAACTCCAGCACTTGGTGTGTCTGTGCCATTAGTTGTAGCTACGCTCAGCGCTGTTGTTGTCGCTGTGCCAGCGTTAGAATCATCGGCAGTGGCAGCCACTGTGGATTGGGTTGTGATTGCTTCTGGAACTAACGGCACCAATCCAGAGGGGGTGTCCAAAGTGATCTGGAAGTGGCCCGTGAACTGTGGGCCCACCACACTCAGCTTTGTTCTGGGATCAATTTGGTAGTTGATTAGCCCCCACTTTTCAAGGAAATGGTGAATTCTGATAATGCTACTGACATCTCCCGCCAAATTTCTCCTAACGGCTGTCACTGTGAGATATTCCAACGGGTTGACTCTGTAGGCGTTGATCAAAAAGTCTCTTATGTTTTTGTATATCTCGGCCGTTTTGTACACCGAATGGTACTCGTCCAGAGACGACTTTGCTGGGAAAAAATCTGGGAACAGCTTCTTCTCAATCGAATGGATCGAGTTGATATCGAACCACGCAGCATACGATGGGATAACTACGTGCTGTTGCTGCTCTACAAGGTACGACCGTGCTCTCTCCTGGAAAAGCTTCTTGGCGTTTTCGGCATCTGCTGCAGATTCTGGAGACGTAGCACCCGTAGCGGCAACGCCGTCAGCGACAGAACCGCTTGCAGATGTGAGCTCTGCCTCAGCAGGCGTCACTGAGGGTGCTTTATCAGGGCCATCAGTAGCGGCTCCAGTAACGGAACCGTTCCTAGGCTGACTAGATGTTTCTGAAGGTGACATGTTTTTGAAATATTTGGAGTCGTCCCACAAAAAAGTCGCTTAGATAAGTGTGATGGATGTCAAATCAGCCGGTTTTTCGAGGTGGGATGCTGCTTGTACTTTTAGGGGATTCACAGGAGTGTCGAGACAACAGTACTGAAATTCTATGTAGTAGGCACGCTGATGAGCTGTGTACGTTGGATGCGGACGTGTCTGCTGCGGACCTGTTGTCTCCGTGTGTGTGTGTCTATAAGATGAGCTAGTACCTATAGGCTGCGCGTGTTTGAGTTCACCGAATGGCTAGTCGTTGTTTTTTTTGGTGTATCGTTTCGGTCAAATTTTGCAGTGAGGTTGTATACAGGAGTATATGTGTATGTAGGTCAGGAGAGCTTCCGTAAGAGTAGCTAACAGTGGGCCAGTTCGATCGTGCAATCGGGTTACAACGTGCAAGATAACGTCATTTGGGGAAAGTTTCGTTCATTCAATACATATTGACGCCGCCGTTTCCAACCGACTGCGTAGCTCGACAGACAGCACCTTCGACTATTTGTGTGGGTGTAAGGATGTACAAGGCTGCGAAATCGTAAATATTCAGAAACGCGTCTGGAGTTTTTGTATTCCACGGGCTGTTCTACCTCACTCTCACGTCTTTCCCCCTTACCCCAGTCATGGCTAGACCTGCTTTGGAAACTGAAACTGAATCTCAAGTGTTAAGGAGATCGTCGAGAGCCAAGGCTAAGCGGTCGTATGTAGAGTCCAGCAGCGACGATGACGACGACGCTGCCTCTGATGTGGATTCGGACGAGGACCCAGACGCGTACGCTTCCAGACGGAAGCCAGCCCGCACGCGTAAAAGAGCATCAGCAAAACGGTCAAAGAACTCCAAAGCTTCTGCTTCAACTGCTGACCCGCCGGCAGACTTTGAGGAAAATTACTTGTATCAATCCCTCTCACTGCCAGAGATTTCAGTGCAGGAGCTTTCATTGGAGTGGCTCGAAGCGTACGAGACCCAACCACTTGACTCCATCACTACGCTAGTAAATCTTGTGCTCCGGTGCTGTGGGTGTGTCCACCTCTTACAACCGCACGATTTGGCAAATTTGGAGTCAGCTGCAGACACTCTGGGGGAGGTGAACATCGCGTTTGAGCAGCAGCGCAGCCACGAGTACCCCTTTGCATCTACCAACAAGGACTTGAGGTTCTTCCGGCGCAATGTGATTGATTTTGTCACGGAACTAGTGCAGTTGGCTCACGAAAAGGGCTTGCTCTACCGGGGCAATAACGATGATGAGGAGGAGGAGGCTGCAGCTGCAGAAGACTCGTTGGCCTCACCGCTCATGACGGCTTTTCTCACCTGGTTTTCAACCCTCACCACGTCAACTGCTCGACCACTTCGGTTCGTGTCAACAGTTCTTCTTCTTGCAGTCCAGACACAGCTCTGTGAAATTGTAGTGAAACTTATTGTGCAACAAGAGAAAAACCAGCGGCAATTGGCCTCATACAAAAGCCACAAACGGAGTAGCGCCAACAAGAAGAAAATTGAAACCACAACCAATACAATTGCTTCCTACCATATGCAAATCGAAACAATATCAGAGTACACTACAGACATAATAGACTCGGTGTTTGTGCACCGGTATAGAGATGTCGACACCCAGATCCGCCAAGAGTGTTTGCGCCACTTGGGAGAATGGATGGCAATATACCCTGAGCAGTTTTTGCAATCAACTCATTTACGATACTTTGGCTGGTTGCTATCAGATCCACAGCTGCAAGTACGGCAAGAAGTTGTTAAAGGGTTGCTAAAGCTCTACAGAGCTGCTACAGGAACAACACCGGCTTCTGGATTTGGAGGAGCTGTGGGAAATGGAGGTTCCAGTACAGTTTCACTTGGTATAGGATTCCGCCAGTTCACTGAACGTTTCAAACGTCAAATAATCAATATGAGCACCAAGGACAAGGATGCCAGCGTTCGTCTCACGCTTGTGAGTTGTCTTTGTGAACTCCAGAAAATTGGGTTCCTTGATGAGCTGGAAATCGTAGAAATCGCACTGCACTTTTTCGAAGCAAACGGCGAAAGTGATAAATTGAGACTAGAGTTGGCCAAATTCGTCGCGATAGCCGTTGCTGACGAGTATCGAAACGTGGAAGGAAAGTATGAGTTACAAGATAACGAACAAATCAAGGGATATATGAGAATAAAGTTGGTGACCAAATATGTGAAGCAAGCCGCAGTTGCTGCAAAAGAATCAACTACACAAACGCCGCCAAGAGTATCGCCAATGCTGGAACCTGACCTTTACGAAGCTCTATCTCACTTTGTGCAGATACCGTTTGATTTACTCACATCTTACTTCTTTGCCGACTCTTCGTCGTTTGATTCCTCCCTCAAAGAAATCCTCGAGCTCTCAGAAGATGATAAGTTTCACCTTCTTTGCTTTATACTTGGTCATCTTAAGCGACTCCGCTCTACCAAGAACGAGAGCGAAAACTACGAGTTGGCTCTCTTGAAGCTTGCAAACCACCTCCCTAGTCTCCACACTGTTCTGACTCGACTGAGTGTCTTGTCTCTGGTGTACTTGAAGATTTGGGCATTAATTATAGTAGAGAATGGTGGGGCCGGTCCCAAGGGTATCCATTCGGTATTTCAGGAGCTTAATCAGGGCGATGTGTTTGTAGATTTGGTGGAAAAGTTACTTTCTTACTACCACGACGTCAACATCACTGAGAGAGATGGTGACAACGCTAATGCAGCAACTGCTGCTGCTGCTGCTGCTGCTAGCTATGAAGTGATCCTTCGCGCCGTTCTCCAAAACTATGACACTCTTTCCAACACCTCGCTTACACTCTCCGAAAATAGCACTATTACTACTACCCCAGAAATCAGACTCGCTATTCAAGATTTGCTCCTGTCGTTAGTAAGCGATGCTAGAGCAAATCTCGAGGCAGCTGCCTCCACGTCAGAAATAGAACTGTTCCAATCAGGAGGAGTTATCCAGTTTGAGAAGCTTTTTACGATAACCGACTCCTTGGCCAAGATAAACCAAATTGGCGAGTCACTTAACGTGGGCAAGGAAGAGAATGCATTCGGAGTATCTGCGTTGGTGACAAAGCTAATTACCAGAGTTGGCTCCCTAGACTTGCAGGGATACCTTTCTTCATCACCTACGCACTTCAAGGACAACCAAACCAAAGTTGTGGCCACTTACCAGGTGATCCTCAATTTCTTCCTTACTCTCAACTCCTGGGCATTGGAGGAATTGATATCCGTTCCTGCAAATCTACAGTACCAATTCGACCTCAAGGATCATCTTAAGATACTTGGGGCAACCATCAAGATTCAGGAGAAGCTTGTACTAGCCAGTACAACCTCGACAGCAACTAGCAGCACGAATGAGTTGCAAACATTGATTTGTGCGAAATTCATCGACACTCTAGTGTCAATGAGAATCTTCTGGACCAAGTTCCAGAACGGAAATAGCTTCAAGAATTTCGCTTTCGTGAATGAAATTGGAAGGGAATTATTTGTAAGGACAGTAGCGAAATCGCTCGAAGAGAGGTTGTTGACTGTGTTCTTATACAAAGAGGCAGTGTTGGCTGGTTTACTTGGAGTTGAGCTCGAGAGGTGGGACGATGAAGATGTAAACTACGGAGATGAAGCAGACGCAGATCTGGATCTGGAACCGCTAGCGGAAACCTCCCGCTTTGAAGATGAGCCCGATGAGGAAGACGGCAACCCACCATCGTCTGTGCCTGAGCAAACTCTCAAGCGTTTACGTGCAGAAGAGAAGCGCAATGCAAGGATCTGGAATGCCGAAAAAGACCTTTGTGTTTATGTCGTGAAGCTTCTTGGATTAGTGGGACTCTCCGTCGTAAGTAAAGTCTTTGCAAAGAGGCTTGAGCTAAACAGTGACCGTATTGGTGGATTGTTTGCCAAGATTGTAAAACAGACAACGACACCCTCGTTGCCTTCTTCATCATCCTCAGTTGCACCAGCCCAATCACCTGCTCCTGCGATTGCTGCTGATGCTACGGAACCCATTTCCATCTGATGCAAGACATGATACTTTGACCTATTACTAGGAAGCAGTCAACTGATCTACGTCATGACTGGCGTATCGTTAAGTAGTGAGTAATATGCATTAAAAGAATACTGTAGCCTTTCTGTCACTGAGACATCCAGATAGTGCTTCCGATGGCAGCTTCTATGACTACAACAATCTACTCTATCGATCCGTCCGCGATGTGTACTGTACTATATTGACTAAGATGTTTCGTAGGACACCAATCATCTCAATGCTTATTACTTCTCAGAAAATGTATTTCTCCAATCTTGTGATCGAACATTTCGTCCGGCTTGTACGTCGAGAGAGGAGTTTTGAAATCCACCACTTCAGATTCCGTTTGCGAGGGGTTTGTACTAACGATTAACGGAACCTTTGGTTTCAGGAACGACGCGTTTTGTAGGGAGTAACGCTCTTCATCTTGTTTTGTGATGGTAGAAGACGAGTGATCGCGGCCTAAAAGCTTTTCTCCAATCGACTCGTCCCGTTCACCCACATCCACTGCCACATGGTTTGTAAAGATACCATTAGAGGCTTGTGTTGGAGGTGGTGGTGGTTGCGGCTCCTGTCCGCTTCCTAAAGATGTGCGAGAAAACTTGTGCATCGAAGTCGGCCTCATCAAATCAGAACTTTGACTCAGAAACAGCTCTGACAAAGGAGTCCCAATGGAAGAACTAGTTGCTGTGGTTTGTCCACTTTGTGGTATCAGCATTGACCCTACTGTGCTCATAGTTGGGATTGCCGCACTTGACCGTTTTTTTCCTTGGATCATACTCTTAAGGTTTGCAGGAACAGGACTCATGCTTCGGCCCTTCATCAGCAAGTTACGACGTATAGCGCTGGTGCATGTGTTGGATGCCTCACGGGTGAGGTCCGAGCCATCTGTGGTATCAACAACACTGAGAGAGGACAGGCCACTTTTCAAATCACTGTTTGCTCCACCTTTCTCGCATGCAACCATTTTCCGCTTCATGTATTTCTTTTTGGCAGGAAGGATTTTCTTACGAATTCTCAGGGCGGTATCGTTTCTAAACACACGGATGTTCCCCACCTGGTCTGTTGTGACAATAATGTAGCCGCGGTCAACGGGTTCCGATACAGTTCCACGAGCCTTTGAGAACGCATTTTCACGCTTTACCAAATCGTAAATGTAATCATCTGACAACTCAAGCAACTGCATTGTCTCCAAAGGAGCAAATATTGCTGCATTCACCTTCAGGTGGTGTGCGTGGAACAGGGCATAGCTTCTGTTTTCGTTCGCAATGTATTCATACTTAAAGTCATGGCCACCGGTTTCCAAAAACTTTTGCATGTTAAACTTGCGGAGAAACCTGTTCTCGTTGATAAGCTTAGAGTACTTTTTGTGCTTCACCAGGAGGTCGTTGAGTTGATGCTTACCCTCATAGAGTATTTCTGTGAGGGTGTTGCGGAGTTTATTGTTTATGATTGAGTTATTGTTTTTCCACACGTAGCACCAGTGGTCCTCACTTCCAGCAATGATGTACTTGTGGTCGTGGCTTATAGATGCCACAATGGAAGACGAGGTGTTGGTGAGTCCGCGGAACCGGGTGACTAATTTCTTTGCGCGAGAGTTCACTAGACGGACTTTAGAGTCATTGGTCGTGACGAGTACGTTCCAGTCACCCATGGGGTCTGGACGAGATTTCGTTAATCTTTCCTTGCCGTGAGTACTGGACCGGCTTTTGCTTTTACCAAGTGCCAGACCATTTCCCTTTGCACTGTCTGATCTACTAATGGCATTGTCTTCGTCGCTATCCTCATCACTCTCGCCCAATGGAGACTTAAGGCTCACGTCTGAGTTTTCAAACACTTTGATCCCCGTGATCTTATTACCATTTCTATCATGGAACGGGTTGACGAAGTGCCTCTCCTGAACCTCGTACCGACTGATAACGTGTAGTCCCTTTGTCTCTAGCGAGAAGATCAGACCGTTGAAACCTCCGGCAAAGCACCAGAGCCCATCTGGGGTGAATGCCACTGCGGTAATTAATACGTCGTCGCCCAAATCATTCACAAATGCCACGTTATGCTCCAAGATTGACCATAACCGCAACTTGTTGTCGAGTGAGCCACTCAAGAAAAAGCGGTCGTCTGTTGGGTGGAACTTGACACTGGTGACGAAATCTTCGTGTGCAAACGTTTGGAGACATTCGGCACGGTCCACGTGCCACACTTTTACAGTACGGTCCATGCTACCCGAAACGAGAAAGTTATTCTTACTCCAATCAAGTGACAAAATGTTATGTGAATGGCCGTAAAAAGTCCGCACTGGCTTGTCGTGGAAAACGGGAGCATAGGGGTATACGTTTGATTTGCGCCCGCCCTTTGTTTCCTTGGATGTCTCTTCTGCGTGGCTCTTGTACTCAAGCCGTGCAAGTGGTGATGAGATAACTTTCCAGATTCGTATGCATGCGTCTCGGCCAGCGGCTGCAAGGTATTTACCATCGCGACTAAACTCCATGACAAACACCTCGTGCTTGTACTGGGACGATTTGGACAGGTCGCTGCCTTCGGTCACCACGTGGTCTAGAGGTGCGGTCTGGGAGGTGGATGTGGAAGTTGTGTTGTTGTTATTGTTATTGTTATCGCTGTTTGTGCTGTTCCCGTTGTTGCCCCCACCGGAGCCTCCTCCAGTGGTTGCAGAAGCTCCACGCCCTCGTCCACGCCGACTTCCTAACTCATGGCTGTAGGGTGACTTCCCATCAGACAAGTACGAGTCGTCAGGGTTTGCCACATCACTTTCACCGTCGGACAAGCCGTCTATCACACTCTCGTTCGAGAGTGTGTCTAAGTCGCTGGCCAGAGGTGTTTCAGTGGCTTTCAATTCCTGTGCTACGAATAAGTTTTCAAACGCTTTTGGCGAGTGTTTCTTGCGTTTTGAAATTCGTACGAATTTGGGTGAGTAGAGTGCTTCAAGAGGGATATTTGCCCAGAGCTCGTCGTCGAGATCAAGCTCGCCACTGCCAAGGGCCACCAGTTGTCCAGCGTGTCCCGCTGATGTAGCATTTTTAGTGGCGCCAACAGTGGGACGGGAACGGTCCTGCAAATCTGAGTAGTTATGTAGCACTTCATCGTTTCTATTGCTGTTGAGAATCTGCTCCTGGATGTAGTGGAGATCGGTCTTAGAGTCTCCAAGAGACGACTCCACAAGCGAGTGGTCGAGCGACGAGATTGCAGACACCTCCGATGACAGGTGCACGTCATCGTCGTAAAAGAGACTGCTATCGTCGTGTTCGTCGTACACCCCGCGTGTGTGCAGTTTGCTGGGCAGCAGAAGCGACACCGCACCGTTGTTTCTATCGTTGAAGGTGCGGCCGTTCAAAACCGGAGACAATTGTGTGCCTCCGCTTTGTTGTCCGTCGCTGGTGGGTCCCATGCCCCGGTTTGGGCCGTTATTGTGTCCCACACCGCCAGCTATGGCACTAGAAGCACGCAATGCCTTGCTAGACAGTAGCGACGAAGCAGACCCGCGTCTTTGTCTACTGGCCGGGCTTTCCGCTATAGCTGCTGGGGCTCTAGAACCAGAACCTACACTGGTGCCTGTGTGATGTTTCTTGCCGCTTCCAACGAGTGTGGACGACGAGTCCCGCGAGGACTTGGACGATTTGGATGAGGATGTTGAGCGCATCTTCAAGAGTTTATTGAAAAACCCGCCACTCTTTCTCGACGGAGAGTCCAGCGAGTTCGACGTGCCCGAAAGACTCCGTGAGGAGGGCGGGGGGGTGGCCACTTGCAGCAGCAGCATGAGAGCAATGGAGATAGTACAACTTAGTCTAGTAAGACGCTGTACGTAAGACGCTGTACGTTTCTTATCGTGGGGCCCGTCTGGGTATCTAGCTGCGTTTGCGGCTTCGTATTCTGAAGGCTAGGTTCAGCGAGAACGTGGGGTGGTGCCAGGATAAATTGTGGAGAGGGAGATTTCCCCCGAGATTGGCGTAATCGTAGAACAAAGCAAGTTTCAAAGACCCGAGCACAGAGGCGAAGAGCAAAGTGCTTTAGTATGCGTATTTAGTATGAGTGCTGCCAGACAAGTAAGTTGAAGCTCCAGGTAGACACACTGAGACAGTAGTGGGGCGGTCTGAATACAACTGGGACGAAAAGAGCAACGCTTGCGTCTTTTATCGCCAGTGACAAACGCTGTCTGAAAGCTTAAACTTCAACTGCGTTGCGTGCAACAGCGGCAAATGCGGGAGAGCAGCAACGATAAATATTTTTCGCGGGGCTTTTGAGGGCGGGCCCGCGCAAAAGTTATCGGCGCATTCTCTTTCTACGCAGCCTTTGAGGGATCTCGGAGCTAGCAGGGGTGGACTGTTCTTGTCTCAGGACTGGTTCTAATGTCAGAGGAGCGATTCTGGCGCGTTGGGGGGGACATGGCCGTACGCTCAATAGCTGCAATAGCTGCAATAGCTGCAATAGCTGCAATTTTGAGTGCTCCTGCTGGCAGACCAGACAGTACTGCACCAGCGGACTCGGTAACACGCCTCGGGGAACCGCGAGTCATCGCAGCACATGCGCGCACCGGCGCTAACGCCAACAATTCGGCGGCAGGCGCTCTCAACGGCTCTTCCAGGTACCGGATTTTCTGTACAGTCTTGAGTCCCAACGCCCACAGCGTAGCAGTATGCGATTCGAGGCTGCTTCCCTGGGGTCGTGTCAATGCCTGGCAAGTGGGAAGCCATCGACTAGCCAGTGCAAACGCATTTGGCAGGACGTCATATTGCGAAGCGAGGTTTCTTTGCGCTCGGGACGAGCAATGGCTGCAAATGGTGCTCTAAAACAGGTCTACAGCGCACAAGAGGCGGCAACACGACGGTACAAATAGACCGCGCGCCAAAAGGTGGACACCCCACTCGTACGACTACACGCACGTCGGCTCTCGGTAATACCACCGCGAATTCAGCTCCTGGGCCTGCCGGGGGCACGCAGTCCGCTCCGCTCGGGCCACTTCGTGGAGACCACTGCGTGGGGCTGTTCTCCGAAGGAGGCTCCCCAACGGAGTTGCACCGCGGGAGCGCCGCCGGAGGCACCCGCGAGCCGCTACACTGCTACTGGCCCTGCCGGACGCTGTCCGCTCCGCTCGGGCCACTTCGTGGAGACCACTGCGTGGAGCTGTTCTCCCGAAGGGAGGCTCCCCAACGGAGTTGCCCCGCGGGAGCGCCGCCGGAGGCACCACGAGCAGTGGGGAGCACTACAGGACGTAACTCGTACGCGTGTATTATAGCTATTTCTTCTTCTTCGACCACTCCAAGTGCAAGATCAACAGGTGGTAACCCTTTCCGTTCAAGTCGTTCAAGGCCTGCTCTGCCAAGCCTTCTGTGGCAAACGCCACGTATGCGAAACCTCTGGACTCGTTGGTCTCTCTGTCTCTCACCACGGTGACTCTCTGCAATGGGGCGTATCTGGCGAACAACTCGTTTCTCAACATGTCTTCGTCCACAATCAGGTTCAATTGCGCCACTCTCAAGGTGGTCAGGTCGTCGCGTCCCTCCTTTTCTGGGAGGTTTCCGTTTGCGTCTCTTCTCATGTGTCTGGGCACGTACTTTCCGTTTTGCATGGAGCCCTCGTCTGCCTCGAGCGCGGCCTCGTTGTTGGCCGCCTCCTTGGCCGCAGCCTCCGCGCCCAACGTGTCCTTGAACGGACACTTGGATGTGAAATGCTCACCGCCACAGATTCTACACTTGATTCTCTGTACTGTCTGCAGCTTCTTCTCCTCCTGTGCCTCCTCCTCTTGCTTTTCAATCTCCTTCCACGATGTTCCCAAGGTCAACTCGACTATTTCACCGAGCTGCGTGGTTCTCGTGTCCGGGCCTGGTGGCGTGCCCTTCTCTTTGCCAAACTTGGCCCAGTTTTTGCGCACCGCAATCAGCGGGTGCACGCGCTCTTGCACTTTGATCTCCTTGATCCGCTGGGTTATCTTCACCTTCTGGCCCTTGGCGTTGAATCTGTACGAGATGACGGTTTTCGTTCCGTCTGGATTTATTGTCACTTCGGGCGATGGGATCTCGTCCTCGGCATCGGCCCACGACTTGATGGTCGACGACATACTGTGGGTGGACGGGTGTGTCTCTGTGGGTAAATGTGTGGGTGTGTCTGCGGGTATGTTCCGGCAGTAGCGCAGACGTGAAGCGTGGGGTGGCGCTGCTGGGTGCTAGATAGATACAATAGACGCTCGACTACGTGCGGGCGCTCAACTGGAAGTACTGCTGCTGAATGATCGCGTGGACGAAGGCGTGGGTGAAAAGTTAGCGTGCCAAAATTTTCACTCATCGTTTTTTTTGTGCGCGTGCACGCTGCTGTGGGTGCAAGCCCATGGCTGCGAACGCACTGACCCACGGCCCCTCTGGTGCTACTGGCCCTGCCGGGGGCACGCCAGTCCGCTCCGCTCGGGCCACTCCGTGGAGGCCACTGCGTGGGGCTGTTCTCCCGAAGGGAGGCTCCTCAACGGAGTTGCCCTGCGGGAGCGCCGCCGGAGGCTCCAGCAGGCACCTTCACTCGTAGATATGGGTAGCCCCGCCGGGGGCACGCCAGTCCGCTCCGCTCGGGCCACTCCGTGGTGGCCACTGCGTGGGGCTGTTCTCCCGAAGGGAGGCTCCTCAACGGAGTTGCCCCGCGGGAGCGCCGCCGGAGGCTCTCGTGGTAGTTGCTCTCCTCTACTGGCTACACATGCGTAGTTGTGCTCTCTATTGTATTTACTTCTGTCTATGCCACCACTTCTTTGCAGACGACGGCCTGTGCTGCTGGACCGGCGCTCCATCTACTGCTGTATGTCCTTCTCGACCAACGCAAACACGTCCTTGTTTCTGTACATCTCTTCGTGCAAGCCCCAGTTGCTGCTGTGGTACTGCACGTCCGGGTGCCAGCTCAAGTGGCTCAAGAGGACCCGAGATTGCCTCTCCGAGAGAAGCTCGTCGTCGAGCGATTGGATCACGCGAACGCGCCCTGGCTGCTTGTGCATCTTGCGGTATATGTCAGTCGCCTCGCGGTACTTTTCCTCGCTGTCAAACGCCTCTTGCACGAACGAGAGGTATTCCGGGTACTCTTTAAGGAGCTCGGGGATATCGTATATTCCGTCCAAGAGGTACACGCCGTCTACACGCAACTCGGCGTCCAACTGTCCCGTGCTGCTGCCCTTCGCAACGAGCAGCTGGAGAACAAGCGTGGCACCGACTGAGTGGCCTACAAGGCTGAAGGTTGGCACCAGAATTGGGCCAGAGCCTCCGGTTGCCACGGGGAATTCCCGGTGCACAAAGTTGATAGCCTTAACTACATCGGCCAAGTGCTCCGGATGGCGCACTTTGGGCGACAACCGATAGTTGACGCTAAAACAGTTGGCTCCGACAGCGTGCGCGGAGTGCTCAGCAAAGGCCGCAAAGTCTTCAAAGGTGTTGCGCGGGTCTCTCCACGCACCGCCGTGAACGAAAACCACCGTTCTCGAGTTCTGCGGCGAGTAGTTGAAAACCTTGACACGCTGCAACTCGTCTGGGCCGTACGAACGCTCTGTCATTGTAGGCTAATAGGGACAAGTGCTGCTTGGAGGTACAACCGACTGGCAAATGCCTGCGATCAAGCGCGCTTTTGGCGTGTCCAATGTACAGTACATCCCCCACACTCTCAACTACTTCAAACGAGCCTTCCTCAACGGAGATGGCCTAGTCGGTGTCGCCGTTGGAGGCTCTCAGTGATAAGCCCTGTATACACTGGCAATACGCCTGTCTTGTTGATTGCTTGTATATTACATATAGTACAGTCTAGTGGGAGGCAGCTCTCTGTCCCGCAGAAAGCGTGCCCATAGCGGTATAGCCGCGTATCCTAAGGCAGGGAGCAGGAACGTATACTTCGGCTCGTTGAGACACTGCCGAGGCATTACCTTTGCCGTCGAGAGTAGTTTGAGCTCCTGCTCAGAGCCGCCATATATTGTCTCTTGGTGCCCGCGTTGTTTTGCCGCTGGATACCCTAGTCACATCCTATTCACTCTCTATTACACCTGGTTACGTCCTGGTCACTTCCTGGTCACTTCCTGGTCACTTCCTGGTCACTTCCTGGTCGCTTCCTGGTCACTTCCTGGTCACTTCCTGGTCACTTCCTGGTCACTTCCTGGTCACTTCCTGGTCACTTCCTGGTCACTTCCTGGTCACTTCCTGGTCACTTCCCGGTCACTTCCTGGTCACTTCCTGGTTCCCCGGTCACTTCCCGGTCACTCCTTACTCTGGTTCCCCATGCCACGATCCAATGCTCCACTTTGCATTTGTAGCCAACCCTCGACTTTACACTCACTTTGGTTCTCTTTTAATATAATAAACAATTCAATAACAGACATTTTCAACAACATTGGAGAAAGAACTCATTCACCCCTCATACATACCTCGTTTCATCGTTACGCGTATCACCGCTTCGAGTCGTTGCGCAGTTTGAAGAGTGCTTGCCCGCTGACTCGCGCGCTTAGTAGCGCGATGGAGATCTGTCACGGTTGTAAGACTCACCACCGCTTCTCTCGAATCCGCCTCTCTCCTCGCGGTCGTATCCGCCTCTGTCGCCTCTGTATCCTCCACGGCCACCTCTGAAGTTATCGTCGCCTCTGAAGCCGCCTCTTCCGCCTCTGAAACCTCCGCGGCCTCTGTCGTCTCTAAATCCACCACGGCCACCTCTGAAGCCACCACGTCCGCCAAAGTCACCACGGCCACCTCTGAAGCCACCACGTCCGCCAAAGTCACCACGTCCGCCACGGAATCCGCCACGTCCGCCAAATCCACCTCTTCTTGGTGGGGGTGGAACAAATGGAGAAGTGTCCTCCTCAGCAGCCAAAGTGGCTCCCTGGAACTCAGACTCGTTCAAAAGAGGGATGGCAGCTTGCAACTCGTCAGCAGAAGAAAACTCCAAGTTTCCGGTGGTCTCACCAGAGTCGTAGTCCTTCCACACCTTGGCAAAAGTGGGGGCAAACTCGGTCTTTTCTCTGACGAAATCCTTGAAATCTTGCCATGCGGTTCCCTCGGGCAAGTTGCTCACCTTAACTCTGTATAAACCACGGGTGTCCTCCTTTCTCTCACGTGGAGCCTCAACCTGCAACTGCTGGCCCTGGAAGTCGGTGTTGTTCAAGGTCTCGATGGCCTTCTTGGCATCATCTGCAGACTCGAAGGTGACAAAAGCAAATCCTCTCATCACCTGCACCTCAGTGACAGGTCCCACTTCAGCGAAGTGTGCCTCAACTTGTGCTTCGTCGGCTGTTTCTGTTAGTATACGTTTTGATGGAAGCCGTCAAGTGCCCCCTATTCTATGTCCCTCCTTCACCTAGAGACACCCCAATGGAGCCTCCAACAACTATTGATGGCATATGGGTGCTAGCCATCGCCAATGGCAGCCAATGGCGACAGCTTACCGCTAGAAATAGAGACGCGCCCACGTTTTTTTTTTTTTTTGGTATTCTTTATGAAATACTCGTAGTGAGCTTACGACAACAGCCCAAAGCTGGCCAGTCACTAGCAAATGCAGTACATACCTTCGTAACCTAATGGTCTCACAAAAATCTTGTTTGTTTCAGACATATTGTTGTATTGTTTGTGTGTGTTTGCTAAAGAAAGCTGTACAAATCTGCTGGCTTTTGTTTTTTTGTAGCTGGGCGCTTGCAAATTTAATTTTGCTTCCATCTCGATGCGCACGGTGTGCAGGACTGTGGCAAGCGCAGGTGGGGTGGGGGCTTCGAGGCTGAGGTAGACGCCGTTTGTCTGATCGCGTCGCCATGCTGCCGGAGGTGTGGTTAGAAGTTTGGTGAGACAAGTGGTGATACGTGTAGTGAGAGGGGGTGATGTATGCTTCAAGTCCTGTTTGTCTCCCAGTCCCATCCGCGAGCGGTCTCTTCAGTAAACTCTTTGCAACCACAACGGTACATCCGTACACCTGTGCTTTGGGGCCAGTGGGCAGACGATCCCAGTGGCACAAGCGGCTGCTCTGTGTGCCCATTCGGGGGGAGCTCTCAATGGAATCCCTTTGTAGGTAATTGGCAGCTACATTGCCATTTGTACGGCTTCTACATTGCCATTGGTACGGCTTAGCTACAGCGTCACTTGAACCCTCGCTATATTGTAAACTACCTAATCTCTCTTCCATCTCACCTGGCCCTGTTGCCTGGCGTAGTAAATGCCTCCAACTTCGATATTTGTATTCCATTGATCGATGTGTGAACACAATGCAGATCCCAAAGCCATCTCTCTGGGGATTTTTGTTTCATCCACTTTCAAGGTGAATCCGTTCACTCCGTTGGGGATCACTTGTGCAATCCTTTCTCTAACTTCAGACTCCTTTTCTCCTAGATTGTACACTTTTTCAAGCCATCTTCCCTTGCTTGTCCACTGGTAAGTAAACCCGTCCGCCAACGTGAACATCCGATAACTATCGTTGGCATCCACCCTATGGCTAATAATGTGCCAGCCCAACTCTGCAGCGGGGATGTCCGGTGCACGGATCAAGAGCACGTTTGAGCGCAAGCCTGCTCTGACCGCGGCACATGGCTCATCCTCGCCATTTTCCCCGGTTCCTGTGATTGCTGACAGGTACATCTTGTATGCACCTTTGACTGCTCTTGATCTCACAAACCAAAAGAGTTTATCACCGGGATTCTTGGCTCCCAAGGGGATGGTACCACCCTGGGTATCATAAACATCAAAGATCTTGGACCCCGATCCAAACCTCTTCAAAACAGCGTACTGGGAAATGCCTTGTTCGGGCAAATCAACAATGGTTGGCACATACCGAGAAGCACGTCGATGTGGATGAAACAACACAGCCTTGGCGAGCACCAAAGGTCTCATGACGGGGGAAAGGACAAGTTCGATAGGCATGATTAGCAATGAGTAGTTGGGTTCAAAAAGCAAAAGTTACAGCACGACAGGATCTTTGACATGAACACAAGAGGGGTTTAAATAATGCGTATGGCAAAACCGGTTACAAAAAGATTTGCAGCCACAAACGAGCCACAAACGAAACGAGGCGTCTGCATCAATGGAAAGTGATTGCTGGGGAGTGAGTGAAGCAAAAGCGTGAAAGAAGTTCGAGTGACTTGCAATCTTTGAAATCAACTCTTGATAAGAGCTAGGAAGCGAGGATCTATTCACTATACCTCACAGATAATCTCTAACAGACAAGAGACTCAAAACGCAGTGAAACGAATCAAATTCAACACTTTCCCCTTCCGATACAGTTTTTGACTCCCTCCTATTGATCTCTGAGTGTTCCTCATCACCCAGATACTGTCTGATTACATACTTCAACTCACTTTCGCAGTCACCGTATCTCTAGCGTGTTGCTGCTGCTGTTACTCCTGCAACCCTAACACGTGACTGAAAATTTTATCCAGACGATCGAGTTTGTCAACAACGGAGCAAGCAATGAACAAGAAAATCGGATGTAGTGTAGGTGGTTATCACAGTCCGCTCTCATTGTTAGAGTACCGGGCAAACCGGGGTTCGAGTCCCCGCTTCCGAATTCTTTTTTTGGTCCATAAGGAATCTGGACCATATTTTTGCTTCAAGGCTACAGCGATTCGGGAGCCAGTGCTTAGTGATCTCAGGCGATAGGGATCTTGGATCTCTGGATGGGAGTGGGTTTCTTGATTTTCGTAGTTTAGAGTACGACGTCTTAGTTTAAGATACAGCATTCTTCATTGAGATTGGCATTCACACGACTCGATCTTGGCCACTAATAGGGCCCGCAGGACATCTTTTGGGGTGAAAAGTGAGGAGAGATTGTAGATACGAGCATCATGGGCCACAATGTCGCAGTTGTTCATGTCGCTGAAGCTTGTTCATGAGAGGCATGTTCATGACACCTGATTCCATAGTCTTTCTTGATTGTTACATCCGTACACCCAGTTTGACAAGCAGCTTCGCTGAGTGTGCCAAGGTGTGTGTTGGCGAGTGGAATGCTCTTGTTTATGTATATGAAGCTGGGAGCACTAGCTCTGACGTTATTAGTCCACTTTGCAATCTCCAACTAATTATTTAAAAATACAACTGTGTTTCATATTTTGGCTCTCTTTTGCACCCAGTGGAAATATTTGAACCATCTCCTTTATTACTCGCCCGTTCAAAACAAGATATCATCATCTGACTCATATTCTCTAAAGACACTATCAACAGCAAACATGAAGCTACGAGAACGAAAAAGCTCTGAATGAATATATTAGTGTACAAACTTTTTAACTGCTGTGTAAGTTCCCATACACTTTGCAGAATGCGCGTGAACTGCGCATAGCGCAAACAACGTTGTCGTCGTTGTATCCGATAAGATCAAAAGGACCTGGCTTGTATGTGTCCCTCCCAGCTCCGTAGAATATATCGCCAAACCTGTAGATTTCACGGAGAAGATTCTTGATTTCGATCCTTTCTACAGTAAGGTCGCCCACAGATAATGTGAGAGACATGTAATCCGTGACCCGCTTTGGATTGTCTCCGTTACTCTCGATGATCCATGACGAGATTCCGTTTGGAATGAGGATGTTACTCCCTCCGCACAAGTTTGTGGGATCATTCAAGTCCCATCCGAGGATGTCCATGTCGAAGGAGATTGACAGCAGCACATGGCTTATCTTATATACACCTTTGTCTTTGCCGTCGGTATCCTTGATCACATCTTTGACCACCAACACCATGTTTGGTCTGTACATAACCGGTCCACAGCCGCATTCATCAATGTGTGCTCGAGCAAACCCTAGCCACACTTCTCTGTGTTCGGGCATAAACTTTCTCCAGTCCAAACCCAGTTGTACCAAGAGCTCATTGACACTAAGCAACTCGGTACCGCCTCTCAATTCACCCACTTTTTCGTGTGGTAAAAGATTGGGATTGAGTTTATAATCGAATTCGCAAATGGCACTTTTGATGTCACATTTCAAGATCTCAAGCAGCAGCCACCGGTACACAAAGTAGATATAATTATCGTAGTTGTCCTCGAGATGAGCCAGCTTCTCGTTGAATCCGAAGAATGGGGTCCAGTTTTTCTGCTTTTCTTGTCGTGGCTCATGCTTTATTTTCATCTCCTCTACACGGGCGTAGTCAGTGAAGTCGTAGTAGTCGTCGTTGATGTCGTCTGTGTTGTACTTCCCTCGCTGGAACTCAAAGGGGAAACAGAGCCACATAGACCGATAGTAGTTTTGTTTGACGTTATCTGTGTGGTCTTCGTCATCATCGTATTTTTCGAATTTGCGGTGCATGGAGTTGAAGATGATTATCGGTTCGTAGTGCCCGAACTTGGTCTTGTATTTTGTAATTCTGGGGTCTTCCGGCCCATAGTAGCGGTTATCGAGCACGTCGTAGTCGTGGAAGAAGGGGACTTTCAAAAATGTGGGGAACTTTACTGAAAGAAGCCCCTCGCGTGACTTGCGGTTCCCGTTTCCAGGGAGCACCAAATGTGTGTCTTTGAGTTCTGTCCAGTTCTCGTCAAAGACCTGTGCGTATGTCAACGAAATGATGGGTGCATTACGGGCCCCCAGCGGCGAGTAGATGACTCGCCGGATCATCAAGTGCACCCCAAAGTCCTCAAGCCACACCGAAGACCCGGCCAATTGGAACCAATTTTGCGTCACCGGGATACCTTCACTGAACTGCTCTTTCAAGTGGTCAAGGAAAAAGGGCGCAACCTCCTTGTAGTAGCGGTTATGGGGCATCTCCTTGACAAAGCGACGAAGCACTTTTTCCAAATCAATGTCGATATTCTTCGCCTTATTCACCAGCAAATCCTTGGTGGTGAGTCTCAACGACTCGTAGCACAGATTCAAGTCCTGCTCTATGTTTTTCGCAGAGTCATACACTGTGATCTCGTGCGAGTGGAACTCTGGGTCATGGGCCAATTTGCTCTTGATCTCGCCCATGGGGAACTTATCCCCCACATACTTGTAGTGCGTTGACCCAGCAACGTCTGCAATGTAATTCTTGACCTGCGAGTCCTTGAAATACAGCGGGAACACAAACCGCTCGTTCTTATGGTATCGATGCAACGACTGGACTATGGACCCGAAATTGTCAATCTGCCGATATGCAACCAAAACTTCAAATAAACAGAGACAAGATACGGCCGCAATTACCACGTACAGTATCTTTGACGGAAATCGTTTCACCAACATATTACTTGTATAGATAGCACGTTTATGTGAGTGGATGGGTCAAGGGTATTACGTCCCCTTTGCGTCACTGTCGATGAAGAGTGTCTGTCACAACTCGAGTCTATATACTTCTGCTTCAGCAACTCTCCTTGAAAATTGCCAGGAGAGGGGCAACACCAATTTTATTTGTAGCTTATGACAGAATGCTGCTTATATAATTGTCACAACGCTTTGGGATTGCAGCAAAAAAAAAAAGGCACACCTATAGAGAGTCAGAACCCAGCAAAATACAACAAAAAAAAACCGATACCGAGCTAATCAACGAGTTTATGTAACCTTTCCCGCCACCCTGACATTAACGCTCCCACACTTGATGGACAGAAACAAGTACGAAGGGTAAAAGGTAAAAATGCAAAATAATTAAACAAAAAAAAGATTGTAGGCTACCAAACTCAATTCCTAGTAAGTTTAATTTGAAATACCAGCCAAAAAAAAAAAAAAAAAAAAAAAAAACGGAGTTTCATGCAGGAGACTCGGTGGGGATTGCGCAGGTGTGCACATGGTTGCCCCTGGTGGAGCAGGGAATGGAAGGACAGGGCAAAACGGCACGGCTAAATTGGCTACTGCAGGGGTCCGCTGTAGCAACACAGCAACTCGCGCAAATGTGAGCGTGTAAAGGAACGGCACACGGCCCTGGTTAAGAGCGTAGGCCATGCCTCATGCCTGATTCCTGATCGGTTTGTGTTGCCCCGGGTCAACACCGAGGGAGATTCCAGTTCGAGGACCCAGTGGGAAAGTCTGAGAAGCATCAGGCTTGCGCGCGTGGGGCGCGCGCTCGAGGACGTAGCGAGGTGTATGGGAGTAATTTCACCCACGCGGTCGTTGAGTCCGTATTCGGCAGTGGAGACTGGCGTCGTGCGGGCGCGTCCATATCGTTTTCGGATTCGTGCTGGGAGCGAAACAAGCACAGCGTCAATGCGGCCACTGGCCACATGGGTACTCTTTTTGGCCCCGAGAGACGCTCGAAATAAGTTGTGTAATTGCGGCCTATTGTCTGCTCTGAGCTGTCAAGAAGACGACAAAAAAAATAAAAATAAAACGGCAGGCACATGCAGGGGCAGCTTGGAGCTTTCCACAAGAGCTGTAGGGCAAACAGCAAGGGTGTGCGTGGGCTCACAAGCCAACACGAGTGGACTGGTGTAGTTGGCTGGATGCGGACGCCATGGGCTTGGTGCTGGGACGCATGGAGCGAAAGCAAAGACGCTCGCGAGCAGCTGCGACCGTGCGAACGCAAGAGCGTTTCTTCCATGAACCGACGGCGGTTAGCGCATGGGGCATGCTTGCGGAATCGAACGACAACATTGTTGGCGTCGGGGCAGCAACGGGGGATATATTTGCGTCGGCCAACCACAGGCAAGAAACAGCAGCGGCTACGTCAGAAAAGGGCACGAGCGGACCGCGCTCGTGTGCGCATTCCACCAAGCCGGTTTACACCGTGCCACCCAAGGGAAGCGAAATTGCCGCCGCTGTTTGAAGCGCGAGACCAATCGCAGACGCGATTTGACAAGCAGTGGCTCGGATTAGCGCTCGAGCATGGCTCATCCCCCGCCAGTACCTGTAGGGTACGTAGACGTGCAGACTGTGCGGGGGACCTGGACGACAAGTGAAGGCATGGCTGCAAAAAGTGTGGCTTCCGCACGGCCCGCACACATGTCGGCGGCCGGAAGCACCCGCTGGCTCCCTGGACTGCTTCCCGCTGGGGACACGCGCGTCCGCTCCGCTCGGGCCGCTCCGCTCGGGCCACTCCGTGGGGCTGTTCTCCGAAGGAGGTTCCTCAACGGAGTTGCCCCGCGGGAGCGCCGCCAGAGACACCCGCTGACCGCGTCTGATACCGGTAGCACCTGTCGGTACGCTCCGCTGGCCACTCGGGACTGAGGAGTGCTAGTGGTCGTACCAAAGACGACTGTGAATTTATTGTATGCTAATCTACTTATTTATGTCGAGTTTTTGCATGAGCTCGCTTGCCTTGATAAACTTCGGGTCTTCGCTGAGTCCGAGCGACACCTGGGATT
Source organism: Dujonia schatavii (assembly GCA_003707405.2). Classification (NCBI taxonomy): domain Eukaryota; kingdom Fungi; phylum Ascomycota; class Pichiomycetes; order Serinales; family Debaryomycetaceae; genus Dujonia; species Dujonia schatavii. The sequence continues at coordinate 6,918 of PPIY02000009.1, read as the reverse complement.
TTTTTGACCGCGGCAGGCTTGGGCTCGATTCGTGCAAGAGGTTGAGCGGCGACGAAACCCGTGCGGATGGGGTTGGGCTGTCGGGCGGGAATCCGTCGTCGATGTCCACGTCGATGTCGTCGTCGTCGTACTCTGCTTCTTCGTCGAGCTCCAACTCTTGGTCGGCGTCGTCGAGCACGTTCCCGTCCACATCTTCGTCCTCGTAGTCATCCTCTTCGTCGTCGTCTTCGTCTTCGTAGTCATCTTCGTAGTCGTCGTCTTCGTCCTCGTCGTACTCCTCCGAGGTGTAGTCGTCCTCCTCGTCGCCCGTGTAGTCGTCGTCGACCTCGTCTCCGCCACCCCCGGTGCCTAGCACTATGCTATCGTTGGGCGTGAAGTACTTGCTCTGGTTTTTCCGAAGTTCGCCCCCCTGGTCTTCAGCTTCGGTTTCATCTTCTGCCTTTGTAACAACAGCTTCGGCTGGCTTACTGCTCCCCATCATGAAACTTTTGAGCGGCGAGGTGATTGTGCTCATGGGTCTCAGCCGTTGCGTCTGTTGTTCCTGCTGCTCCCTTTCTTGGTCCAGCTGCAGTCCTTCACCGCCGGTACTACTTTGTGTCTGTGCCCGGAGCTCCTTTTTGATTTCTTTCTTGATCTCTTGGCTCAACAACATCGGGTCTGCAGCCACTTTTTTGTCTTCTGACAGAGACGTGAACAGCCGGAGCGAGAATGCCAGTGGCGATTTTGGTTCTGGCGCCGCAGGCGCCAGTGCTGATTTCTGCCCGTCGTCGTCTTCGTCGCTCAAGTCGCTGAGGTTGGGGAGCGGCTCACGCCAATAGTTGACGTCGTTGTACCGCTCGTCTGTTTTGAGTGCAAGTACCTTTTCGTACGCTTGAACTTGGTGGCCCGTGGCACCGCCGGATGCACCACCGCCAGCCACTCCATCATTACTCGGGTACTGGAAGTACTCGTCGTTCGGGTAGCCTCCAGATTCAAGACTACGAGCACCAAAGCTGGCAGGCGAACCTGGGGTTGCGGGCCCATCGCCACCATTACCAGTGACCCCGTCATCTTCTCTGTGTTGGTGCATATAGTTGTGGAGCTGGGTGTCGTTCCAGTATGAGTCTGGAACTGCCTTGATGGGTGGGAAGAAGTGGTCTACAAGTTCGCCAATATGGAGGTATGACAGTCGATACCCGGCAAGTTCAAGGAGCTCCATATGCACTTCCCCGTCTGGATTGATGGTGAAGATGCGGTGCGAGGGAATCCCCACTGATCTGTACGAGATGGCGTCTGTGATCCGGTTACCGAATCCAGAGTAGAATGGCGTGCGGTCGTCGTCGATGGCAGCTGAACTACTCGTACTGCCGGTTTTTTTATTGGTCGAACCGCTTCCGTCGTCGTCTGAGCTTGCTCCTCCTTCCCCAGATCCGGCCACTCCTCCTCCTGCCCTATTCAAACTCAACTCAAACAGATTGAAATACAAATTTTTGATGTCGCTCAAACAACTCATTTTGAACACCTCTGGCTTTTTCAAAATCACCTCTCTTCTCAACGCAGCTATGGTTCGATCTGGCAGCAAAATCACCGGTCCAGGGGGCAATTTTGTGCCGTCCTGGACGATGTTTTTGAGGTACTGCCTGGTTGTATCTGCTTGTCCCACTGACCGTGCAGTCAAGTACATAATGTTATAACCGTTTGCCTTGATGTCCAGAAACAAGTTTGCCACTCCAGGGTGTGTCCAGTCACGGCCAATGAGATTGAGCACGTGTCCAAGAGCATCGGACTTGGTGATGGTGCCATCAATGTCGGAGATGACGATGGGCGTGGTTGACTTCCAGAGGTAGAGATTGGACGTGGTTTGTGAAGTTCCCTCGTGGAGCTTGAATACAAGCTGATTTTCTCCGTAGTGGAGGTTCATTTTCTTCATTTGTTCCGATGTGAGACGGAGTGTTTTGAAGTATGTTTTTGTGTTTGCATCTGCGTCCGTGTCTGCGTCGGGGCTGGTGGTTTCGAGATCCGAGTAGCTCTCTAAATCCGAGGAATGCGCCAGACTCTGGCTGGCTGCCGCTACGATTTCCGCTGCCACTCCGGCAACGGCGCCTCCTTGTTCGCTGGATTCGGCTCCTCCTCCAGCGAGGAAGTTCTCGCCGTCTTCGTCGTCGCTACCGCCGGCCACGATCCGAATGTTACCGTTCTCGTCCTTTTGAATTACTTTATCCCAGCCGTCCTCGTCTCCGCCCTCATTTCTGAGCTTCTCCATTTCCTCCATGAAGATTTTGTTGAACAACTCGTCGGAGTTGTCGATGTTACGTTGTGAGTTGGGCTTGTACCCGTCCATGTCGAGCAACATGTCGCCGTTGGCGTCGATTTTCAGCGGGATGTTGAGTTTCTGGGTGATTTTCTTCGCCTTCTCGAACGCAATCTTCAGCGCTGCTCGTGGGCTCTTTGGTCCTGCGGCGGATCCTCCCACCCCGCTTGCGCTTGCCCACGCTGAAGGCAGGTCTTGTCCAGGTGCAGGCGTAGACGGCGACGATGGAGAGAGGGCGATTTTTTCTTCGAGAGACTGCGGGGTCTCACCCGAGTGCTCTTTGTGGGAATGAGCAGCCCGAGAAGAAGATGGAGAAGCTATTTCAGATGCTGTTGGGGGGCCCTTGGCAGGCAGATCCAAATCCAACGCGTCTGGCTCGTTCGAGGTATTGAGGTTGAGGGTGGAGCCGGTGATTGAGTTCGAAGGAGAAATTCCCGGGCCCACTTGGCCTGGCAGCAGGCCCAGAGCCAGCGTAGGACGGCCGGGTCGAGCCAGTAACCGGGGACTGCCGGGGGCACTGGTGATGGGGGAGCTGGCAGCAGATATAACGGGCGAAGTCATCACCAGCTTGCTGAGCAAATCCGCGCCCGAGTCCTTGTCGATCTCAAACACAAAGAACGCCTCGCCTCCCTCGCCCAACTTCATGGGGAGGTCGGTTTTGATGCCATTGACGTACAAATCGATCTTTTTCTGCAGCGGCTTGATGATTTGGAACTTGCCGAACCGAACGTGCCACGGCGAGCAGTGCAACGACCCGTCTGGCTGCTCGATCACGATGATGTCGATGGCACCCGAAAGTGTCGCCGGGTTGAGCGAATTCCATTGGTTGTACACGTAGCCGCCCACCTTGCCGACGTACTGCATGGCTGAGGTGAGTAAGTGAGTGAGTAGCTTTGAAGAAAACCTTTACTTAGGCTACAAGTGCGCGCGAAAACTGTGTGTGTGTGCTGGGGGAGCCCTTCTACGGGTAGTGGGACGGAGAAAGCAGCTAGAATGCAAACAGCTGAGCGTGGACTGATCGCGGATTGTCACAGCGATACGTGAACGGGTCCGGAGGCTAGCGTGAGAAAGCAACCAAGAAGCTGCCGGCCGTAATGGTGGATCTTTTCCTTTAGTGGCAGTGGGCTACATGCAGGCACGAGCATACTGGACTGTCGCATGTGTCTTTACTCTTCGCGCTCTCTACTCTTCTCCGAGCTGTTCTCCCGAAGGGAGGCTCCCCAACGGAGTTGCCCCGCGGGAGCGCCGCCGGAGGCACCAGCGGCCCCTCTGTCTAGTGGGTGTCAGGGCATGCTGTCCGCTCAGCTCGGGCCACTCTGGGAGGGCCACTGTGTGAGGTTTCGCGAGAGGTGCGTTGGCTGCAAAAGTTTTTCGCGCGCGCCATTGGTGACACCCACGCGATGGCAGGACCACAGCACGCGGCGCCGTTTCGCCGTAGGTGCGGATGTGCCTGAATCGGTCGCAGCCAAGACCCCAACAGCGGCCTGCCAAACCTTGTAGAGCTGCGGTGGGTAGGGTGCGGCGTCGTATTTTTCGCTATCCACCCAATGAGACGCGCTGCTGCTCGAAATCGCCATACTGTAGCCTCATGCGGTCATGTCCGTATACGAGCCACTAGCGTATTTTTTCGGCGGTGCGATGTGCGCTGATCTCTAGCATGTGATTTGGCTTTTGGTGGGTAGAAAATTTTTTCTGAAATCTGGGGCTATAAAGTTAGCGCCTTTCGTGCCTTTATTCGTAACACCCGTTTGCTACACCAGTGGTTCAGTTTTCGGTATTGCCTGTCGCCTGTCGTTATTAGTGTGTGACTGTCGTTTAGTGTGCTGCAGCTATTTGTTCGTTTTTGTTCGTTTCGTTTGCTGCTCGTCGTTTGCTGCTCGTAACGTATTCCATTGCAGCTCGTTAGCTAGTTGTAGCGTTGTACTGTGAGCTCCACTAGGGCTTGACTGTCTGATTTGAAAACACCCGCTAAATTTTTTTCACCACACTCCACACTTCGGTAAAGATTTTTCTTCTACACCGTATTTTGTTTTTTTGTGTAGCGTACTTGTGACACACAGCATCCTCACAGCATCTTAAAGTCGTTATGTCGGAAAAAGAAACCAGCGACAAGTCGTCTGGGGTTGCAACTGAGACACTTCCAAGTGCTTGCGCGCATGGTGGATTTGGCAAGGGCAAGGACCTTTCTCGGTCGTTGTCGTTGTCGTCGTCGTCTTCCTCTTCGCGCCCGCATGATTTGGGGTTGAAGAGAACGTTTTCCGTATGGTCTGTGTTGGGGGTCGGTTTTGGCCTCACAAACTCTTGGTTTGGTATTTCTGCTTCGTTGATCACCGGCATTCAGTCTGGTGGGCCCTTGCTCATCGTGTACGGGATCATTATTATCGCGTCTATTTCCTACTGTATCGGGATCACGCTCTCGGAAATGTCGCTGGCCATCCCGTCTGCTGGAGGCCAGTACGTGTGGACCCGTGTTTTGCTGCCGCGTAAGTACTCGTCGTTTTTGGCGTACTTGTGCGGTTCGTTTGCGTGGGCTGGACTGATTTTCACCTCGGCGTCAATGGCATTGGCAATCGCCCAGGAGGTGATGGGCTTTTGGAACCTCATGCACCCAGACCACGTCACCAAGCGCTGGCAGTTGTTTATCATTTACCAGATCATCAATGCGTTTTTGGTATTGTTCAACTGCTACGGGAAGCTCTTGCCTGCCATCGCCAACGGTGCCTTGTATACCAGTTTGTTCCTGTTTGTGGTGATCACAATCACAGTCTTGGTGTGCCTGAGGGGAAACTACAACACCGCAGAGTTTGTGTTTGTCAAATTTGAAAACGGCACCGGCTGGTCGTCGCTGGCAATTGCCTTTATCGTTGGATTGATCAACCCTAACTGGTCTTTCCTGTGCTTGGACTGCGCCACCCACTTGGCCGAAGAAGTGGCACAGCCCGAGAGAATCATCCCCATCGCCATCATGGGGACAGTCACCATTGGCTTTGTCACCTCCTTCTGCTACTCCATCGCCATGTTTTTCTGCGTGACAAACTTGTCTGACATTCTCTCCTCCACCACAGGGATGCCCATTTTGGACATATACTACCAGGCGTTGCGCAACAAGGGCGGCGCCATCTGCTTGGGGACCCTCATCTTGTTGACTGCGTGCGGATGCACAATTGCGTCCCACACATGGCAAGCAAGACTCTGCTGGTCCTTCTCAAGAGACCACGGGTTACCGATGTCCAAGTACTTGTCAATCATCGACCCCAAATTAGGAGTTCCACTCAACGCACACTTGTTTTCCAGTTTCTGGGTCGCACTCTTGGGACTCTTGTACTTGGCGTCTGACGCAGCATTCAATTCAATGGTGGTGGGATGCATCACATTCTTGCTCTTGTCATACATGGTACCAACTTGCTGCCTCTTGTACCGGGGGAGAAACAACATCAAGCACGGGCCGTTCTGGCTCGGCAACCTTGGAATGTTTGCAAACATTGTCACCATATGCTGGTCGATTTTTGCGCTTGTGTTTTTCCTGTTCCCATCCACTATGCCAGTGACAGCAGGAACAATGAACTATGTGCTGGCTGTGTTGGGAGTGTACCTGATCTGGACCTTGGCCTACTGGTTCTTCCCAGTAAAGGGATGGAACTGCAGGGACAAGTTTGCAGGAGGAAGAGGAAACGACGACGAAGAGGAATTCGCTGATGTCTGTCTCCCACTGGGATTCGACTAAGCACTAGGGCATCGGATATCAAAAATATAGAACGGTTATTATAAAGTGTAGTATATCCCAGTCATGGACACTCTATAGTGCGCACTCCCACGCACTAGTGCTCCTAGCAGTCTTGGTGTGTGCGCTCACAGCAAGGGCAGCTCGCCTGAGGGACCCCCTTTGGAGAACAGCCTCACGCAGTGGTCTCCACGAAGTGGCCCGAGCGGAGCGGACGGCGTGCCCCCGGTTGTGTCTCCTTGAACGCGTTGCCATGCGTGGAGACATGAAGTTGCGAATTTTCTTTCCAGAACAGCCAGTAGGCTTACAATTCATTAATTAAAGCCATGTATTTTGATCTAGCTAGCAGACTGGCGGCGAAAGGGAATAGATAAGGTAAAGTACAGATGAGAGAAAGACTCACCAAGAGGAGAAGACAAAATTAATTGGGGCATAGAGCTTTTGGAGCTTAGAAGAGGAAGACGAAAAGGGATGCAAGAAGCGCGAGAGTGGTTGGGACAAATGTCCTGAATCCACTGGAGGAAGCAACCACAGCGGGAGATCCAGAGCCGGAGCCAGACGAACCGGAGCCGGAGCCCGATGATCCAGAGCCAGAGCCCGATGATCCAGAGCCGGAACCAGAGGATCCAGAGCCGGAACCAGATGAACCGGAGCCGGAACCAGAAGATCCAGAGCCGGAGCCAGATGAACCGGAACCGGAGCCAGAAGATCCAGAGCCAGAGCCAGAAGATCCAGAGCCAGAACCAGAACCAGAGCCAGAGCCAGAGCCAGAGCCAGAGCCAGAGCCAGAGCCAGAGCCAGAGCCAGAGCCAGAGCCAGAACCAGAGCCAGAGCCAGAGCCAGAGCCAGAGCCAGAACCAGAACCAGAGCCAGAACCAGAACCAGAACCAGAACCAGAACCAGAACC